>JBAMCD010000120.1:5165000-5718498 GCA_037075365.1 Drosophila emarginata
CTTAAACACGGCAAGAGTATACAAACTTCGGCATTGTTAAACTTAGCCCGACCTTTTAGTTTCTTTTTTTTTTTTTTTTGTTTGTTTGTTGAAAAATCAAATTGAGCAAAAGTTGATCTTACACAAAGAGCAGTCGAAAAGTTTTGCAGGTTCACAGAAACCGTTGGACGTGGCAATTTAGTAATTTGATTTGTGCTCAATGTGCGCGCAATTGATTAGCCATTCTACAAGTTCATGAATAACCGCTCTAGCCCGGCACTCACTTATGTACTCTCCAGGTACTTGGGTACTAGGTAGTTATGCCATAGGTATAGAGTTGACTTTTAGCTACTTAGGTCTTAGCACCTACTCTACCTGTAGTAGGCAGCAGGTGGCGGCATGTGGCAGCTAGCAACTGTTATCTAAAGTTTTGTCTGCCTTTCTCCGGTTCTGGTTAAGGCTGCTGCTAGACTGCTGTGTGAGCAGTATGAGAAGCAAAAGCAACAACCACAACTGTTGCCAAAGGATAGCCCCTCCTCATACACACACACACACACACACACACATGGCGATGCAAGCCGCAGACTCCTGCTGTTTAATATGCTGTTAAATTGCATTAAATTTTGAAAAGAGTTGGCTTGTGGTTTTTCCGACTTTTGTGATGGGCTGGGATCCTGGCGGTTGCCTGTGGTGCCAGATAAGCGTATTACCATTGCAAATTGCACACTTTGGTGATTTATTTGTTAAGCAAATTAATAACTGAACTGAAGTGAACTGAACTGAAACAGAAACCGAAACTGAACTATGTTGAACTGAATTGAGCTTCAATGTCACAGGTCGACATTAATTGCCTGGCAAATAATTTAAACTGAAACGAGTATGAATCAAGGCTTGACTGAAGGCAACTGGCAACTGGCTATTGGACATTGGCAACTGGGTAATGGGTTATGGGTAATGGCAAGTGGGACCAAAAAAGGAAGGGGGCCTTAAATCATTGCCTACCCACAGGCTAACAAAATGAAAGCTTGTAGCGCATTTAAAATGCAATAACCGGATTAGATTGTGTTGTTGCCATATCAGCATGTCCTTGTTAGTGTTGTTGTTGCTGCTGTTGCTGTTATTGTTGTTGCATGTTACTCTGGTATTTATAGAGTTTTAACGCAATCGCAATTTCAGTTGACATTGTGCGCTTTTGGCCATTTGCCATTTGGCCATTGTTGTTGTTGTTGCTGCTACTTTTGTTGCTGTTGTTGTTGATGCTGTCGATAGACGTCTACAGGTAGCAGTTAGTAGTAGTACTCTCTCTCACACATACATATATACATATGCATGTATGTATGTGTATACACACACATACACATGTTCACAATCTATCGCTGTCTGCTTTATGAAAAATGCATTTGTCTGCTGCTGTTTCATGATGTGAGAACTTGTTCTGTCGCTGCTGCTGCTACCTCTATGCAGGCAATTGCTAATATAACTTCATTTGGCTTTTGAATTGGTTAGTTGAAGTTGATATTTCATTTTGCCATCTGAAAATGTCAGTTCATTTAAGTCCAATAAAGTGGAAAATGTAATGAAAATGAAATTTATCTCCAACGTCAATATATATAAAGCATTTCATTTTAACAAGTTTTTATGATTGGTCAAAAGTACATGGAAGAATGCGTCTTTGATTATATATAAAGTATATATGTAAGTAAAAACTATATGATAGTTATTTCTATCTGTCTGGATCAACGATTAACGTATGCTCACCGACTTTTTGCCAGTACATGCTATATACGTACATATGATTCAAAACGAGATAGAACAGACAACTTTATCTGATTGATAATATCTTATTTAATATATTGATATTAAAATGAACCACTGGTTATAACCTCTAGGAAAAAGGGCCTAATAGGCAAACATTTCGGACCCCATAAAGCATATTTATTGCTGATCAGTATCAATAGCCGAACCGAAACAAAAGGAGTTATTTAGTTATTCTTAAATCTTAATATATTATAAAATATATTATTATATATAGATGTACATATATTAATGTGCATCTATATATAATAATATATTTTTAAGAATATTTGTCCTAAAGACGTAAAGCGTTTTCTGATTTTTATTTAATTGATGATTAGTCAAATGAGGAATTCTTTAGAGAGTTCCATAAATCTTAAATCTGTCTTAAATATTTATACAGATTTTCTTTGCATTGCCTTTTTTATGCATTCAAAAAAACAAAAGAAAAAATAAAAAGGCAACTCATATAATAAATCTCATAATTTTTTTCAGCCTTCCAATCAATCAATCTAAAATATTTGACAGTTGCAACACCTGTGGCTTTTACAACACGACCAGCTCCGACTTTTGTGGCATTTGTTTTTTTTTTGCTATACATTTATGTATATATATAATGTATAATAGTATTCCATTGATGCTATGAAACCGAATGCAAATAAGTCAATTTGTGCTCAAACATGAAACGAAATTAATGTGCTACAAAATAAATACGACAAGATAAATGTTTTTGGCAAGTAACAAGATAAAGATAAACCGATGGGGTAGCAAGAGGATGAGACGTTGAGGATGGCCAGAGCAGTGTAGGGGAGTGGTGGCTAATAAAAATACACACGAATACGAGTCCTTCCGCTTCTGGGTGCAAAGTGTGAAGAGTGCTGCAGGCATTGCTTCTCTCTCTTTGTCTGTATGTGTGGGAGTGTGTGTGTGGGTTTGAGTCTGTGGCACGTTTAGCATTTCAAAAGGCGTATTGTTTATTTTTTCCCCCCTTTTTTTTTGCTATTTTATTTTCACATCCAATGTTATTTATCTGCGTTTTTACGTTCTTCTGTTTTTTTTTTCTTTTTGTTCAACGCCTTTGTAACCCAAGTTCACTTTCGCAGTTTCCCTTTTGTAGTTAACTTCTTTGTAGTTTCGTTTGCTTATTCATTTCTTTTTCACACATGAAAAGTTTTTTTTTTTTTTGTATCTCCCTTCCCCCTCTTCTTCCATATATGTACTCAGCTGCTTTTTCCAACAATGAAAATGGAACGCATTGCCAGTCTCTTTTTGTGTGTGTGAGTGCGTGCAACTACAAAACTTGTCACGTGATAAACTCCAAAAGCAAAAGAATGTCACGTCCTAGAAGCAACAACAGCAGCAACAAGAAGAAGAACAACAACAACAGCAATAGCAACTACCAACGCCAAACAACCTTTGTCACTTAAAGTTTTAAGTTGCACACAAAAAATATGTTTTAATTCCATAATCAGCTTGCAGCACTTGGCCCCAAAAACCAAAAAACCCAAAATCAATTCCCTTTTTCCCTTTTCTATATTGTTGTTGGATCGACCAACAACAGTAACAACCACAACAAAAAAAAAATCATAGCATACTTTAGCGGGCAGCGACAAATGCTGGTCACGTAGTAGGAGCAGAAAAGATGGAGTAAAGCATCGAGAGAGAGAGAGAGAGAAAGAAAGAGCGGAAAGCAGCAGCTCCTGTTTGGGTGCACTTAGCATTGCTACATAATTTCTGATGGCGGCATTTTAAGAATTATGAATGCCACGTGACTTTTGTTGGACAAATAGAAAAGAAAAGAGCATCTGGATTTCTTTTATTTTTTCATTTTGTGGGGGGATTTGTCGAATTAAATCAAAATTAACTTTAATGGAATCGATGATGAAAAAGCAACAGAAATTTCATAATCGAAACATAACTAAACTACGGAAAAATTATTAAATGAAAGAGAAACAATGTTGGATCATGAACTTAGTTTCAAAATGGGGGCATTTTTATACCCTTGCAAAGAACATGAAATATATTTGACAGTCTATTTGTAACGCATAAAGTACATAAAGTAGATATGTATGTATATATCTTCTTCATCAGCATCAATAGTCGAGTTGATCTAGTCATGTCCGTCTGATTGTTTCTTTGCAACTTTTATACCTTAATTTTTAAGCTATGTGGGTAAAATTGATCAGATAAGCTTTTTAGGTATGCACACTGCAAAAGTTTAAAAATTGTTCGGATCGGATCACTATAGGATATAGTCACTATAGGAACTCTCAGTGTAAAATTAATGTACTTTGTGTGTGAAAGTAAAAACTAAATTTGAAAGAGTGAGATGTTTCACGCTGTGACAAGAAACAATATTTTGTAATATTTATTTTTTGCTTTTCTTTTTCATTTACAACATTAAATTTTTTTTCTCTCTATTTAATTTACTTGCATTTAATTTATTTTGCAGATGACAGGCAAACAGGAAGATTCTTGAATCCAGGAATGTCAACTGATTGCTGTGATATATAATAATCATATCCATTTGTCTAGATATAGTATATCTCGTAATAAAACCAATTATAACTACTTAGCAATCTTACTTAGGGAACAGTTAACTCAATGTAATCTTGTATTAATTTGTTCTTTGGTGTAAACTTGAGTTGAAATTTGCTGATGACTTAAAGCTTTCCAGCTGAATTTTAATTTATATTATCGAGTAAAACTCGACCCAACCGACCGGTCAAAGGTGTCACACATAAACCATTCAATCTGACAGCCAACTGGGAGCAGATAGACAATGACAATGAACGAATCGGCATGGCATGGCCCCCATGCCTGGTGAGGATTTGGCCCATGTTGACCGCAGTCAAACTTTCGATTTCATTTCGTTAACGTGGCTAGCTGGACACGTTTTTCCTACACATTTGGCGAGATGCAATTTATTTTTTTTTTGTTTTGTGTTTTTGCACATTTGCCGAGTGGTTGGTTGGTTGGCTTGGCTTTCTTTCTTTTTTTTTTTTCCTGGTTTTTTGGTTTGGTTTCGTTTCATATTCATTTGAAGCTGCAAATTGCGCACGAAACATGCGAGAGAGAGCGAGAATGGCGAGTGAGTGCAGAAAACCAATTTGTAATAAAGACTGGCCAAGAGGACGAGAAAGTGGTCACTGCCATCACTTTTTGACGGGGTGGATGAAGTGAATGGGACTATTTTGGATATGATGAGGAGGGACGAGGAGGTGATGTGGCCACGAAAGATGTTGACACATCACGCAGTCGTCATCGTTGCCATAGTCCTTGTCATCATCTCTGAGGCATTTGAATGTTTTCAATTAACTTTATGTAGATAAATAGCAACCAACTAGCCTGGCCGTGTTGATTGTCTCCTCTCTGCCGACCTCTTTGGCTTTAAAAATGAACAAAAATGAAACATTGCATAGCAGTAAATTACAGTAGCATAAAAGAGGGGAGGTAAGAGTGAAAGAAAAAAAAGAAGAAGGGTAGATGGGGTGGGATTGACAGTGGCAGTGGCGGAAATTGCATTATCAGCGTCAAAGGCAAGGAAAGGCAAGGCCCAGACAACACTTTGTTCCTGGTGGCATGTTTTGCCGCCGGCTCTTGCGCTATAACGCTTTCACTCTTCCTCTTGACGCTTCCTGCCCCGTCGAGACAATGAGTTGTGATAGTACGTAGAACTTTTGTAACGGCAACGGCATCGCCTTGCGTTTCGCATAATTACAGTTATGCGCGGAGAGAAAGAAGAAGGCACAGTAGTGGCAAGACTGATGAGCAGTTTATGACTTGACGCTTTTGCACTGCATTTAATATTGTTATTGCCATCGTTGTTGTTATTATTGTTGTTGCTTGGCACTGACACATTTGTAACTAACAGTTAATAATGAAAACGATGCAGCAAAGTGGATTACTTATCCACGCTGCCCGGACATTTATATAAACTTTTGATGTATTGTTTGTAAAACTAGCAAAGATCTTAGACTTAAATTCACATGTGCCGACTCCCCGACAGTATTTTATACCCCTTAGCATCGGTTAGCTGTTTGTGACGAATGAAAGGAA
Source organism: Drosophila emarginata (assembly GCA_037075365.1). Taxonomy (NCBI): domain Eukaryota; kingdom Metazoa; phylum Arthropoda; class Insecta; order Diptera; family Drosophilidae; genus Drosophila; species Drosophila emarginata. The sequence continues at coordinate 5,170,833 of JBAMCD010000120.1, forward strand.
AGTAAACGAGTTAGTAATCCATAAGTTGCTAGCTAAATTATAGAGGAACACTTTCTGTCTATATACATATATCTATATATAAGTGTATATACATACATATGTACATACATATATATGTACGTATTATGGTAGGTAGGTGATATTCTTATCACTTTATTTAATTTTAATAGAGTTATTAAAAAATTCACTTACCTTACTGTCTCTTTGTCTCTTTCTGTTCAAGATCTGCCGACACTTGCCTTTCTTATTTGCTGCGTATACAATAAGAAAAGAGAAAGAAAAAAATAATTAACAAAAATAAAATTACATTAACATCAAACACGCATATTGCGTTTTTTTCCTTTTTATATTGCTTGTTTATTCATTTACCTCGACTTTTTTATGCCGGTCTTCTACACCAAAAAAAAAAGGAAAAACCTTTTTGCAACATTTAAAGAACCAACTTACCGATTTAAATGTGAATAGAATCTTTTAAGCGCCAATTACATTAACTTTATGCCGATCTTATTTGTTTGCACTTTTATTTGGTTTTTCACACACTTAAATAAACTAAACTAAACCACAAAGTGACAACACGCAAGTGAAGAAAGACAGCGTTGCCAGATGTCAACGCCAGCTCTGATCATTTGGCAGAATGGCTAGAAGACTCTAGTTAGAATGCGGGCACTTTAAATATATCGGCTAAAACTGGCTTAAAATAAAACATTAACTTTTAATATGATTAACGAGATTGCATTTATAATGTAGCTGCTCTTACAAATTAAGAAACATTTTTTATTGTTTTCCAAGATGTCAGAAACATCGTCATCAGAGAGTTTAACTTGGTTTATATCATCACTATGATATATCGTATATATGTATGTATGTATATATGCATATATAATGTAAGCTAACGGGATCTTTATCAGTCAAACATTATCTTTGCAAGACCTATCCACTTCAATTTCAATAAAGTTGAGTGCCAGCTCTCCCCCGCCACCTGTTTGCCTGTCTACGTACCGTCGCCCCTTCTTTTTCCCCATATAACAAAATGGAAATTTTACGTATCCGCACCACGAAAAAGCAAAGAGCCTTTTAAAATCACTTTATTATGCATGCGTGCCAATGTGTAAGATGCCCCCCTCTCCCCCACCACCCCACAGTCACTGTTTTCCCTCAGTTTGTTCCTTTATGCCCGATTGTCGCTGGGTGTGGACACATTTGTTGCCGGCGATAATTTATAAGAAAATCATTATTGAACCCGGGCAAATGTCTTTTGGCCGATAAAATTGCCAACCGGCACGCGCTTTTATCATGAAACATCATATTGAAGGAGCAAAGAGCAACTGCGTCTCTACCATATATGTATGTATGTATGCCAGCCATTTTAACAAGAATTTGTAAGTGTATGAGTTTTCCATGCGGTAACCATTAAATTAAAATTTCAACAAATTTTTACAAGCTTTCTACAGATATTTAAGTAGAGGCCATCTAACAAGTATCGTGGCAGTTTCAACATTTCAACACAAAACAGCTGCACAATTTCCGTTGAAAACTTTTGCATAGAAATAAAGTTTTTGTGTGCGACTTTCGGCAACAACAAGGCGTCAAATGTTCTATTTAAATGTTACTGAAAATTAAATACTCTATTAGGGATTGTATAAATAATATATTAAACGTTTTTACCAAAATGGTTAGAAAACAAATAATAGTCATTACTAACGTTTAGATAACGAGTCTAAAAGTATTGATTTTATTATCAATTTCTTTGGCTTAACATGGTATTTAAATACCCTAAATTTGTGAAATATTTATTTGCTCTACAATTTATGGACAAACCATATTGAAAAGTCGTTACACTCGTTTTGGCACATTCTTAACAAATTGGAAGTTTCCGCCGCATGCATTTCAATTGCGTTCATGTCGACATTTACATGGCAAGTCATATTGGCCACCCGCCCAACAAGAACACCCAAGAACAATCACCCCCCATGAAGGCCGCCTGCTCAGTGTCTTACATCTCTTTGACTCTAATAGATTTTAATCAGCCGCAGGATATGCGCCTGGACGACAACGGCGTCGACATTCTGTTTTTTGGCCCAACTGCTTGGCGACAATTGAAAATTCTCATGACCGGTCTGATGATAATGATGAAGATGATGATGATGCGATTCGCCCTGAAGGCCTCAAGTCCTGGTCTGAGCTTTAATTATGCGAATTGTAAAAGAACAAATATATATAGGTACATACATATATATACATATATATTTTTTTTGGCAATTTTTTCTAGTACTTGCACAGAAAAGCATGCTACAGTTTTTTTCCCCCCTCTCACTTAGCCAACGGCCAGCAAAGCACTCCAAAGTGTAGAGAGATGAGAGTATGTGTGTGTGTATGTATGTGTATCAGTTTAGTGCGCGTTTTTCCACACAATTTACCCACAACACCTTGGGGCAGCAAACACCTAATGAGCCACTCCAAAGCGACCTCCCGCATCCTTGAACATTGCTGCATTTTTGCAGCACTTTGACACGTTTCCCATACGAGAAAAGCGGGAATCGAGATGTGAGTATATGTGCGAGAGGAATAGAGATAGATAGCAAAAGCATATTCTTTTATTTGCGTAATTGGCTGAGTGCTCTGACTGACTGATGTGACCAGAAACGACTTTATGACCAGGCAAAGTGCGGAACAAATTTAATGCCTCCTTATCGGTATCCGTTCTCTTGGTCATAAAATGACCCGCATAAACCAGAAAACGAGCCAAAAAAAAAAAAAAAAAAGGAAGCACATTCACATTTAATTTACCCCTCGCAAAGTGTGAAATATCAGCAATGGACAGATGTGCCAATAAAAGTGTCAAATGAAATGCGTATAATGAGCATCAGACGATGATGCTGACCCTCTCCATCTGTTGACTGGAATGACTCTTGCTTCCAATCGAATGTCAATGTCGATGCTTTCCTCTGTCCTTTTGGTATCCCTTTTTGTGCCAAAGTGTTTTTAAAATGCAAAATGCCATTATTTGTGTTTATCGTTAAATTTCATTTAAAGCAAAAAAAAAACCAGACGACATTTCTGTCCTTTGGCCCAAGGACCCCGTCTCCAACCATGGCTAACAACTTGCGCTTATCTTGTCATCGTCATCTTTATTGGCTGCCGTTGTTGTCCTGCGGGTGTCCATAATTCCGCATGTAATTTGATTACGCATACACACACACACACACTCGTACCCACAACAAAATGTTATGGTATGTAGGTACTATCTACATGACCATATCGACAACTTCATCAGCATTACGCACCCATTCAAATGGGTGGAAAAGGTAAAAGCTGAACTTTAATGTAGAGCCAATTAACCTTTAAAATATTACCAAATTATTCATTTGTATAAACATTTGAAAGCTTCCCATCGCATGGCCATTTAGCTTAGATTTTGGTAACATGATTTAAACATTTTATAATTAAATTTTTAAATGTTGTTTGGCTTTTTAATGATTGTGTTTTAATTGAATGTAGCTATTAGATAGGTAAATCATCTTGAAGTTTAATGCAATAAACTGTTACAGGGACTATAAGCAGCATCTAAAAAATAAATGAATACGATTTAGTAATTGTGAAACATTAATTTCAATATCTATTTACCGCAGTAAATATAGAAAGTTTAAACCATAAATGTGCTACATATTCGTCGGCATTCAATTGCTGATCCATATTCCCCGAGATAATCCACAGTATCAATTTGCATAGGATGAAGCCAATCAAACCAAAAATTAACTATAAATTAACTAAATATTTCTTTTCAAATTACAAGTAGGCTGAAATTCTATTTAATCTTACCAAATGCAAAACTAAGCATTTGTTCTTAAAGGTGGCATAGAAACCCATTAAAAGACCAACCCCAAGTAGTATATTCACAGATATAGACACACAAATCAGAAGTGTTACCTTGAATTCCGATTTCTGAAGATTCATGCCCGAAACGTAAATATCATTGGCACAGAATATCTTTAGATATAATTACGATTAGGTATAAGGGATTATCTTATAATAAACTTACCATTAGCATTAGCATAAATATTAACGAACTCAATTTCAGAGCAATTTTCGGACATAGGCACATTTTTTGACTTTGCTTCGTGTTCAAGGAAATGTTCATATTTTCAAACATCAATGACAAGCTTCTCTTAACGAAATGTCATTCTATTGATATAGCATATAAGATATATACTAAAGAAGTGATTACCATTTCTTTTCACTTTTAACAATAAGAGGATACATTAATTTTGGTTAGACGCATAAAGGAAAGCATCTCAGATTGTAAAAAGTATATATATTCCTGAATAGCATGATGAGCTGATTTGATATAATATATTTGTCTGGATCAACGCAATATCCTCCGAGTCCTTCATATATCGTTATCATTGCGATTGGTTGACTATATCATAAATAATAATTTGGCTGTTTTAAAAGCGATTGTCACGAAACTTGGGATTTGTAAATTATAAATAGAAATAAATTTTACTAACAAGTTTTAAAAGAATCGGTCAACTATAGTTGGGTTCTATAGCATTTGAATCGGACCAATATATTTCTTTGGTATGAACTTTTCATTTTAAGACATTTTCTTTTCATGCATAAAATTTAGATTTTACATAGAAAGCATTTTAAATATAAATATAATGCATCTTAAAAGATATTTAATTTAAATATCTACTCAAGGGGAAAGTTTCATTATGGAAATTGTTAATCTGAGAAAAAATTTATTGATTAAGGCAACATACAAAGGGAATTAAGAAATTCCTCAATATCATAAATATGCAAATAAATAAGTATAACCTTACAATAAATTTTAGATAATACTTACGGCAATTCACATTGAAGGGAATTTACGAATTAGCCTATCAATAAACAACTACATTTCCATAGGTTTTGGTTGTTTGTATATACTAAATATAAAAAAATAAAGAGGAATAGTGACAAGTTTTCCAAATGGAACATAGTTAGTTATTCACAAGTGCCAAAACCACAAGATGTTTAAGTGGCCAGAACACATGTGGCAAGGAGTATCAGCAATATCAACAAAGAGACCACCAGCAATGACAACATTGTTGACAATTTCCAGTTGAACGCACAAAGCAGAGACATATCAACAGCCCCTGCTCCCGGCATCCTGAGTCCTGTTTCTGCTCCTATCGCAGTTTTCTCTCTATGGCCTGGCTTCTGCTTCTGGCTTTAAGGGATGGGGAAGAGAAGCACGGTGGTGGGGAGGGGGGGAGTATTGCCCCCCAGCTTGAGTCCTGTTTGTTGTTTGCCTTCTGCCTTCGTCTCTGCTAAAATAATCGCCACAATAATCTGTCAACGACAGCTGTTGATGTCATAAAAACCTTTTGAAGATGTGAAGATGTTGTTGTCGTTGTCCTTGTTGGGACACATACACACACACACACACACACACACACACACACACAACAGAATAACAGCAACAACCACAAGCTAATGATAATTTGCCACAATTTACACTCAAACCAGACAGGACAACGACCGTACATCTTACTCCAACCACTCCAACCATTCACCTCGACCCTAATGGCTGCGATAAAATCATTGATGAAGCCAAAAGCTAATTGAATGTTAATCGCTTGGCATTGACATTGCACGTGGCACAAAAGCAACAAAAAAAAAAAAACAGGCAAAAATATAAAAAACAGTAAAATGGCAGCTAACTTGTAAACTTCGACGAACTAGAAATACTCTTGCTTCTGCTCTTATTTTAATAACCTCAAAGGATATCAGTTCAAGGAATAAAATACTAAGAAATTCTTTTTTATATTGTATAGTTGCTTTATTTGCAAATACTGAGGGATACAAAATTTTTTAAGGATATATTGTAAAACAAATTCAACAATTCAATTTGATCTGCATAATGATATATTTGAATGTATATTTGAATGTATATTATATATATGGATATTTTGGCTTATCTTTTGTGGCCAATGAAATTTCATTCTATTTATTTTGGTAAATTTAATATACCCATTTGTATCTATGGGGTTAAAGGGTATATATAAAAAACAGCATTGAATGGGAAAAAAAAATGTTGAAAAAAAGGCAGAAAGTTTTCACAGATGCTTAGATAAAAAGCAAAGGTAAGCGGTCAATTTGCATAAAGTAATGATAAATCAACAGTCACAACGACCTTCAAGGCATTTGCTACCCTCCTTTTTTCTCTGTCTACCTCCCTCTCTCTCTCTCTCTCTTATTTATTTCGCAACAAGAGTGAAATAAAATACAAACATTCTTTAAATTAAAAATTAAATTTTAATCAGCCAAGCTGCAGCTTACAATGATAAGTATCAGTTGGCTGCTTTTTCTTCTTTGGGGATGAATCTGACTGTCCCTTTGTCCTGTGTCCTGTGCCCTGTGTCCTGCAAGGCTAAGACGCTATGATGACATATCATGATGGCTGTTTTTCCTACTTATGGCTACTTCTGCCTGGTTGGCTTTGGTCTTTAAAAAAAAAATTTCAAGCTAAAACTGAGTTTTGTGTTGAAAAATTTAGAGTCTGAAAAGCGATTCAATACTTTTATGTTTGAAATTAATAAGAAATGAAATTTATCAAATACAGAACTGTTTTGGAGAGAGAAGGCAGAGAATCTGCAAATGTTGCAAAATTCAGTTTGCCTCGAGGGACAACAGAGAAAAGCTTGGACCGATTGTGGCAACAAAATTTGCATTTGCCTGTTACAGGACATTTTTCAATTGCACACTTCAAGCGGCGGCTGGACTTGACACCAGCCAAATGCAACATAAAATGCAGTCACAGTTATGGGAAACAGTTGCATTTAAACGGCAATAGCAACAACAACAGAGGAACAGGATATAGAATAGTACAGCCCTTTTCACGTTTGCACAGTCAAAGTTCAAATACAAATACAAAATTGCAATGGGACAACAAGAGAGATGACCAAAAACGTATACCATACAGATGCATCAATTGTCTAATTGTTTGTCGAGTCAGAGTCGTCATAATGTCCATCAAATTACAGACAGAGTCACAGGACGCACAACACAGGACACTAGACACAGAGGTTCCGGGCCCCAGGTTGATGCCAAAAGACTGGCCACCAACTAAACATCTGACTTGAGGTATCCTTGGCATTCTCGTTTTGTCTGCCATTGGAAAGAGAGTCGGCATTCTCGTGGGATAGGTAAATTTGATTTATGACTTATTATGCGTCTTATGTCCTTTCATAATTTAATTATACCAGGACATACGAATCGCAGTCAGACAATGCAGACAGACAGATGGACAGACAGACAGACAGACAGACAGACACAGGATAGATATTCTCTTCGACTGCAGTTTTTCCATTCCAGCAAAATGGAAATGTTATACACACACACACACACAGGCGCACACACGCTTAATGTTGTTATTTAAATTATGGAAAATTCGCTTACGTAAATTTTATTGCAACAATTGTTTGAGCTTTTCTCTGCTGTGGCAAGCAGTTTTCTACAAAAACAAGCGACAAAACGACAAACGGCAAACGACAAAGGACAAAGGACATGGCACAAGCCCAAATGCAAATGTAATTAAAGTGCAGTTAGGCCAACTATCCATATGTGTCTGTGTGTGTGTGTGTTTGTGTGTGTGTTTGGCATGCCAAATGAAATTGAAATAAATTATTGACTAATTGTCAACCAAGACAGACAAGAACATGTAAAACGAAGCCGTAACGAAACGAAGGAAAGGCAAGGCAAGGAAAGGCAAGAAGTGTAGCGTATGGCACAATCAAAATGGCAAACAAATGCAGCTAATTTGTTGTCCCCCTATCCACTCACCCCTTTACAACAAATCAAAACAAAAAAAAATATACAAAAAAGAAAAAAAAAACAAGTATGGGTAGCCAATTTTGATATTTGCCTTATACCTCTGACGATATGGTTGTTGTTGTTGTTGTTTTTCAAGCACGTTTTCATTTAATTTGATTTGATTGTTTATTGTCGTGCATTAGCTAGGGAATTGATCAAATCTGTCGCACGTCACATTAGTGACACTTTCAAGGAGTAAGAGAAGGATAAAATACAATGATGGCAGTAGAAGGCTATCAAATTTGAAAGAGAATTGCCTTCTCACTCATACACTTTATTGTAAACAGTAGATAGAATTATATAGCTGATTGGGTAAAGCAATTGATTTAATTGCTCCATTGTTGACCATTTGAAGTTAATACCACACACACTGGCCAATATAAATCAGCAATTGACGAATAATATTGAATTACACTATAACATCTAACAGATTTTTGGATATTTTATACCCGAAACAGAGGCCACTAGCCGATTTGGTTATATCTTCTCACTTATTAACAGCAAAGTCGTTGATGTTTTCACATAATTTTCATTGTGTATTTTTTTTATTCTCTTTCATAAACATTAGATTCGGAAGAGGTGTAAATAATCATAGCATTCCGGAACTGAACTCTTTTTTTGGCAAATTTCGAATTCCGAAGTGATCATAAACTGCTTTTCTGCTTTTAAATTGTATATTTTATATTTCACTTTAATTTCTTTTAAATTATGTTTGTGTTTCGGCAGCTTATAATTTTGGGTCTTTCTACAGACTCTGATCTTTCCAGATCTTTCCATGTATTTCATCTCTAAGCTTATAAAAAAAATGAGAAAATATATAATAAAGATAAAGATAATTTAAAATAACTAATAGTTTTAATTTTTTGGATATATTAAAGGCTAAAGAAAGGCCAAAGGCAGGCTAAAGGAAGCATTTCTGACTTCATAAAGTATATATATCCTTGATCAGCATCAACAGACAAATCAATTTAAGACATGTCCGTCATCCCTAGAATTCGGAGACTATAAAAGCTAGAGCTACAAAATTTGTTTCAATTAAATTTAAATATATTTAGATTTATTTCAGAAATCGATCCAAAAATATCAAAGATATATTTATTTTTGAACGTTTTCATTATTAGTTAGTAACAAGATTTGTAAAAGTGAAAATTAAATTAAATAAATAAATAAAATATATAGTTGGCGACTTGAAGGATGATTAAATTTAAGAAATATCTCTTGTTTATATAGGGTATACTGAAAGTCGACAAGGATTACTTGTTTACATCATTTTTATTCAGCTAATTTTTTATATACATACACACATACATATGTACATATATGACAGATAATATTGAGCATTTGTAATTGGTTTGCTGTGCTTATTAAATTCATTTCGATCAAGTTAATATGTAATGGCATTTTGCAAAAAAAAGGCCATCGATGTCCGGTTATATCAGCATTAAAATATCCGTTAATTAACTGACAATATTTATAACAAGTGCATATATACATAATCATGACATATCGGCCAATATGCAAAGCGAATGCCAATGAAATTGATTTCAATTTTTGTTTCTTTTTTTTTTCCTCCCCCTTATTAAAATCAGTTTGGCCTTAGGGCAAAGGTGGAGCGCCAGAGCAAACCGAAAACAGAAAAAAATAAAAGAAAAAAAGGTGTGCGAAATATATATAGTAAATCCAATTAAAGGCCCATAATGTAATGCGCAAACATAAATAAGCGACATGAGTCCGCCTTCACCCACCTCGAAAACCCGTCTCCATCAGCGTGGCAATTTATCACAAATGATCAATTGAACTGAGCAACTGTCGAAGGCCGCTTCAGAGCGATTCGAAAAACCGTTGATGTGAATGACAACGAAGAAACGAGATTATTATTTATAATATTTTGGTATACCTATTGCTCTTATTGTTAACCATTGTGGCCATAACCATGGTTATTCTGTTTAGCCCACAACCGATCCAATGTAGTTGGACTTGTGGTTTTCTTTTTTTTTTTTTTCTGGAAGGTCTAATATATTGATCTTGTTGATTTTAATTTGCAATAGGTAAAGAAAAAAATGTATATTTATTATCGAAGAAAAAAAAAAAAAGGTTTAACAAACAATGGATATGACCTAGAAACCCCAGTGGGTGCCAAAGCCATCGAAGCTCATGTGCGAGACGCTTTCGGCTGGTGAGTAATGGACTGTCTGGGCACTGCCATAGCTGGAGACGCCAAGAGCTGGAGCATTGTGGGAGTAGGTGGTGGCAGCAGGGCCATAGTTAACATTGGTGGTGGCAACTGGAGCGGCATACGATACAGTCTTGGCCAAAACTGGAGCTGGTGCCGAGTACACGGTTTTGGCCAAAACTGGAGCTGGTGCCGAGTACACGGTCTTGGCCAAAACTGGAGCTGGAGCAGCAGCATAGGCAACGGGTGCTGGTGCCGAGTAAACAGTCTTGGCTACAATTGGAGCTGGAGCAGCATAAACAGTCTTGGCCAAAACTGGAGCAGGAGCAGCATAATGGACAGCTGGAGCAGCATATGTCTTGGCAATCACTGGAGCAGGAGCAGCATAAACAGTCTTGGCCAAAACTGGAGCAGGAGCAGCATAAACAGTCTTGGCCAAAACTGGAGCAGGAGCAGCATACACGGTCTTCTCAACAACAGGAGCAGGAGCATGAACCAAAGTCTTGGCCACAACTGGTGTGGCTTGGGTATACAATGGAGCAGCATAAGTTGTCTTGGCAATGGCTGGTGTATAGACATTATTCTGGATACGGGTATCTGTCTTACGTACACTCGAGTACGGGGTATCCACTGCCTTAGAATAGCTGGACACAGTGCCGGCAAATGAGCGTACCACATTCTGTTGAGTGGCAGCCACTGCATCCACAGAGGGATTTGCTACGGCCAAAAGACCAGCATTGGCATAGGCAACCAAAGCGAACAACGGGATGAGGTAACGGAAGGCCATATTGTAAGTTGTTTTTAGACAGATGACTGGCAATTCAATGGGAAAAACTGTTGATAATAATAATGGTGGCAGGTTATTGCTGTTTGCTGGTTACTCTGCGACTGATGCTGATTTGACCAAAATGTTGCGGCTTTTATATACAAAACGACGCGTGCCAATATCTTTGGTAATTAAACTGCCCACAGATACAATTACAATCAGCAATGCGATGCCAATGTTGGCCAGTTGTCAGTCAAGTTTCCCCTCACTCCTCATCTATGCACCCTTAGCATTACGTTTTGGCCGCAATGATTTGAAAGCCAATTTACTCAAATAAATTAAATGCCGTAATTAGGTTTAGACTACCAAAACACCACTCACATACATATGTACATGGGCCCTGAGTGTAAAATTAATAACAATTTGGCAAAAAAAAAAAAGACAAACCAGGAAAGAGAAGAAAAGAAATAACCTGCAGTTATTTTTATATATAATTTTTCTCCTTTTGGTTTGGTTTCGTTTTCTTCTTTGCTTTTTTTTTTTTTTTTTTTTTTGGTAAGAGAGTAGAGGCATCCCAAGTTGGCAACACAATTCAATTTGGAGCAGCGTCAACTTTGGTAATTTCAATAAATATTCATCACGGGGCCCTGTGTGTGAAAAGCAACATCAGCAGGGAAATTCATTTTCCAGAACTTGAACACAACACTGAAAACGAAAGTTGAAATGAAGTAGAATCTCTGACCTTAAATATAAAACGAATATTATATGCTCTATATTTTGAATTGAATATAAAAACAAAAAATTATCAAAGAATTTTGTGGCAATATTCATGGTTTATTTTTTTTTTTTCTTTGGAAATTCTCATATAAAATTCAATGCCAATTCGCAATTCAGTTTTGTGACCTTCTTTTAAATTAGACATGGATATCAATATTGATTTCGAGTGTATGATAAAATGTGAAGTTTCACTCTCCTTCTGAGATGCTACAGGAAAAACTTTGAAACTCTCTTATAAAAAACAACAAAAATCATAAACAAGTCGCCACCCGCAATACTCACAGATAGATTCACCATCAAACCACCACCATTACCACCACCACCACCACCACCACCTGCTGATACAAAAGGCAGTTGACACACAGCAAGAGGCATCCGCATCCGGTTTGCCGCCCCCTTCCCACCAATCGTTTGTTTGATGGGGGGGGGGGGGGGGGGGCATATTTGCTGCTTGAGTTGAACTCAATTTAATGGAAAAATACGCCGAACAAATAAAAGTTTTTCTTCCCTGGCAAAATTTATGAGCTGCTGATAGTATTCAAAATAATTCATTTTCATTTTCGTTTTGATATGGAATCGCTGTAGCTGTCGCTTTCATATTGGAAGTAAGACTTGGAGGAGACTCGAATCGAAGTTAGCGCAAAGTCATAGTCATTTGTCGACCCATTGAACCAGTTTTGAGTATTGTTAAAGGGGCTTAGGCCTAAGTCGATCTGTCACACACATATACATACATAAATACATACATAAACAGATACACGCACATGCTGACCGTGAAATTTGGCAACAAGTTTGAAATAATTTAAAATTTTTTGGACTATATAAACTTTGAAAATCATAGAGATCAGCATCAGTAGCAGCAACTCCAGCTTCAATTAACCATCTCAATATATAATTCAAAATCATTTCAATTAAAATGGCATTCAAGTACATTCTGTTGTCCCTCTGCGCTTTGGTCAGTGTGGCCAGTGCCGGTTATTTGGCTCCAGCAGCCACTTATGCTGCAGTTGCTCCAATTCCGGTAGTTGCTAAGGTAGCTCAGCCACATTTTGATGCTGTTGGCACTACTCAGCAGAATGTGGTGCGCTCATTTGGCGGCACTGTGTCTACCTACTCCAAGAACGTGGTCACTCCCTACTCAAGTGTCAGCAAGGTGGATTCTCGTATTACCAACAATGTCTATACACCCAAGACTTTGTATTCTGCTCCAGCTCCAGCTATTGTGACCAAATCGATTTATGCCGCTGCTCCAGCTCCAGTTTTGGCCAAGACCGTATATGCTGCTCCTGCTCCAGTGATTGCCAAGACATATGCTGCTCCAGCTGTCCATTATTCAGCTCCAGCTCCAATTGTAGCCAAGACTGTTTACTCGGCACCAGCTCCCGTTGCCTATGCTGCTGCTCCAGCTCCAGTTTTGGCCAAGACTGTGTATTCGGCACCAGCTCCAGTTGCCTATGCTGCTGCTCCAGCTGCCTTTGTGAAGTACTCACCTGCTGCCGTTGTTGCCCATGCTAGTTTCGATGGTTTCGGCTCCCACTGGGGCTACTAATGTGGAGCATCATCGGTAAGACAAACACACACGCACAGACTCCCACACTCATTCTGAGTGCTTTTTGTTGAAACTTTGTTGATTTGTCACATGAAATAAAGACACCCAGTAGTTGCATAAAACATGATGTCGCTTTTAACTAATTACGCAACCAATGGAACCCGCTGAGGGCAACACAATGGAGGACGCAGCCCATGCGGAGGTACTGCTATCCCCCCCTTCCCCTATCCCACCATATGTCAACACATGTCACGCTAATGAAAATGTGCGACCAAGTGGACATTGGGCCACCCAATGCTTCTCACTGAGCATATTGAGTTGGAAGAAAATAGTTAATTTGGAACTTGCAATTCAAAGAAAAACAAAAATGTTTGTTATTATTATAAGTTATACAAAAATGGAAGAAGCAAAGGATATAATTTAAATTAGTTATATCACATATGTAGGTAGGTATACGATATCATTATTTTTCCTTATCTTAGGACGGATTGGTAGTTCTCCATGCAGATTATCTGCTAACCTTACGCTGCCTGACCTGGGACAGGCTATTAGCAAAAAGTTTTGGTCTACAAATTTTTAAAATCGACTGAAAGTAGAGTGTCTAAAAATACACAGAACAACCGACAAATGCTTCCAAAAAACTTATTTCCGTATGACTCTAATTCAGCTTAATTTAGACCGATTTAAAAACTATATCTTTATTTGCTTCTTAGAATCGTATCTTTTAATTAACATTCAAATCAGCAAAACAAATTTTTGAGCCAATTTTCGAATTTTATTTTTTCAAGTTTTAAATCTTTTATTTGGATTTTTACTATGAAACTAACAAATCCAATAACTTTTTCAAATCGGTTAAAAGATGGCCAACTTACAGCATAAAGGATATCGCAAATGCTTCGAAGTCAACTTCCACAGATGTTCAAATATATAAAAATAGTATATATATATGTATATATATATATATATATATATATATAAATATAGTATACATATATGTATATAAACATAATATATATATATAAATATAGATATAGTATCTGCATTTGCTTCTTTTCATTGTATTCTTTAATTTTCATTACAATCTGAAAAGCAAATTTTTGTTCGGATTTTTGAAAACTTTGAACTATAAAACATTTCAAAAATGTATGGTTTACTTATTTATTGATATTAAAATAAGACTGTGATTAGTATTAGTTAGTATTTAGTATAGATATTTCTTAATCAGCAAACAGACAAAACTAGACAATAAATTTTCGCCTTTATTTGATAACTCATCAAACGTAAAAGTCATTAATTTTGTTTCTTATCCTTGTCAGAATTCCATTTTGAATGTGACCCTCGTGACCCTCGTGACCCTCGTTACATTGTGAACAGACTAAAGTAAATACAGTATTTCTTTTCCTTAAATCGAAATATATTTATTATAATCATAATTTGTTAGTTTAGCATTTAAATCTTGGATCAATGAAACACACATTTCTAATTTAATTAATTTGTAATTGAAATTGCAGTTGTTTTAATCTTATTTAGAGACAATAACAATTATAGTTTCATGATTATGGCAAACTTTGTCTAACATTATAAAATCTCTAGAAATACTTTCGCATTACCCTTTTATTTTTTATTTTTGTTTTTTTTTAAACTCGTATCCTTTGTACTTTACTATTTTACTTGCCTTCACAATTTGTCTCACGTTTAATGGGGCGTATGTGTGAGCAACATAATTTTATATAGTAAAACCCCAAATCGCCCCTTTTTTCTGGAAACTGTGGCCACTCACCTCATTTCGGTTGGGTTTACGTTCTGTATTATTTTTTTTTTCTTTTGGTTTTTGTAATGGTGCAAATATTTAGTGCAAAACTTTTTGTTTGTCTTTGTTGAATGGAGATGTGGAAAGGGATGTAAAAAAGGGGGTTAGGGGGTGTCTAAAAGGGCGCTAGAAAAAATTGTTGGCCAAAGTTTAATGAGCCACATGACCCTTTCGGTTTTTCAGTTTGGCGTTGGAGCCATAAACTTTGCGATGGGTTTCGCTTCAGATGTTTGACCAAAGTGTTGTTGTTATTGTTATGGTTATGGTTGGGCTAAGGCGGCTAAGGTGGATACACCAAAAAAAAAAAAAAAGAAGTTGAACTCCCTGCCCCTTTTCCCTTCATTCACTCCTTGAACTGGCTCATTGTAAGGTTTCCCTTTTTCGGCACAGAAACCCGTATAAAAAGAAAAAAAAAAAACGCATTAATGGCTTGGGCCAGGGCAAACTATTTAGCCACAAAGTTGGTCGTTCAGGAGCAGGACAATTTTGTATGCATATTTTATGCATTTCAAAACGCTTGAAAATTGTTTTCCTCGAGCCAAATTTAATGTTGACAACAATAAAATTTATGTATGAACATAAAAAAAGAAGTAACAAAAACATCTGTAAAATAGAGAGGAAGAGAGGGGGCTACCAGAAGATAGAGAAGGAGTAAAAGAGGGAATGGAAAGCAACAAAAGGAAGCGAAAATTGTCCTTGAATATTTGCCGCTTAACTGCATTTTGCTTATTGTTTCGAGTGTCTATGTCCGAGTCCGTGTTCAAGTTTGTGTCCGTGTCCGTGTCCGTGTCCTTAGTCCTCTCCCTGTCCATTTTCAAATCCCTTGGCATTCGCAATACTTTTTCAATCGTCTGACATGCTTTGTTGTTGATTTCTTTATTGGCTCATCCATATGCATGCCATGCCGGTAGCCCAATCCCAATCCCAATATCAGACTTGAGTGTTTATCGTTATTGATTGCACAGCTTGTGAAATATGAGATATGTAAGCATCATTCGAGTCCTTTCCTTTTCCTGGCATCCAATTTATTTGGCAAAGACGAATCAGAAAGCAACTGCAACAGCAAATGTAAATGCAAATGCAATTTGCTGCTTAGGGATATAAATGCAAATTCTGTAAGGCTATTAACGAGAGTACTGGTGAATTTATATGCCTTAGATACCATCGATAAAAGATAAGTGCTATCACGAATATAAACTAATAAACAAAATTAATGCAATTAATTCAAATATTATTCAAAAGATTCTCATCTCATTCTCACCTGAAACAATGAGGTTAGAAGTTCCATCCGAAATGGCATATGGGAATCATCTACTTTGGTTAAACAACCATCTTTATACATATCAATGAACTTCATAGTGCTATTGATGAAACAACTGCTAGGCACTTGACCGGAAGTCCTTAGATAATCTTCAGGTCCAAATTCACCACAACACAAATACTGAAAAAAAAAACCAGTAACAACAAACAAATATTAAAATAATCCAAAATATTCCGAAAATTATATGATAATCCAACCTTAATTTCAAACTGATGAAAACTCTTTGAGTTGACCCTCAACTTGGAAATTTCCTTGATAATAGGAAATTGCATAACAAGTAAAATAATTAACATAAATTGCACCCAACTAGCCAAAAAAAGAGGGATTAAAAACTGAAAATATAAAATAATTAATACCGAAGGTGAAAGATGAACTTTTGAGGTAAAATATATATGTATATATATATATATATGTATATATATATATGTATATATATATATGTATATATATATGTATGTATATATTAATATTATTGAACGGAAATTATTTTATTTAATTTGAGCAAAGTAAGAAACTTTAAAATTAGTTGCTTGTTTTTAGCATATTTTACTATAAAACAAATATGATTAATATAATAATAAGGAATCGGTTCTCCATATATTATTCTATATATGTATACACGTGTGTAAAAATTAAATTTTTTATACTTACAATACGAAGACCATTAACCGTTTGTTTGATAATCAGTATAATAGCAATTACAAGCATTATTATAACCAATAAGGTAACAGTCAATGCCCAAAAATCGTAGGTAACAAATATACATTGCTTGCATTGCCAATAATTTTCAATCATATTAATATAGGCTAATACATCTCGACCATTAAAATACTATTTAAATGGGAAGAATTATAATTTATATAGAATATCGAATATCAATGCCATAGTTGTTATTGCAGGACTTACAAAACAAATGCCAATTAATATAAAATGAGCCCAACGAAATATCATCAATTTTACATTAAAATTTTGCTGTTGATCCATTATTTTTTTCTTTTTTTGATGTTTCTTTCTCAACAATTTTGATTTTTGAAATATTTGACATAGATTTACATATGTATATGTATATACACATATGTATGTGATACTATGGGAAATTGAGTTAGTTAAAGCTTTAAGCAATTTACGGTATTTGCATAGATTTTAACATAGACAAAAGAGATCAACAGAAAAAGCAAGACAGAGAGAGAGAGAGAGTGAAAGGGGGCAACTGTGGAATTTTTTAATCAAACAGTTGCCATTAATTACTGCAAAATTCTGTAGCCACATAACAGACATTTTTTTGCTGGTTTTTTCTTTTCTCTATTTTTTTTTTTTGGACTGAATGAATGAAAAGCAAAGACGATGACGATGGCAAGTGAAAGAAGAAATAAAACGATGCCAAGGCGTGCCCGCCCTTGTGCCATCATGTGTGTGTGTGTGTGTGTGAGTGGGTGTGTGCATGTGAATTTGTGTGTAACAACAAAAAGAATGCCACGAGGCAAACCGCAGCCAGCCAGCCAGCCATCCCAACCAGAAAGAGAAGAGCTGAGCAGAGTAGTATTGGGCAGAGTTGAGGCTGAAAGTTGGAGCTGTAACCAGAGACGGAACCAGCAGCAGCAGCACCACCAGCACCCATTCAACACAACTAAAAATCAAATTAGGTGCAAACGAGCAGCCGTCAGCGGCAGAAGGCTATATGCGGTGGGAGTAAGGGGATTGGGAGGCCGTGAGGGCGTGGCTGCGTTCTGTAATGAATAATTTAGAATGCGCGAGTTGTTGGTGTTGGGTTTGTTTATTCTTTTTTTTTTTTTTTTTGGTTTTTTATTTTGGCACTGGCTTTTAGTTGAGATTAAAATTTTGTGGTTTCTTGTCCAAAATGTTGAATTAAAGTGCTCCGGCCTTCAATTTGCCTCTTATCATCAAATCTGTGGAAAAGGGGGAGAGATGGAGGAGAGTGGGGGTTTATATAGTACAAGTCAACTGATAAATGTGCGTATGCTTGGTGTCAAGTGCAGACTGAGTGAATTCAATTTGATACAACAAACTGATTTATCGACTCGTTGCTTTTCGCACACTTTCAAACACTCTGCCTGACTCTGTCACACACCATTCATAAGTCAGTCAGTCAGTCAGTCAGCTTGTGAGTGTGTAAGTAAGTGAATAAGCGAGAGTGGGTGAGCAGCATACTGAAGT
Source organism: Drosophila emarginata (assembly GCA_037075365.1). Classification (NCBI taxonomy): domain Eukaryota; kingdom Metazoa; phylum Arthropoda; class Insecta; order Diptera; family Drosophilidae; genus Drosophila; species Drosophila emarginata. Next base: position 5,189,261 of record JBAMCD010000120.1, read on the forward strand.
CGAGACGATAAAAAATTACATACACTTGTAACTGTTGCAGCTCTCACTCTCTCGCTCTCTATCTCCTGCTTCGCCACGTCTTGACTCCGGCAGCCTCTCTCTAACAAGGTTAATTTGTTGCGATCGCAGCGCTGTGTCATTTATCTTGTCTGTCAGCAGGCAACTCTATGGGAACAGAAACAAAAAAAAAAAAAGAAATAAAAGGAAAGAAAAAAAAAAAAAAAATAAAGCACTGTAGATGGAACAAACAGGACTCTAATTTGAATTTAACAAGTTTGCATCGAGCAGGAGATGTTCTAGGCAGATAGTCAGCCAGTCAGTCAGTCACTCAATCTATCAGGGGATGCTTGGAAAATTAAAAATTTATTGCCTGGCAAGCCGTCAATCATCGCTGCCATCGGTTCAACACCAGCAAAAAGTAATAAAGTCCTAGCCAACAAAATCAAAATGCACAATTATGACACATTTGTATACTCTTAAAAAATATAAAGAAAACAACAAATTCGCCTAAACTTTAAACGAATATTTATTAACTAAAGTGAACTATTAGAACAATTAATATTTATTTGACAAAATAAATTGAAAGTACAATGGCAATTTTTATATTCTTAAATATGTACTTAAATTATCTATTTCAATTCTTCTTAACTTAATATTACGATATAAAATTTTCACTGTTAAAATAAATTTGTTTAAAAAAGCATTGAAAATTTGTGATTAATATGATATAGTCAATTCATTGGTCTACTCTGATCCACAATAAATCGTATCTAGAAATAGAAACCACCATGCAACACTCTTGTCCACTTCATCATCAATTTGTGTTCTATCCCATGTCCTGTCTACACGCTTCTTTCCCTCTCCTTTGCACTTGCCTTCGCTTTTTTTGTTTTTTTGTTTTTTTCTTTTCCTATGACTCGCTGCCATTGAATGTTTCAATTTCACTTGTTGGCTTCGATTGTCGCCTGGTTGGAAAACAATTGAAAGCGACACTTTTATGGTTTTCAGATTTGTGTGATGTTTCCTGCTTCAGCAATAGAATCAGCTATCTCTTTCTATCCTATCCATCTCTCTCTATAGCTCTTTGGTTATTTTTTTCTTTTTTTTTGGTGTTTGTTATTTCAATGTTTATCTTCTTTTTTTTTTTGTGGCTCGGACTACGCGTTTTATTCTTGTATATTAATTGGAAAATTCCTTAGCAAATTGTCAGAGCAAGATTCAGAGATATTGCTTTATTTAATGTGTATGTATGTATATATGTGTGTTTGCTTGTATTTGTACTTTTGTATTTCCAGAACATTAGATAATAGTTTTTATTATTTTTATTTTCATTTTCAGAGTTTTCTCTTCTGCGAAATAAAATTTTGTTGCATATTTTGTGGCATCAAATGGCAGCCACAAAAATGAATGAAATCGTAAAATTCGGACAAGGAAACGAAGCCGCAGCCCCATAGAGCCAGAGAGCTAATATAACGTACACTCAAAAACCGGATGCGCCACAGACCGATGCCGCACAAAAGCTGACCCTTGCTTTTAACCCCCACTTGCCCCATCATATTCATTCATATTGTGCTTCCCCTTCTGTTCCTTTTTCCTGCATCAAAGCTTACAATCAGACTCTAAATATCGTGGAAATATGTATGTATGAGTGTGTTCCTCTCTCTCTCTCCTTCTCTTTCTCTGTGTGTGCATTGGCATTTAAGTTCCAGTAGCGAAATAAGTTTCGGGGCTCTAACATAACCTCAATTTGTATGCGTTTGTTTGTCCTCTGTCTCTGTCTCTATGTATATGTGGCTCTGTCTTCAACTATATCTCCATTTGTATTTCCATCTTTGTTTTTGTCTATCTCCATCTCTTAGAAATTGCACTTGCAATTGCTCCCCCACTGTCTCTTCCCCTTTACTCACACTGGTTTTCTCTGATCTCTGTCTGTGTCTCTCTTTCTCGCTCTCTCGCTCTCTTGCTCTCGCGTTTCTCTGAAGCTGTGTAAATATTTGATTTTTGCATTAAAGTCAATTTGCTTTCATGATTCCGTAATTCATTGTTTATTCGCGCTAACTTCTATTACGCCTTCCGTACCCCACCATTCACCCTTACCCGACCATGCCCTTACTGTGATTGTTTATTTTTACCCCGCAGTAAATTCTCCTCCTCCAAACGTTATGCCAGGCATCATCAGCCACCTCAACTACCGTTAGGAATCCCGCATATCCGCTGCACTTCCACAGGCACCAGTACAAGGCAAAGTATAGAATATACAGAGCAGGAGAAGCCAAGTGTAGTGATATCCGCATCATCTTTGTTTGTTGCTCCCAGCCATTGGCATTGCCTTTTGTCTGCCCATACTCCGTAAACAGTCCCAGTCTCAGTACCCATCCCAGTCCCCATTCCCAGTCTCAGTCCCCTTTGTCTGCCTGTTTTAATATTCGCACTCAGAACGTTAGAAATTAAATCTGGCTCTCGAATGTTATTTGCGCTTTTCGTTTATTTATTTATTTATATTATTTGCTTACGCGGCTGGCAGATCCTGCCCCAGATTCACCAAGTTACCAAGCTTTTGCCTCCCAGTTTTCATTAGGTAATGCATATTAAGTACGATAGCAAGTGTTTTCTTTGTGCTTGGCGCATTTCTGAGAGAATTCAATTTATCTTTTCTATCTGAATTGATGCGTGTGAGTCCTTTTTAGTCAATGCCAGGAAGAAATAAATTCATAAAGTTATAAATGCTCTGCAAAGATAAAAGAAACTAAATATTATTCAGTTAACAAATCAAATGTTAACCAAAGGTATTAATTATAAATTGTTGACAATCAACTTGTAGTTTAATTAATTTAAAATTATTTATTTCATCCATCTATATTCCTGATCATGTTTGAAATATCTGCGGCTAAACCTTAATTTTATTATGTCAAAATTTGAAATTCTTTTACGAGTCAATTCTATTATAACATTTAGCAATCACATATTTTAATTAATATTTGAATGGGGTAAATTTTTTTTTTAGATTATTCTAATTTTCATTAGAATATAATTGGATTATTATTTTGCTTTTTTAAGTTTCCAAGTTATTAATCTACAAGATCCCTTTCGTTTACTATTCAGTTACTTAAAGGACCTCTATCATCTAATTTAACTTCATCTTTCTATTTTATCTCTACGTTTAATATTGCTGGACCAACTTTTTGTTTTCTAAATCTTTATTCTTTCTTTGCACTTCTTTTATTTTCATTATTATTTATAAGTTATTTCTAATTTAATTATAATTTGTTTTAAATTATATGTTAGTTTTACAACTCCTTTTTAGTCACTATTAACGTTTAGTTGACTTTGAATTAAATTAAAGAAAATTAATTAGTTGATTTCTAACTGGGAAGCTAATAATTAAACTAATAATAATTACAAAATTTGATAAGTTAGAGTCTGATAAATATTTGAGACCAAGAAATTGAATTTCTCAATATTTCTGAGCTTTAAACTAATATCTATACATTTAATATAACCTTTTACGTAAGAAATTAGTTGTCTTACAATCAAGTTGCACATGATTACGAGACAACATTATGTTGTAACTTGATTGCCACAATTTAGCACTCACTTTTAGCACTCATTATCATGAACTGTATTATATGTATTTTTCAGTGTCTATTGAACTCGCATCAGCAGCAGCCACAATCAAAATCGTGCATTACACAAGATGCTTCAAGGAAACGCTAAAAAAAAAAATATAACAGAAGAGCAGAGAAAAGTCAAATCAATACGCGTTCAATCCCAGTCTCACCCCCCGGCTTTCATCACCCATCAGCTATCAATATAGTCTCAGCCATCAGACTTGGCATCGCCTTGCCACCCATCGACCATCATTATTATAAAAGGCGCGTCGCCTGCAATTTTAACGAGCTTACGCAATTTTATCGTCAGTGCAAGTAGAATGCCAACATTCCAAATATCCCAGCATCCCGGCATCCCAGCATCTTGGGATGTCGACAGGCGATGCAGTAAAAAAAGAAAAATCTAATTTAGTGCGAGGTTTGCATACAAATTCCATTTTAGCTGGTTTTCACGACCACAACAACAACAACATCAAAATCCCTGCGTGACAATGGTTATACGCGTTTATATATATGTACATATACATATACATATGTATATATGTATATCCTTTGCCATATGTACATGTGGCGTGTGTGTGAGAGTGTGTGTGGTGTTTTCGTTAATTCACAATTGATGTCACGATATACATTGATTTGCCATTTCTTTATATGCATTTTTTATTAATTGTCTTGTCGCATCAACGACAAAATGGCAACGGCAAAATCTCAAAATGCGGAAATGTGCGCCAAACAATTTAATCAAAAATTCTAATTCTAATTCAAAGTTGCGCACAAGTTTTTAATGACTTTTCAAACTATGCAAAGTCAGTTGGGTCTAAGTTTCAGTTGAGTAAAGCAACAGCAATTACTGCAACCGATGGTTCAGGTATAGCTTAACATATACATATGTAAATATATATATATATTGGTATCTGTATATATTTGTTTGTATCTGTGTGTGTGTGTGTGTGTACTTACACCTCGTTTAAACTCTATGTAAAAACGACTTGAAGTTAGACACAACAGCAAACAAAACGCAAACCGCTAATCGCGTTACACAAAACTTTGCCTCAAAGCAACTTGGCTGGCTGGTTGGCTGGTTGGCAGTAGAAAGCTGGCAGGCAATCGAGTGCGAAATTCCACATATGCCCGACTTTCCCACTTTTGCCACCCCCTGCCGCCACCAACCTCAAACCATGTGACGTGACGTGGCGATAGCAAAAGCATTCAAGTCATTTCCGCTTAAGCAGTCAGCTAAAGGCACACGCAGAGCCATCCACAAACCATTCAGGTGAACCAGCTGAATCAGAGCCTAGAACTAGAACCAGAGTCCATGCCATTGCTGACATGACAGCCTCGTGCTACTGTTCTCCTCTGTTGCCGCTTCGCAATTTGAATGCCGCAAAATGTTTCTCAGAAAACCGACATAAATACAAACAAACATGGCGGCTGTTTTGGCCACCAATGGCGACGAATGCCACAGTTGCACACTCAAATTGCAATATAACAAATTTATGTAATTATCATAATTATCATTGATTAGTGATCAATTATGATAAGTAGTGATATTTACCTTTAAATAACGATAATCAAGACAATTAACTCAATTTATTGATATTTTAAATATTAATAATAGAAAAAATGATTTTATGGCAAGGTTAAGTGGTTTTGTTTCATAAAGTTTTACTTTTAGTTTAGATATTATCATTGCTTCCATATGGAAATTTTTTTTTTATTTTTTTGTTTAGTACTCACACCACTGTGGCTATCCCAGCACATAACGTGCGAGTTCTTAAACCGGAAACCGGAAATTTAAAGTCATGGCAAGCAAATCAAACGAGTGTCCGCGACTTGTTTGTTGTTGCTATGCATTTTGTTGTTGCTGTTGCTGATGTTTCTCCTTTCTTTCTGCCCAGAACGCAGACACTGCGGACAGTTTGAGTTGCATTGTGTAAAAAAAAAAAAATAAGAAACTGTAAGGTAGAGGAAAAAAGAAAGTTTAATTACAATATTTTGCAATTGCTGCAAAAGTGAAAGAAACTTTTTATTGATATTGTTATGGAGTTGCTTGCACAACCTGTCCTAGCCTCTGGCATCAGACCCACCACCACCACCACCACAATGCCTCCCCCCGTGTCAAGTGTCATGTTATCCAGGAGTTATTCATGTCTGGCCAACAGTAAAGAAAGAAGGCAGAAAAGTACAGAACAGAACAGAAGAGAGAAGTGAAGAAAAGTGAAGAAAAGAGAACAGAAATTACTTGCAAATTGATTACTGACATTGGCAGAGTTGACGAGTTGCTTTTACTGCTTAATAGCCGCTGTCACATTACGCGCTTCTGAAAGCACACACACACACACACACGCATACACACACACACACAGACACAACCACATGCACTTAAAAGGAGCAATCCGAGGGTCACAGTTCAAGTTAATATAAAATGATAAAGAGTAGGCCGAGTTAACTAGTTGTCTATTAAATAAATGAATCCTTATAATGTCTAATAAGCCAAATATGTATTTAATATATACTTTTAATTATTAAATATGTATATATATGTATATAAAAAATATATATAAATATATATGAATAGATTTAAGATTTGCCTACACTTCAAATTGATTTTTAAACAAGTTGGCCAATATAAAGCCTTATTTCGAAACTGCTCTGGATCAATGTTAATTATTTATTTAGTTAATTATTTTATTGGACATGAGTTAACCAATGACAACAATATGAAAAAAAAAGTCCTTAACTACTCTGGAAATTAGCACTTTTTATCAAAACTTTTTTAATTTAAAATGGTTTAATTCCTAAACAAGCGAAAAACTAGCCATTAATGTAAATTTGGTAGCCCTATAAAAGAATATTTAGAACATTTAAACCTAATAATGGTAAAGACAAAACACACAAACAATTTCCAAACAATATTTCTCAAAGTAATATATGAGATCAGGATACCGTTTTTTGGCAGAGAAAAGGTTTTGCTTGGTCTTAGCCATTATTATTATATCACCACGACAAATCGGTTAAGGAGTCCTATTTTTTAATCCTTTTTTTTTCAAACCTATTTTTTAAATCTATTCATATTTTATGGTTGAAAATTTTCATCCCCATGCCCATCTAACCTATTAATGACTCATTGGTCATTTATACTTTTTAATCAATTTCAATTTTATATAACAAATTATTTATTTATTTATATTCTGTTCGTTTTATAACAAAATATTTTGTTATTTTATTTTTCAATTTTTTAAGTTAATCATTTTGAAGTGTTTAGTGATTTTGTGTTGTGTTTGATAACTTTAGACATCACCCACGTTGATCCTGTAATCAATAAACCTCATGGGACAGCCTTGACAGCCATCAGTATAAAATTGTCATAAATTTATTTTTATATATGAATCAAATTGGCATGCACGAGTGCAGCTGAGAAGTGGAAAAGTGCCAAAGTGGAGCCCATATATGTATACACATATACACACACACATTGACTCACTTGCCCCACACGCTCTCTCTGTCTGTCTGTCTGTGTCTCGCTTTGTTGCTCTCTTTCTCACATTTACATCAGTGGATTTTATGGCCGGTGCCAGCCGTTGCGACCGCTTTATTGGGTGGGCGGTAAATGGGGAGGGTTTGGTATTCCGCGACCGCCATTGTTGCACTATGGCAACATTTTCTCATTTTTGCTGTTGCTGTTGCTGGATTTCACATGTGCATGAAAATTTTATTAGGTATGCAAATGTGTCAACATTATTTGCAATATTTCGACATATTTCGACACTTGTTGCCATAATGAAGTCGGCAACTACAGCTCCTGCGACTCTATACATATTTCAGGAGTTGCTGTCACGTCCAACAGAAACAGCAACAGCAACATCAACATCAACACACAACTGTTGCACCAATGTATTTTGGATGTTGCGTGCTGCCATTTTCAAATTGTATGTTAATAATTTCCGCTAGTTGCCGCCGCATGGTGCATGCGAATGTGAATTGAATTAAACTAAATGACAACTGCATCAGCATCAGCAATTTAAAGCCTATACATAACCCAAACAGTTGGGTGTATGTCTATGTGTGTGTGTGTGTATATATATAAATTGCTGCCATTGTTTAAATATTTGCCATCATAATTAACTTAATTCAATTGGATTTCCATTAGAGACCAACCAAGATTGAGATGATATGAACCTAAATATATCCAATGACTTAAGGAGTGAGATGAATGTGCCGCAATGTTTGTCTAGCTAAAGGTATCGGTAGACATCAAATTGCCTGCCAGCAGTTAAATCAAAGGATTGGCCTTGCATAACATATTAGACATGGCAATGGGAAGGAGTCAAGGATGCGGTTTTGTCTTCAACTTCGATGACGTTGTCTATTGACTTTTGTAAATCGAATTGAATTGCAACCAGAAATCACACAATAAAATAATTGATTCCATTTCAAATGCACACAGACAGTGATAGAGAGGCAGAGAGATAGAGATAGAGAAAGAGAGAGAGAGAGAGAGAGATTTATTCAATAGCCGCAATTGATTTTAGCCTGGCTAAATATGCGGGTCGTATCATCATCTATTCCAATTTGAACTTCATTTGCTCCTTGTCTGGTGCTGAGTACAACTTTATTTTCTATTGTTTGTACATTTAACATTTAACACACATACATCAGCATACAAATAATGTTTATTGCAGCTGTAATAATTTTGCATTTTAGGCATCCTTATTGGGTGCATGCAACAATTCTTTGCGTGTCTTACGACGCATACGTATATTCGATATTAGACGCACTGTACAAAAATATATCAATTCGACAATGCTCAATGCTGATACTCCCATAAATAGACCCAAAAGACCTCCACAATTGGCAAGAAAATCTGTGGTACCATAAAGTTCTGAACGTCTTGAGGTAAGAAATTGTGCCTCCTTGAAAAATATCGATACACGTGACATCTTCATGCTAAAAAGAAATTAAAAAAAAAAAACAAAGAAGAAAATATACCAATTATGCAATATATAATTTCAATTCAATTAACTTACCCATCTCTTTTGGTTTCTTTGCCATTACCCTCGATCCCATCACGATTCGTTACGGTCTTATAATCAAAATCAGCCTGAGAAATTTCCGCCTCATAGGCAATCGATGTGCATGAGGGTAGACAATTACAATCGGTATGACCACGTGTATTGGCACTACCAGAGGCCAATCCCTGAGTGAATTCCTTTAACAAAAGCTCATCCTCTGCGGTATTGTAGCACTTCATTTTGGCAGCACCACAAACAGGCATATTAACATTACCTAAATGAAAATAATCAGTTTATATATATATATATATATACATACATACATATATATCTATCCATTTCTTTTGAACTTACGTGGCATGGAGAACTTAACGCAACCGCATCTGGTATAGGTAAAATTGGCCAAACATTCCAATTCACAATTACTTTGAGAATAAATATTAAAATAACGTAAATCTCGCTCTTTTTGAAAATAACATTGACGTCTATGGGGCTCATAATGTTTTAAGCCATCTGAAGTTGTAATAATTTTTGGTCGTATAGATATAAGGACTTCCTGATCGAAGGGTATGCGAAAATATTGTTTAGAAACCTGTGCCACATCACCCGGTGTATGAAGTAGAATCTAAAAAATGAAATCCATAAATGAAATTCATTCTATTATATTTGAGTTTAGCTCACTTTGAAGCCCTGGACAGGTCCACGACAGAGATCATCGAAATCTAACTCAATGCCGCCCATAAATAAATATAAACCCGCTTTGGCACCAGGACCCAGAACACGATTTGGATAGGTTGATGTATCGGCACTGGCACTATAACCATCTTCAACATTCCAATCCATTGATAGACGATTCTCCTCACGGAATATAAAATCGGGTATAATGCTAAAATAAAAAAAAAAAAAAAAACAAATTACTTACAATTATTTTACTTTTGTTTACTTGTTAAAGATTCCAAGCTCACCCCTCTGCTCTAAATATTTCCGCTGGACTCAACGAATTGAAGCTATAGCAGACACCATCTTCGGTAACAAATTTATGAAAAATATCACTGCATTTGATTGGTGTATTACGCCATTTGCAATTGAGATAAGTATTATCAAATAGAGGTGATACCTCGCTCAAGGCATCAATTATTTCAATACCCTTTCTTATCTCCTGATCAACCTCAATATCATGCAAATGTGCATCACATACTTGGGTAACAGAACCATAAAGATCTTTCCTATGAATAATAAATATATGTATATATATATATATGAGGACATCAGTCAATCATTGTCATTTGTATGAATACTTACTTTGCTTCTGTTAGATCCACCACATCGGTTACATTGTTGAGAAAATCGCGCAATTGATGATATGAATCCGTAAAATTGAATATGGAACGACGTGTCTTGGTTTCCGGACAAACGGTGACAGCGGGAAATGGTATCTGCCATACTGGTGTTGATTTTTCCGCAAAACTAACAATAACCGGATTATTATTCCACTTGTCCCAAATGTTTAATGTCAGTTTGCAACAGGTGACAATGGATACAATAAGTACACTGATCCAAAATAGCCTCTCCAACCATGGACGCTTCTTTTCACCAAGATAACGTATACCATGAATTGTTGTATAATCACAATACTCATGGACAATGGCTTTGGCAGCTTGAAATCCACTACCATATTTGATTTGCTGCTTGGTATCAACTTCCTCCTCACTGTCATCCGAAATGGTTTCCCTGAATGCAGTTGCTGTTCTTGCCATCAAAGCGGCCCGTTTCCATTGATTGGCACTGGCCGATTTGTCCAGTTCATAGCTGGGTGTATGAGGTTGTGTACTATTTCTCGACATGTGTGTTGTGCTTGAAATGCGTTACTAAAGTCAGAAGAGGGCAAATAAAACACTAGCTTTATATACCTAATGGTATCTCTATTGTAGTTGTAGTTGGGTATTGTAGTCGGGTGTGGTAACCTTATGATACCGTTGGGGCAAACACCGACCCTGAAGAATTCCTGCACGCATCACAACACGCATACAAATGCAAATACATATAAAGAAAATGGCAAGAAAAAAAAAATGTGATTGGGGTCCTGGTGATATTTAGCTTTGTTTTTTTTTTCCTTTTTTTTTTTTGGTGACTTTTCGTTTCAATTACTTCATATGCTAAGCTGGTGTAATTTGCAAGTTTTACGCGCGCGTAAAGTATCCCATGGGGCAGGCCAGAACCTAACCATAATTGTCAGCCCTGGCCAAATGCTAGCTAAATGTTACCTTTGATACCCAACCAGCTGGGTGAGGCTATATTCTAATTAGCCATTGCGCACTTTAAAAATGGCAAGCCCCATTGGCAGGAGCGCCAATTCTAGACCACGGACCATGTAAAATGTTGGCCAAATTGAAAAGCAACTGGCTCCTTGACTGTAGCAGTTGTTGATTCAGCCAGCCAGAGCTTATGCATTTTAAATCCTAGACCGCAGGCGCTTAGCTCGACCTCGAAACAAAAACTCAACTTGCTTCGCCTACCTGCTCCAGCAGCCACAATGCCACACCGAAAGAGAATCTGAGTCTGTAAACAACAGCAACAACAACAAAATACCAAAAAAAAAAAAGAACACAAAAAAAATCACAAAAATTCTGCAATTGAACGTATCTGTAATACTCTTATTCCTCAGACTGTGAATTTGAGATAAAAACCAGGTAAACAGGTGGCCAAGCAGTGCACTCAGAAAAGAAAGAACGCTAAAAAATAGGCAAAGTTTTTGTTAATAAAATGAAATAATATTTTATTTTTTTAAAGCATAACCTAGGCAAAATAAAACGCCTTGAGGATTTTTTTTATCAAGAAACAACAACTGAACAAGTGAGCTTTAATTTTTTTTTTAAGTGTATAACAATTTGAAAGTTAAGTGTTTATCCATGAAAAGTAAAACGAATTAGTTTTAAGATTAAATTAAAAAGAAATTATTCGAAAAATTACGAATTTTGTATTTTGAATTGTAAATAAAAGGAAGACAGTTACAATGTAAATTGTGAGTCAAACTGTTATACACTTGTTCTACAATTTCTACTTCTACGCATTTTTTGAGAGTTTAAAAAATATTTCTCTAGAGATTTTGAGCACACGCCCGCCCATTTGTGTATTTCTAATTATAATATATAGTTAAATCTTAATAATAATAATAATATAATTACTTCTATTAATGAGGTATAATGATAAATAAGAGCTATTAAATTAGATCGCTTTTATGATTAATAAATACTTCTTTATGATAACTCCAATATTGTCGAAAAGAAAATTGTAAAAGGTTTTTTACAATTTAAGTGTTAGTTTTAAGAATAATTTAATGCCAGGTTGTTTTTTTGTTCTTTTTATTTTTATTTCACTAATCTTTTATGATTTTTTTTATTTATCTATAACAAATTCTTGGTAATTATACAAGAAGTATAAAATAAAAATTTCGTTTGATTTGCTTTGATTTTTTCCATTCTGTGCAACATAAGGTGTCGTACCTCCGAACATGTACTCACTTTTGGACACCACTGTAGGTACTATGATACTATTATATCAGCCATTGAATACTTTTTAAATTAACTCATTGACAGTTATAAACATCATTTCATTAAAAATAAATTTTAATTTAAGGTATAAGTTTATTTATATAATTTTATTTACAATTTTTGAATTTTCTTCAAATATTGTATATTAAGAAAATGCTTTCACCTTTTTTGAGAAAGTACAATTTTATATATTCAAATATTTGTAATACACAAAACTAAACTTTCGATTGATGAGTAGATAGTTTATTTAATTAATTATCAAAACATTTTTGTAAATAATCCGCTGAATCCAACAATTGCTTTGATGCAAATTTTGAATTTTGAATCTAAGAAAACAGAATCTTGATCTTTTAGTAAAGAAAAATGGTATTCGTTTTATTGGAATTCACTTTGTTTTTCCATTTATAGAAATATATTTAAAAAGCATTTAAAGAAATATAGAAAGCTTATAATTTGCAGTCTATGGACATTATTTAATAAAAATTTTTTGATTACAAATGTAAAGTCCTGTCTAAAATTTATTTAAATATAATTTAAAATAACCGTTTGTATAATTTGGTTTTATTCCATATTGCTGCAACTCTTAAGCTTTGTATTTAATCGGTTGATTATATAGCAAGAGATTCAATTTTATGTACTTGTTAGCTAATATACCCGTCTCTAAGGTAATGTTAGTTAAAAAGTCTACCTAACGGCAAGGACACAACAGGAGAGCAACAGTAAACTGGATAACAAAAAAAAAACTATTTTCGAGTTGCGCATTTTAATAAACTTAACTGCATGTTACCGAGGAAGAAGAAAGGCAGGAGATAGAGATGGAGATAGAGACAGAGAGAAAGAGAGAGCGAGATGGGTGACAGGAGCAGGCATTGTGTCGAAATTTTTAACAGAGTTTTGGCCTGGTCCTGACCTGCTGCAAACTTACCTTTTGTGTGGCGTTTTTCATTATCGTGGAAAATGTTTTGGCTTTATTGTTGTTATTGTTGTTGTTGTTGTTGTTGCAGTTGCTGCCTTGTTGTGTTGCTGTTGTCAACACTGCATCGGTTGACATTGTCTGCTACAACTTGATCATCATTTATTTTAATGAGCTTCAAAATAGAATTTCTAATGCGCTGCAGTGCCGAAACTGAAATTTTCTTTTACCCTTTCTATAAAACCAACCCGACAAATGCAGTGAAAAGAGAAGGTGGAAAAGTAGAAAACTTTTCATTTCTCTATGGCTTAAATAAAACACTTTTTCTTTTGCATTTTCATTTATTTAATACATTTCTTTTGCAGATTTATAGGGTTTACCATTTATATAATTTAATTTTTGTTTGTTTGTTTTTTGTTTTTTTTTTTTTGGGTTTAGCATTGGAGGACATTGAATTGAATGTTGTTACTGATATTACATATGTTTGTAACTATAAACTATTTACATAGTTGCTACTTGGGATAAACATTTATAGACATACATATATATATATATATATATATATATATATATATATATATATATATATATATATATTAATCCCTTTTTTCAACTTATTTATATTATATTATATATATTTTTTTTTTGTTTTCTTTACTTTAACTGGCATTTTGTTTTATTTTTTTGAATAAATGACAATATTAATACGTTAATTTGATTACATTTATAAGTAAGTTTATTATGCTGATTCTTCTTGCTTTTTTTTCTTCTTAATTTTTGTTTCTTCCTTCTTCATTTTTCATTTTTAGATTTTCTTTGTTTTTGAAACACCTTTTGTCACTATGCTATATTTGATATATGAATTTATGTATGTATGTATTTATTTAATTTTTTTTTTTTTATTCTTGTTTGCTGATTTTAATTATAATTTTGCTGTTGTCGCTATTGGCTTTTTAAATGTAAAACGATTTATATTTTTATTAAAAAAAAAATATAATTTTGGTTAATTTTGTCCGGCTAATTGTTTTTGAGGCATTAACAATACATAATTCATAATTTGTTTTTCCTTATTTTGTTTATCCCATTTAATGTATGGTAATTAGTTAGTTAGTATATTTGACTATATACAAAGCTCATTTGTCCTACATAATAACATATTAAATTGCCCTTTTATCGTGTGAACTACTGATATACATGTATATATATCTTCTATATACCTATATGTATATTTAATGACATTTTGAAGCTTAGATTTTTGTTTTTTTGTTGATTTATTTAGTTGAAATTGAATCCGATTATATAGTTTTACAATCCCTTGCAGAGGGAAATATTCATAATATATATATATCTATATAGATTTCTGATCAGCTAATCCATTCCATATAACTTAAACATTATATAAGCTTACCTTTGCCTTGAATTATGCATATATGCCACATACAGCCAAATCGAATAACTATATAAATCTAATTCTAAGCTGCCAAGGAGACATCAATCGATATTTCTATATTAATATATTAACTGACTGCTTTTGAATGACCTCTATATGTTGCAAGGGTATATAACAAATTCGGTATGCCGAAATCAACTTTCGGAATATTTTTTGGTTTTCCTTTCAGTGTTTTTTTTTTTTGTTTTTTTTTTACCTATACGTTCACTTATGCAGTTTGAAACCAAAATACTTTTTTGTTTCTTTTTCTTCTTCACTGGGAAGCCAAAAAAAAAAAAAAAAATTTATTTACGCACACACACACAAACACACACAGAGAGAGAGACATATAGAAACACACATGCGTAGTTCTTTATGTTATAGCTACAAATATATGTATGTATGTATGTATTAGAATATCTGTAATATCTAGAATCTAGTTTAAAATGATATGTTTGCTGTAATTTACGTTCAATTCTTTAATTCATCATTTAATTCTTTTTGCTGTTGTTGTAGCTTTTGGTTATCCCCCCCCACCCCACACCGATGATCCCACAGAACACTGGCTGCAATGCGAAAATGTTAATCTAGTACAAAAATACTGAATAAATTGCACTTGTATCGATATTAACGATTAAGTTTTATGCTTGATAATAATACAAAGCCAAAAGCAATATTCTGAATACTGCATTTGTATCTGTATCTGCATTTTGTATCTGCATTTGCATTTGCATTTATGTTTAAAACGCATTCCTAACTAAATACATTTAATATATGTATGTATATATATATATATATGTATTAATGTATATATGTATTTATGATTAGTACTGGGCCATTGCCTTTATATCCCTTTTGATTCTCTAATTATGTTTAAATCTATTGGGGGGCCAGAGCTAGAGTTATTCCATTTGAAATTAGGCTCAAAGCATTTGCTGTAGCTGTTCCAGTTGCTCCAGCAGCTTCCTGAAAGTATGCAATGCAAAATAAATACAAATTTATTAATAAAAATTTTCTTTATAAAACAAAAATAAAAGCATTCAAAAATATCTTCGGTTTGATTATTAAGCAAGTTTAATTTTAAGTTTATGATGATAATGACTACGAAATTGCTCAGTAGACAATGAATGCTCAGAAAAAATGGCAACCGGGAAAACTCAAATAACTATTAAATAGTTCACGAACTTGATTATTAAATACAAAGTATATAATTAAAATTGCTGATAAAAAATGAAATCTTAAATATTTGCTCTTGATGTATGATGATTTATTAGCTTTTAACCATAAATATTTTCGATTTTTCACGGTTTCGAACTATTTGTTAATAAGTATTGTTGTGGGCCAAAAATGTACGAAAATAAAAATTGCATTTTTCAAATATATTTAAGGAATTCAGTTGTTTATTTTTAAAAACAATAACCAAAGCTATTCAGATACAATATTTTGCCTATATAAAGTCGCGAATTGATTTCAAAAACTTAATTTTAAAAAATTAGTTACAAAAAGCAATACATATATGTAGAAAAATTAATAATCTACTTTTTTTAAGCGTTCTTACTATTATTTTCGAGATATTTAAAATGAAATTTAATCACTTTTCGGGGGCTACTTTGAAAGAAATTTGATAAGACTTTCTAAATATATTTCGAAATTTATTTTTAGCATACCAATTTCTAAAGATTTTTTCAAATATTTGCGGAAAAATGATAAATAATAACTAAAAAATGTGGATAAAAGTAGAAAGAAAAGGCCAAAATCAAAATTCAAATTAATTAATATTTCAATTTTTTCATTTATTCAATTGACATGAAAATTGTAAAATTAATGTCTTCATTCTGTCATATTTATGAATAACTCTATATAATATTAATGAATACTCACAATGCTCAAGGTGCGTACAATGCAAGCACGTGTTGCCGGCGGCTCATCTGCCTCTAGACCCGGTGAACTGCCACGTGATGATACTGAACCATTAAGCAATTTCATATTTATATCATCGGATTGATGGGTTTGAGAATTGCTCGATAGGCGTCCATCTAAAGATAGATCATCACGTTGCTGATCCTGCAAACGAAAAGTTGGTTTCGTTTCGTTTTGAACTGTTCTTTGTGGAATTGAATGCCAGTTAAATGCCTCCGTTTTACGCACCTCCTTGGGGCTAAGACTAAATTTGATATCAACCATGCAATTGGCCTCGTTATCGCTGCTGACATGGCTATCCCCAGTTGCCATTGGTGCACCAGGTACAGCAGCTACGGTTGCAGCTCCAGTTCCAGCTCCAGTTCCAACACCAGTTCCAGTTACACCAGCAGCAGCAGCAGTAATAACTCCTGCTCCAGTTATAGATCCTGCTCCTACTGCTCTTTCTGTGACCATCATGGCCTCGGTTGTGGCAGTGACTGTGGCTATGGGCGACATGTTGCTGCTGCTAATTTTGTTATTGTTATTCGGCTCCTTGTTAAGTGTTGCTGATGCTGGCATCTGCTTTGTGGTGGCCTCATCAGCAACAGCGGTAATTGTTGAGGCCGTAACTGCCATTGATGATGATGATGATGATGACGATGACGACGACGTCATGATGTTATGTCCGTTGGTTACACTTGCTGCTGTTGCATCAGTGACAGGGCCATTGTTGTTGCTATTATTGCTGCTGCTGTTGTTGTTGTTGCTGTTGTTGCTGTTGTTATTCTTGTTGCTGCCATTGGCGCCCTCATCGCCCAGCTCGTAAATGTTAACCATGTGTGCGGCCTGTGCGTGGACCATCAAATCCCAGGGATTGGTGAATGCATCCTTGCAAACGGCACAAAGCAATTTGGCGCTCGATGGTGGAGTTTCTGTATATATAAGTGTGTGTGCGTGTGTGTGTGTGTAAGCAAAAGGGAAACATGCGAGAATTAATTAGTTATTTAAGTTGGAATTTGCAGAAGGCCAACGGACATAAATAACTCAATTTTAAATGCATTTGCTAGCAGGCCGCAGGCATGGCACATGCCCCAGACAAAAGCGACAAACAGACAAACAGACAGATAGACAGACAGACAAGCAGCCAGCCAGTCAGCCAACCAGGCAACCAAACTGACAGACAGACATTGGCCAGATGTTGCTGACTTGCAACAACTTGAGCCGCCTTAGACAAACACCCGACTCGAGGCCGACAGGCAAAAAGTGTTTAACAATCATAAATTAATTGCCGACAGACACACAAAAAAAAAAAAAAATACAGAAAAGGAAGCGCAGCAACCAACCCTTTCGTAATATAACTAATAGTATAGTCTATCCCCAACATCGCTTCCCCCCCCCCCCTTTTCATTCTCATCGTCGACAACTTACTAGCACTTGCAGCAAAGGCAACATCCTGGCACTTGCATGTGAACCTCAGTTTGCAATAACTTTTCTTGTGGTCCAATAACTCAGAGAGCTCACCAAAGCATTCCCGGCAATTGCCACAGATTAATGTATCCGGATTGCCTGTGAATATATATGTATATATATAACGAAAAAGAATATAGTTTAGAAATTATGACTATGTAGAAAAATTAGAATTGCTTAAATTTTTATATATAACTAATTAAAAAATATATATGTATATATATATATGTATATAAGTTCCATAAAGTTAAGTAAAAAAAAAAAAAATTAATATCAATTATTTCGTTATCCGTTCAATTTTCATGGGCCAAATTTTAAGTTCGGCCTGAAGCAATTGTTTCTTGTCCAATATCCGACGACGTTGCCGACGTTCCAGTATGTCAGATTTTATTTTGGTCTTGCCTTGGCCTTTTTGTCGCTGCTTGCCACTCCTTCGATGCAACAATAATTGTGAATCCTCCTGCTCCTCCTCTAATGGATATATTATCTTATCATTACCCAATTCATTCCGATATCTAAGCAATGTTGCTATGGCATTAATACGAAGATCAGGCTGAATGGCATGTCGACTACTTCGTTGCTGTTGCAAGTATTTGCATTGCTCCAGCTCCTGATTTTGGGCATTTAAAGAGAAGCTAATGATATTGGGATTGACAGAATTATTATGTTTTGGTGGCTTGGTACAACAGGGCAATTTTTTGGTATTCGATTTTGATTTCCCTTTCTCTTTATCATTGGGTTTAGTTGTTGGCGTGGTCACAGGTTTCACATCCACCGTAGCCATTTCATCTGGCTCCACAGTTGTGGTTTTTGGTTTCATTTTCTTAGTTGTTTTTGCAACCACCGGTTGAGGGGTGGTTTTTGTGATGGGTTCTTCTGTTGTAGAGCGATCTTCGCTATCTGGTCTCTCTGTATCAATGGGACATTGTCCCTGCTCATCGGGCATATCGGGAGCTTCAGTTGATGCTACTTGGGCGAAACTCATTGGTTGGGCTGGCATTAAATTCTGCTGTTGCTGGTGCTGTTGCTGGTGTTGTTGCTGTTGTTGTTGTTGCTGCTGTTGACGCTGGCCAAAAAAATCTGACAATTGCTGCAATAAAAGAAGTTGCTCTGCAGTGGGTTGCTGTTGTTGTAGCTGCTGCTGTTGCTGCTGCTGCTGCTGCTGCTGCTGTTGTTGTTGTTGTGGCTGCTGCTGCTGTTGTGGTTCTGTTTCCACTGGCGTCTGCTGCACTGTCATTGGCACAAATGGCGGCTGAAAAAGAAAATGCGGTGGAAACTCTTGTATATAACGATTTGCCTGACGATCCGTTTGCATGGCTAATGGTGGAGCATAGTGGACAGGACCGCTCATATCTTGTTGGGCCACAGCCGACGATTGCAATTGCTGCGATTGCTGATATGGTAAATTTTGTTGTCTCTGCGATTGCAAAGGTTTTGCTTGTGACAATTGTGGAGCCAATAGAAGTTGATTTGGATTCGATGATTGCTCCATAGTTGATTCTTGAAATGAAGAGAAGATTGGAGATGGTGATGCTTGTTGATTCTCATTGGTATCCAATGAATCTATATCGCTTTGTTGTTCCTGCTGCTGGTGATCAATGCTCACCGGCTTATCTTGATCCAACTGATGTCCGTAGTTCATATTAATCATAGTACGAGAAAGCGGCCTAAATTGTCTAGAACCAGTCCTTTGATGGGATGACGTTGCTCCCAGTAAATCAGTATCACGATTAATCTGTTGTTGACGCTGTTTCTCCTCTGCCAATTCCTGTACGGCCATTAGTCTAGCTACCTCCTCCTGTCCACTATATTTACCGTATCCAAGACCGGGACTTAAGCTACGAAACTGTTGCTTATAACTGGACTGTTGGGGGCTACAACTCTGTTCGACAAGATTTGATTTGACCAGTCCACTGGCTCCCAAATGTGGATTGCTATTGGACAATAAGCTGCCCTTAAGGGTAAGCACTCCGTTAACGTAAGCGGGAGCCAAACGTTGCTGGGATCTCTCTAACAATGATTCAACTTCGGCCGATGAGACCGATTGAGTTTGCGGTTGAAATTGCTGAGTGTTGACACAAATAACAACAGTTGCAAGATATATGAAAATGGTAACACGATTTGTGCCACGTATCTCACGTTGACACATTTCTCATTTTCAGACACAGGTGAGTTATCGTCGTCGTCGTCGTCAAGCGGCGACATTTTGTGACAAAATTGTCAAAGGAACTGTATAAAAAAATTCATACAAAAAAATATCAAAGAAACTTACGACTTAACTTGCCGAAGTTTGTATACCCTGCAAGGGTATGATAAAATGAATTCTGTAAATGCAAAATTAAACTACATTTAATTCAAAAAAAAAAATATATATATATACATATATCTTATATCTTAATATATCTTATAGTTGTCCGATCTGATTGATTTTTAAACTTGCCAAATATACACATCTAAAAATCTTATCTATCAAGTTTTAACCAGGTAGCTAAAAATTTAAAGTCTAAAACGTGCAAAGAAATAGACAGATGGACAGCCGTAGAGACGAACATATATCAATCGATTAGGCTGTTGATGCTGATCAAGAATATATACGTTACAAACATCTGAACAATTTTATTATACTCTCTGCAAGGGTATTATAAAAATAAAAGCAAAAAACTCTCTGTTAACTAATTTTAAATTAGTTTTAACTAACTATAAATGAGGCAACTAACTAACATTAAACGTAGCCACAAATTAAAAATTTTCTTATGGCGTTTTCTTTTTTTTTTTCTACAGTTTTTGTGTGTCCTTTTGAATGTGGAAAACTGAAAGCAAATCAACTGGAAGAAAGTCAATACTCACTGTAGACTTTGAATGGTCCCCAATGTTGATGGGAACTTAATTGCTCCTGTGCATGTTGCTGTTGTTGTTGCTGTTGCTGTTGCTGTTGATGCTGTTGTTGATGCTGATGCTGATGTTGTTGCTGATGCTGATGCTGATGTTGATGCTGTTGCTGTTGTTGTTGTTGTTGCTGCTGCATCAATTGGCTGTGCAATTGCATGGGTGTTGCGGCCTGATGTGACTGCGGTTGCTGTGGGGACAATGCCAAAGTCAATGGTTGCAACAAGCAGCCCAATTGCTGTTGTTGTTGCTGCTGCTGCTGCTGTTGTTGTTGTTGTTGCTGTTGCTGGTGATGTGACGGCTGTTGGGCAAAGGCTCCAACTCCTCCTGTATATGGCTCAACTAACGCTGTTTGATTAGCAATTATTGCTGACTTTGCATTTTGTGGCGATGTCGTTGACTGGCCAGCGACGTTGCTCTTCAACTGGAAGCCAAACTGTTGTGGCTGCGGCTGCTGTTGCTGTTGCTGCTGCTGCTGCTGCTGTGGCTCTTGTTTGTATTGCGACCAATGGAGGGCACTTGGAGCAGCTGTCGAGGCAGCCGTGGTGGCCACTGCCGCAGCGGTGGCGGCATTCGAAAGTAGATTCTGCTGATGCAGTAAGAGCTGCTGCTGTGGCAGCAAATTGGCCATGGCCGCCATAGCAACAGCAGCAACTTGCTGTTGATGATGGTGATGATGTTGTTGCTGCTGTTGATGCTGCTGTTGCTGTTGCACCTGTACCTGCTGCTGTTGCTGCTGATGATGTGCCGCCGCGGCAGCAGCAGCAACCAAATGTTGGCCATGTTGCTGCTGTTGTTGCTGCTGTACAGCAACGGCCAAACTATTACCATTTGTCATCAAACGTTTACGCTTCTTGGGACGTACACCATTCGAACCACCATTGCCACCTCTAAGAAGAGTCGACGAACAATAGCTATCATAAAAGTAATCCCTAAAAATAAAAATATATATAAATAATATAAATTCTTAAGACTTTGGCTAATTGTTTTTATTAATATTTGCCAACCTAACAGAAAATTAAGTGCTTTTCTTTTAACAGAAAATCATGCCACCAACCCCTATCAAATGAACAGTCTGCCACCAACTGTTGCCTGCCACAGTCAGTCAACTAGTCAGTCAGTCAGTTAGTCAGTCAATATTTGTTTAGGCCATTCTATTTTTCTCTCTCTTTCTCTCTCTGATCTGCTTCGTTCGCCATTCGAATTGTCATTTACCAATTATGTTTGGGCCCACTTTTGCCTCCACTTATACCTTTTTGTTGCCAGTGATTGATACAAATGCTCCAACTGTTTCAAAAAAAAAAGTCAGCTTCCTCCTACCCTCTCACCATTCATTTGAGGTCAAATATTGAGGCCATTTTCATGAGAGATAGAGAGAGAGAGAGAGAGACGAAGGGCACAACATCAACAACAACTGTGACGAAAGGTTGATGATGAGTAGGCGTGGCGCAACAATTGCGGCTTTTTTGGTCAGTTTGTGTGCGGTTGCCACAAAGAGGGTATGGCGGGGGGGTTAGGGTGAACAAAGATATGAAACTGAAGAGCAGCAGTTTAATGACAAACACGTGAAGCACCTGGCCAGTTTCAGGTATATTTGGTTTGCTTGCTTTTGCTCTGACATGTTTGTGTTTTAATTACAATAAAGTCCATGTCAATCCTCCTGCTGTGTGTATGTGTGTGTGTGTGTGTGTGTGTGTGTGTGTGTTTGTATATGTTCTTTAAAGCCTTAACGCATTTCGTTTCGGCGTCATTAAGCTTAAATTAAATATTTCCACACGAATGCCAAGTCTGTTGGAGAGTCGCAGCTCAAGACCCAAATAAATTGTGAATGTCGCTCAGTCATCATTAAGGCCGCGCTAGGACAAACAAGTGCACACACATGTCAGCAACAGGACAACAGCCAGGACATTATATGGCATACATTGCAACTGTCAGTCACAGAAAAGAGAGAGGCCATTTTTTTTCCTTCTTTTTCTTTTTTTTTTTTTTTATTTTACCCCCCCCCCCCTTTTTGCTGGATAGTTACTACTCCACAAAAGGGGCAACGGCGGCAAGTTTGTTGACGCAACACTCGAACGAACACACACACACTCACTCATACAGAGAGAGAGAGAGACAAAAGACTACTGACTGACCCAGACACATACAAACAGTCGGAAACTTGGTCTGGAATATGGTAACCGGCAACAGGAATGGGTATCCAAAAACCTCACATCGAGCTGACAGCCAAATATTTTATGCCAGGCAGGCGTTGAAACAAAGGACACCATCGTTGTCGTTTTCGTCGTCGTCGTCGTCGTCGTCGTCGTCGTCATCATCATCACCATCCTGGCCATGGCCTGATGAATTGTCCTTTATTTATTTATTTGTTTGCTTTTGGAAACACCCGGAACTAAAAGTAAAAACCTCAAACCATTCAAACCATTTCCCCCCCAAAAAAAGGCAGAAAAAGAAAAAAAAATTAAGCCGTTAAATGATATGTAAATAAAGTCCTAAAATGAACGCCTTATGGCCAAGTTAAATTGTGCACAAAACTACAAAATTCCCTTCATGCTATATAGTCAACCACCTCCCTCAAACCCTCCTACCAACGAAATATATTTAAATTAAAATGCTTTTCTAAAATAAGTTTCCCATTATGAGGGCAAAGGAATTTCCATAGGCCACTTACCAATCGTTGCCAGTTTTGCTAACATTCTGACGTTTCCTTCCAATTTGATGGGCTTTTGGCTCGGCCACCATGTTCACATCTGCAATATATAAAAAGAGAGAGACAGATAGAAAGAGAGCGAGAGAGAAAGAGAAAGAATGAGATTACTAAGAAACTGAATACCAAAGGCAATCTGCTTTGTTTCAAAAAAAAAATATATATATATATACATATATAAATGGTAAAAACATCTAAACAAAAGCTTATTTCTATCTTTTGAAGTCCATTCTGGCTCTAAGTAATATCTCATAAAGGGGATCACAAAGCCAACAAAAGACAATGCTAAAAAACAAAAAAAAAATTCCTCTATATAAAAGATATATATATTTTTTTTTGTTTTTTGTTTTTATATTATCGCTTGAGTATTTTGATAATTTTTTTCTTATTTACATATTCTTTTTATTTTTTTTGTTGTCTTTTCATTATGCAAATGACTCTAAGTAATTAAAAAAGAACAAAATTTTGAAGGTTTTTTTATTTTTTAGTGTCCTCTATTTGAATTTGAATTTAATTCAATCTGGTCAATCATTAATCTTAATAAAACTGCAGTGAAACATGCAAACCATAAAGACACAAGATTCTTGCTAACATTTTTCAATGAAAAGGGTGCGACAGAGGAGACCTTTCTAACCGTTTTTCTCCCCTCTTATTCTGTTTTTTTTCTTTTTTTTACTGGGTGTGGAGGATGGGAATGAGCGGATGATGCCAATGCCCAAGCTCGTTCATCATAATTCATGACAAAGTTTGAAGTGGGACATGGCTGAGCCGCCGCAGGCATAGCTAAAAACCAACGCGCCCAAAAGACAAACCACTCACGCAGAGTGATGACTGGCAAAGGGAATGGGATGGGAATGGGATGGGATGGGGGTTACGATAGGGCGTTGTTGCTATAACTACAAATTGGTGAGCAGCAGCAGAAAAAAGATTGAGGCGGGTGTAAGAAGTTCGCTTTTTAGCCGTCTGCTATTTTTTTGTTCGTGTTCTCCGTTTTCTTTCTATCTTTTTTTTATTTTTTTTTATGTTCAGTTTCTGTGTGTCTGTCTGACTTTACGGCTGGCAGGCTATAATTAAGATTAAGGATAAAAGCATAAGAAGGATTTCCACAAGTTTCCGCATTTTCTTTTACCAATCCCATTGCCATGCTTATTTCATACCATCCCATTCCATGTCCCAATTCCGTCAGTCCAGCTGAAATCGGTTTAACTGCGGCTGTGGCTGCGGCGTCAGTGTCAGAACGCTGCGACTGCTGCCTGCTGCGCTTAAAAGTCAATGGCGCGTAGCAATGAAATATTACAGCGTCCACTCGACTCACCAAGAGCTGTCCTTTTGTTATTGCTCTTTGTACATTTCGCTGCTGTTGGCGCTTCCACTATTACTCTCTCTCTCGCTTGCTGTGCTGTTGCTGTCTCTGCTGCTGTTTTCTTTCTTTCTAATCAACGGAATTAGCATTCAGTATTTGCATAAGCAGAAGTAGCAGCAGCAGCAAAAACAACAAACTAAAGCAGCAAACGAGTAAGTAAAATGCAAGAGAAAAAATAAATAATAAAAAAAATGAAGAAAGAAAAAAACTTTTTATGAGGCCAAAGTATATGAAGCATATGGCTATATGCCATCAGCATCATCATGAACGGATGGGATGACACAGCTCGCTAAGTGCATTAAGTTGTTCTTCATACGACGACGACAACGACGACGACGACGCATTGCCATTGCCAAGAAAATGAATGACTGTCGTTCAGTTAACATTGCAGCTGCAACTGGCGTTGAAAATTTCATTAGCCGTTTAAATGAAATCGGCAAACAGTCGACACCGCCTGCCAGGTAAGAGTACAAACAGGCATTCACACACACACACACACACACCATACAGACAGAACACACACACACAACATTGAAATTTCATTAAAAGTATCGCGCCAAGATTTATGTCGGCCGCACTTTAAGTTGCGGCAGCGGGCGGCCTCCAGCAACGACTTCCGTTGCACAAAAATACTCAGACAACACATTTCAGTTGAGTTCAGTTAAGTTGCAGGGTGGCATAAGATATGGCCATTACACATGCCAGGGTCGGGGTCGGGGTTTTCATTACTACTATTGCACACCCACAACCATACCCCCCCATATCCTCACTCTCCATTACCAATCCTTTTGCTCACCCTTACTATATTTCGCGTTTGTTCGATTTTAGTGGAACACTTCCTGCTGCTGGCGGCCATTAACCTGAAGAGTAAGTTACCTTAGGACACAATGGACATGCAACTGCCAAGGGTTAAGGTCTGCTATATCTATGCAAAAAATATCTACAGTGAATACTCAAAATACAATAATTAAATAACTGAAGAAATTGATTTAATTATAAGATATAGAATAAGTTATTAAAGTAGAAAAATCAATAATAATTTCTACTCATTTAAATCATTTTCTTTTTCATAGAAATTCCTGTCTAAAGACGACAAAAAAAAGATATAATATAAATATAAGAAAAATTTCTAATTTTCATTTCATTTTCAGAAATTACCATATATTTTGAGAGAGTTTACTGTTTACAAGGAATCTAGGGGTAAAATAATGGAAAATCACAATCTTCTAGTCTTCTATCGGCTAACAATTTAATTGTACCATGAATACATAGTTGTTTGTGAACTGAAAACTTACCAAGCGTCTGACTGAGTACAGTTTTTCCATCCTCACCATGGCAGGCATTGCGCGCATCGAACGGGTTAGTAAACTGGACAAAGGCATAGCCCTTGTGCATGGAGATGCCTGCAAAAAGAAAGTCAAGAAAAAAAAGATAAAGATGATGAAAAGATGATTGTGTTAAGGTTGAATTGAAATGTATGTTGTATGCTGAAGAGAAGCTAAAAGAAGATATAGATAATGCATCGTCTTACCTGCCAGACGGCCATAGATCTGAAACATGCGCTCCACATCCGTTTTGGAGCATTGAAATGTATTCAGATTGCCAACAAAGATGCGCGAGTTAACCGCCTGCGGATCCTGAGAATTCGTCTGGTTGGACAGTTTTGACAGCTTCATTGTGCCAGCCGTTGGCAATGATGTTCCACCTGGACCCAGAGATACGGGCACGGGCACCGGCGCAGTCGCGGCGCACGTGTGTCCAAAGTACAAGAAAGCAATTCTGGCGACTCTTGGTAAACCCAACAAAAGTTCAGTTTCGTTTTAGTTCTTGTTTGTTTGCTGTTGTTGTTGTTATTGTTGTTGTTGCTTTTACTTTGGTTATTCCCTCTTGCTTTGTTGTTTTTGTTGCGGTTTAGACTGGGCTTTGTTTACGGCTTTGAGTGCGTGACTGCAGCTTATTGCATTTTAGTCTCCGGTCTCAGATTCGCTTTTTGCCACGCTTCGGTTTTTTTTTTTTTTGTTTTCCTCCTTTTTGCTTTTTTGTTTTGCTTAACGAATCCAAATCTGTGAGCGGCCGCAGATTGTCAGGATGTTGTTGCTTTTAAATCTGCAAAATAAGAGCAGCAATGCCAATGTTACACACACACACACACAAATACACACATACACACACACACATAAACACTTCTATATACACAGCATTGAATGTGCAGCCAGAATAAATAAAATTGACAATGATTTTTGCTTTGCGTGTTGGTTTGGCTCTTTGTTTGTTTGTTTTGTTGGCTGTTGGC
The DNA here is from genome assembly GCA_037075365.1 of Drosophila emarginata. Taxonomy (NCBI): domain Eukaryota; kingdom Metazoa; phylum Arthropoda; class Insecta; order Diptera; family Drosophilidae; genus Drosophila; species Drosophila emarginata. Next base: position 5,216,392 of record JBAMCD010000120.1, read on the forward strand.
TGTTCGTTGTCGATTGTCGATTGTCGAATGTCTGTGCATTTTTTTCAGCATCTCTTCTGGGCTTAAATATCAATGGGTATCTCAATGGCATAAACTGATATTGAGCCGTATCGTTTGCTGTTCTGCGTATACGTAATATTTATTTATTTTGCTATGTTATTTTTCTGCAAGTTTTAAACTTTATCGTCGGGCAATTAAAATGCAAAAATTCTTTTTTAATTGAATGACAGTTTCTACTGCTATATATATATATTTTTATCTCTTTTATTCCACTGAATATGTAAAGACTTTTCAATAGACGTCAACATTTAGAGAAAATTGTCAATAAATTGAAATGACAAAAAACACTTAACTTCAAAATTAGAGTTTTACTTTAATAAGGTGGAAATAATGTATTCTGTTTTAATCATATATATATATATATATATTTATATATATATATATGATAAATATATAAATATTTATAGGAATAAATCACTTTGATGATAGAAGCGGATTGATTTTGCAGACTTTGTGCAAAAGTTAAATGAATTTAAAAAAAACTGTGGAAAAGAAATTTAAGAGACTTATATAAATATGCCTTAAACATATGTATGAAGAGATTTTTCTTAGTTGTTGCTTGGCTTATAAACGTTTTAGCCATCTTTTCATATTTATTAATGTTCATTTGCTTTTACTTGGAGCATGTTTTGTGCGTGTTATTAAATTAAACAATTTTTAAATGGCTTCACATTGTGAGGGGATGGATGTACGCTGGGACCACCGTGGAGTATTCTCGCACTTACATTAACACCCAGCATATCAGGATACTGCTACCCATTACCATCACACCCACACAGATACACACACGCACACACACACACACACATACGACCCTCTGGCGCACCGCCAATGTTCTTCATCATGCGAAAAACAAGGGAACTTTGTTCTCGTTCGTGTAAAAGTGAAAAATTAAGCGTTTTTATTGCGCTTTCGATGGCAACAGTGGTGCACTGGCACCATCCTGCCTGTATCCTGCCGCATCCTCTCATATATATATATGCGTGTGTGTGTGTGTGTGTGGCAACATGTGTGTTCAATGTGTGTGTGAGTGAGTGCTTTGCATGGCTCTTTGTTGTATGGCATTAAAATGTACAAAGACGCGCATGAAATAAAAATAAAACATGCAGCAATAAAAATAAAATACTCTTGTACTAGCAAATTGTTAATGTGATTTTTATGCAACATGGTGGTACATTCCGCACTCCTACTGCTGTCACACCTTCACTCTTCACTTTTGTTATTTATTGCATATTTATGGTGGGATCGAGCATGGGGGGGGAGAAGCAGTTGGCGTTAATTGGGAAAGACTTTGGTTACGTTTATGCCTTGGCTGTTGTCTTTGGTTTTGCTCTTGGTTTTGCCTTGAGGCTGATTAAAGTCAACGTCATCGATCTGGCCGGGCCATCAGTTTTATTAAAAGTGTTTGCATTGTTTCGAATAAATCAAACAGGATATACAGAGAGATAGACAGACGGAGAGAGAGACAGACAGACAAACAGATAGACAAAAGGGAAGATATTCATGGCTTTGGATGGGCTGCATTGTGTACCAGTTATGAGTGAAAAGTCTCTTTATTTATTATAATAGCATTCCTGCCTCCATCATCATGATGATGATGATGATAATGAGGATGATGATGATGATGGCATCTCTGTGGCAGCATTATTCGGTTTGCTGTCGCCTGATGTATTCAGTCATTCACCCATTCAGCCATTCACCCATTCACCCATTCAACCATTCAGGCATTCATTCATTGAGTCAGTCAGTCATTCAACGCTTTTTCTCTTATTTTTGCAGCTCATAGTTCGTCGCATTGTCCTTGCAAATGAAGGAATATAGCTGCTGGCGGATTTTGCATAACAGCTAGCAGCTTCCTTAACGGGCTAACCACAATTTTACCGTTGTTTCACTGTTTCAACATTTCCTTCCCATTTCACCACCATTGTTACATGACACACACACACACACACACACACACAGCGACAACGGAATCTATATTGAATATCCGATGAATATGCAACACTTTTCTTTTACCCCTATCATACCGTGGCCTACTTTTCAGCGTCTGACATTTTTTAATGATTTTTCTTACCAATGGAAAAACAACAACAATTTCCTTCTCTAGACAAGCGCTGACAATTTAAAGCCTTTATACCAGCAGCTGGCAAGATGCCCTCCTCCCCCCCTTTGTTCAAATTCTACCAAGTGGTTAGTTAACTCGTCTTAATTATAATTAACTACGAGAAGTTTTTCTCACTCGCTCCGTGTTAGTGTGAAGCCAAGTTCAACCGCAAGAAATTGCTCAGGAAATTGCTGCAGTTCTTTGTATTATTGCTGACTCTCGCCCATCCCTTCTCTCACTCTCTCTTTCTTTCTCTCTCTCTCCCTTTCTGTTGTTTTAGGCCCAGAATAACGTCTTTTACTTTACGTCTTAGCTGGCTGCACTTTTTTTTCCAGACGCCTGAGTGCAAAAGTAAATTAAGACGCTCAACTCCAAGTAAGCAAGTAAAAGTCGTCGAAAAGCCATCCCCCAACAGGCCAACTAAGGCAAAAGAAAGTAAGGGTACTGTTAGGTAGGGTTAGCCCAGGCACATGTGCCATGGACTACCCACTGAACTTTGTAATTGAGTGAGGAAAATAAAAAATTGTGCGTTCTGTGCAATTGGTAAAAGTCGAGCTTATAATACTCTTGGAAAAATTATATAAATCTTAAAAATACAGAAACTAATTAAATAAACTAATTGATGAGATTTGCATATCACTTAATGCTTTAAAGAAAACTTTTATTATAATTTTGAATTTTAGATTGGTTTTTAGAAAGGATTACAGAATTGACAGAGAGAGATGTCTTAGATAGGTAGATATTTATTTTTAATTCGATCAATTGGAAATTCGCTTTGCCGATGGTCAATCGGGTCAAAGTCCTTCACATAGCCATAATTTCTTGCCTTCATGAGATTTTAATTACTTTGCTGCTTCTGCTGCAGGGTGATGCCTTAATACGTTGCATTGTCTACGGCTTAAAGTCAATGGACTTTGTGGACTTTTTTCACCATTTTTTTATGTTTTCCTTTCTTTTTTTTTTTCGTTTTTTTTTTTTTGTTAAAGCAATTTTATTGGCACACACGATGAGTTGTGTTAAATAATGCAGGAAGCCATTAAGCTCGTTGAAGAGTTGTTGAAAACTCAGCGAGGCAACAGACTGCCCAGGATTATCAGCCAAAACGATCAAATGTCAAAGGACACATTTCGTCAGGATGCCTGTTGCTATTTACTGCCTACGCAGATATAGATACATTCCACAGGCAAGTACATATCAATTTTTTTCTTCTTTTTTATCCATTAAATTGAAATTGACAAAAAGGAATGTTCGGGCGTATTTATAGGTAAAAAAAAAAAAACAAAATGAATTATATAAAGCTTTACATATAAAGAAGTATTCAATAACTGACTATTTCGTTATGCATATTAAATATATTCAAGTGATATCCTTTAAACTTTTAAAATTGTTTTTAAATATATTGAATATTATATGAAAAAATTTCTAAAGCGATTCAGCTAAGTTTAGATACTGGGTAAACGATATTCGATACTATATATTAGAGTGTATATATTTTTTTCTATTTATTTTCATACATATGTTTAGATGGCAGACAACTTTTCATTTCAAATTGCTTGGCGGTGTGCGTGGTCTATGGACACCCTCTTTATAAAAAAAAAGAAAAATAAGGAAAGAAAAAAAAAAATATAGAAAATGATATGAATAGACATCGAGGGCCATTCAAAAAGCCAAAAAGTCAACAAAGCGAGTAAATGGTGAGGGGTGTGAAGGCATGATGGACGAAGGAACGAAACCATGCCATATAGAGCGACAAATAACCCCAATTGAATGGGCATTTATAGGGGTTCGGGGAAGAGGACGTGGACAAGGATGGGGGATGATGATGATGATGATGGCAATGTCGATGGTGATGGTATGTGTGTATATTGACAAGCCAGCAAACAACTTTATTCATAAGCAGTCATATAGGAGGCCACCAAAAGAAGCAGCAACAGCTAACAGCAGGAGCTGAAGCAGGACGTGACCCCAGCAAAACCAAACAGAATCCAAAGCTAAGGCAGAATTCTATTTTTCCGGAATGCATATATGGCATTCTATATGTATTATATACACATGTATGCGTGTGTGTGTGTGTGTTTATATATGTATTTTGGCTTGGGCCTGCACCCAGAGATGACTTCACGTCTGCCAGCGATAACTCAGTCGAGTTTATAGAATCGAGCCGCAGCCAGCCAGTCGACGCCCGAACGTATGCTACATAGTTTTAAATTCCGCAAGAGCTGCCGGAATGGAATGGAAAGGAACGGTTGTCGATAAACTCGGAACGTGCTAGAATATGCCATTGTTGTTGCTATTTGTTGTTGTTTGTTGTTAATTTATTGTAATGCGCAAAGCAATTTGCGAAAAAAAAATAAGGCAACAACAACCCACACGCACACACACACAAACAAACAAAACATTTATATATATACATATATACAATCTATTAAATATATATATATATATATATATACATTTATATTTACAGGCGTATTAAGTGCCAACTATTTGCATAAATAACAAGAAATTAATAACAAACACACGGCGCCATGGCAGCAGCCGCACAAAAGTTAATAATTGCTGCATGTCAACAGGCTGAAAAGGACGAAGGCGGCCGCGATGAAAGGAACACACTCACACATACATACATACGGAGAATGCTCCTGACATGTGGGCATATAAATGAAATATGCAATGAATGGCAACAAAAAACCAAAATGAAAATGAAAAAAAAAAAAATGGAAGTGAGCGAAAATAGCAAAAAAAAAAAAAAAAAGACCAAAACAAATTCGAATGGAGTGGAAAACTGCAGGCAAGCAAACTGAAATGCCATTTTATCACTTGACAATAAATGCATTTTATTGTGTTGCTCATTAAATAAATTAAATTAACAAAAAAAAAAAATCAACAAAACGAAAAGCGAAACAACCAAACGAAACAGTGAAATGAAAGCGGATAATGGAAAATGCGAAAAAGTATTAAATGACACCAAGTGGCGAGAATCGATTGACTTTAAATACTCATTTTGTTATGGTATTCGGGACAACATGAACAAGGAAACATGAGATGTCGATGAAATTATCCCAATCAGAACAAGCACTAGCCATATCAAGTAACACTATTATATTATATATATAACATTATTATATGATATATTCTATATATTATTTTTTCTTTTTATTTTATATATATTGTTAATAAGAGGAACATTATAATACGACAGCAATTTATTATAGTTTTTTTGATCTGTTCACTTAGTTTATTAAGTGAAATGTAAACTTTTCGGATGAATATAAATATTCGGATGAATATTAAATATTCACTTTCTGGCATAGAACCGAAAATTTTTAAAGTCTTTCATATTTGCTTTATTTCTTACAATTACAGTGTCTTCGACATTTTTTCTAAAATAAATAAATCTGTTTATTAACAGATTTCAATAACAACTTCCAAATATGTAGATGATAGATCGCATGATACTAAAATAGTGTTAGAAATTTGTTTTCTAAAACAACCTTAAAACTTCCTGAAGTCTTGAGGACATTAGGCGGTAAATCAAGTCAGAACATCCCAAATAAAATTTACTTAAATTGCTTTAAAATAATTGAACATTTTTTGAGATTTCAAGATTTCAGAAGTTCCTTCCCAGTTCGAAATTATAAAATTGGAAAACTTTGTTGAAAATTTGTCCTTAGTTGGCACGTAATGGAATATATGAAGTAAGTTTTTATAAATATACACACATATGTATATGCATATATGTATGTATGTATGTACATATGTATATCATTATCATTTTGTAAAAATTAATGAATTCTCTCTCTCTCTCTTTCCGTCTCTCTCTTACTTTAACCCTTTGGCTCATTGTCTGTTCTCCTTGTTTACTTGACTGTTAAAGTGTTAAATTTATTGTTGGTTGGCAAATGTTATTGTAGCTTTTGCTTTATACTTTTCTACTGTTGTTGCTGTTGTTATTGTAGTTGCAGTTGCAGTCATGTGGCATATATTTGTTGTTGTTGGTGTTTTTATTTTCTTTTTTTTGTTGTTTTTTGGGGTCGGCTTCGGTTCAGACTGCGGTTCTTTAGCGCGCATTCATTCATTATAGTCCGTTACTGTGTGTGTGTTAGTGCGTGTGTGTGTTAGTGTGTATGTGGCACGTCTGGTGTGGCAATAAAAATGGTTTGCATATTTTTCAGTTTGTTATGCATTTCTCTGCCACTTTTGTTGCAACAACAATTATGAATAACTCTCTGCACATAATGGTCCAAGCTGCGGCTGTTGTGGCCATATTGGCAGATCGGCGAGATGGTATACCATATAGTGTGGGCGTGGGCAAAAGGGTTTTTTTTTTTTTTTTTGTTATGGGCATCATATCAGCATATATTTCACTTCGCCAATTACGAGGAACACTGCCAGACTCAGAGTCAGTTCCAACTCCGCCTCCAGCTCCAACTCCATCTCTCCGACAGTAATCAAATAATTGTTGCATTTTCTGTCATATCTCTCATATATTTCGCATTTCTACTTTAATTATTTGCACAGTTTTCATGTTTATTTTTTTCCTTTTTGTTTTAGCTCGTTTTTGTTTCGTTTTAATGGACATGTTGAAAATTCCAAGTAGAAATGTAGTGAGAAAAATGAATGCCAATTTATTGGTGGGAATACAGCTATATTTGTATACACAGATGCATGCATACATCTGTACATATATATATGTATGTACATACATATATATAAAATAAAACAAAAAAAAATTGACACCCGCATTTATTTTTCCGTTTTAATCAAAGCAAACATACTCGCACGGCATTTGGACTTCTCATCAATCTGAATTTGCATAACGAAATCCAATAATGAACAAAATTGTGTGAAAAATGCCAATTAGCAGAGCCGACATTGTAATACCCTTTTTTTAACAGTTAATCCCATTTTTTGTTCGAATTCCGCTCTCGTTTTTTGGTCCTTGGTATTCTAAAATGTTTAAAAAGTATTTAATTTCATTTCAACTGGAAAACTATTCTAGAATATAGTTTTTTATTTTTGTCTATTGCTATTAAGCAGTCGTGGCTAATAATTATTTAAATCGACGGTGTAAAATTCTCATAAACAAATTGATTTTGATCTAAACACTTGTGTTTTTTGTTTCAAAAAAACAGATGTGAAAATACCCCATGATATTTAATTCTTCGAATTTGGCACTGGAATTGGCACAGGTGTCTGAAATTTTCATAGAAGCTAGCTAAAACATTGGCTCATCCGATCTTTATGGACTTCCAAGTGCTTTCTATGACCAGTTCCATACAACTATCAATTAATAAAGGGCATCAAGCAAAAAACAAAAAAAAAAAATTGAATAATAATAAAAATAATGATACACGCACATTATTCCATTTATTCCACTTGATCAGTTCCATTCGTGATTTAATTGTGGTAAATGTTTTTTTCCTGGTATTTTTGCAAAACATTATTATTGAATTTCATATTCATATTGTTATGGAACAAATTTGTGGCGCCCATTTAATTATCCAATTACAGGGAACAGTAGCAAGAAATTAAGTTAATGCGAAAATATTTCAACATTTTCATGTTTGAGTTAAAAATTTTTCAATTTTCATTTGTGGAAGGGAGATGATTGGGTTGCTGGTTGGGTATTCGGTTGGTTGTTAGCGGAAACAAGCACAAACATCAGTTGGGTTGGATTTGGTCGGCTATCATTTTTGGCCAACTACGGATGTTGATTTGGTTATGGTTTCGGTTACTCTCAGTACTATTGGGTTTGGTGACCACAAACGCTGTTGCCATTGTTGTTGTCGCCGTTGCCGTTACCTTTGCCGATGTTGTACTCATTGCCTTCGATATGCTTTTTGCCAACATACGCATTTTTGTGGTCCATTAAAGCGGCCGCAGACATACATATGTATGTATGTACATACATACAAACATAGATACACATGAATGTATGTATGTATGTATATATGTACATCCAAACGTACATAACCACATACTATACATAGCAGCTATCCATTCGTATGACATTGTATTGTAACTAATTTTGTTGAAATTGGCTCACGCAAGCAACAGCGACCAACAAACAGGCAGGGAAATTCATGGAAAAATGGCGTACAAATATAGAAAGAAAAATCTCTACAAAAAAGACCAAAGCAAGGTCAAGTGACCGTACACACTGTGACAGTTCTTCAGAAACAAGTAGCGAAATAAAATACTTTTTACTTTCCATAACTGAATTTTGTATCTTAAAGATATTTGCAAATAAGGAAATCCCTGAAATATCCTGGAACATTCTGGCATCATATTTTAAACCTGGTAGTTTAATAACGTACATATAAGAGAAAACTTTTATAGGCATTTCAAATCTTTCATTTATAAGCGGACCCCACTGTGGGGTCCAACGTTCAACGTCACCAATGTCGATGACTCACAATGACTGTTGCTCTCTCTCACCCTCGTGTGCTCTCTGGACTTTGTGTGGGAGCGTGCGCGACATACTTAGTACAGGTAGATAGCGCATGCAAGCAACAGAGATGGCACTACTGCTTTGAGAAACAAGTGTACAATTTTGTTACCAACAGACTCATACATGAGCAATCTGTAAGATAGCAGACTCGCAAATGATAAGCTGTTAATTAACAGAGTTTTTTTTGTCAGTGTTTTTACAAAGATCGTTGTGTTTGGAGGTCTTCGAATTGTTGATGTCTCCTTGTGTTTTTTTTTTATGAAACAATCAAATTCCTCCATATGCGGGTTATATTTAACCATCAATCAACAGTAATCAAGGAAACTGAAAAAGGGCAAATCAAGAACTGCAATCGTAGATAAAACTAAAGAGGAATCCGAAAGATACTCTTATCGTTCTGTATGCATACGTGTACGTGTATTGGCAGCATCTGTGTGAGTGCGTGAGCAAATTGTTGTATAATCGCCAAAAACGCCAACGCCGCCGCGTGAGTACGAATACGAAAAACGAAAACTTGTTGAACGCAAAAATCGCCAACAACAGAAATAAGAGCCAGCTGCTGCTCGCCCTCGCCCTACCACCCGTTCGTTAACTTTGTATAAATTAATAATAAAAAACTACCTAAAGAAGAAAAACTGAGTTCTTGCTCTACACGACTACGTCATGCAGGCAATCAAGTGTGTTGTAGTTGGCGATGGCGCCGTGGGTAAGACCTGCCTTTTGATCAGCTATACAACAAATGCCTTTCCGGGCGAATATATACCCACTGTCTTTGACAACTATTCGGCCAATGTTATGGTGGATGCTAAGCCCATTAATCTAGGATTATGGGATACAGCCGGTCAAGAGGATTACGATCGTTTGCGTCCCCTATCCTATCCCCAGACCGACGTATTTCTCATCTGTTTCTCGCTGGTCAATCCGGCCTCATTTGAGAATGTGCGAGCCAAATGGTTCCCGGAGGTGCGTCATCACTGCCCCAATGTACCCATCATTCTGGTGGGCACTAAACTGGATTTACGTGACGATAAGCCAACCATCGAGAAGCTAAAGGATAAGAAGTTGACGCCCATAACATATCCTCAAGGTCTCGCCATGGCCAAGGAGATAGCAGCTGTCAAGTATCTGGAATGTTCGGCATTAACCCAAAAGGGTCTAAAAACGGTATTCGATGAGGCAATACGTTCTGTACTTTGTCCCGTTATACGCGGCAATCGTCCCAAGAAATGCTCACTACTGTAAGATCTAAAAAAGATGTTATAATGGGCGGCCAAGATCGGCCCAAAGTAGAGACGGAGAGAAAGAGAGAGAAAGCGATAACAAAGCGCAGAAATTTTTTTTTTTTGCGAAAAAAATTCATATTTGTTTGCTTTGCTGCGTTACAGTTACAGTTATTATGAGTGTGAATATGAATGTGTGTAAGTATGGGTGTGTATGTATGTATGTGTGGGAGAATTTGTGTGCATGAGCGTGTGAGTTAGTATTCTTTTTTTTTTTTTTTTTGTCTGCTTTATGTGGGGGGTGGGGACTTAGGGGGGGCATAGCTACAAAAACATTGAACGCATTCAGTTTGTCGAGTTGCGGGCGTCTTTTTATGGTGCACAGAATTATAGAGGCATACAGATACACACACACACACACACACACACACGCAGACATACAGATACAAATATAAACATATACATATATATATACTCGATATGCATACACTGAGGGAAAACTAAATTATACTATTTCGATAGTTATCAAATAGAATACAATGCTATAGCCGAAATGAATTTCAGTTAATCAATATAAAAGAATAATTTTAGGATTCGGATTAAATCGATAAACTTTCTACTATATTATCTATGTATATGTATTAAATATTTGATAAAGTTAGAATACGTCAGTATCGAGCTAATAGACTGGGCAACCGCATTCTTAGTAAACATTTGCATAACCTATTAATGAGCAAAATAACAAATTGATCGTTGGTCTGTTATATTTTGCTGATTCACTCAGTGAGACATATACAAACATATATGTACATACATATGTATGTATGGATTAATTGGAGCTAAATCAGTGACTCGTTCATCAGACGGTTCTTCCCTTATGAGTCAAATAGTGTGCAGTTTAAACAGGAATAAGATTATACTTTGGCATAATCTCATTTTTGTTGCAGTGTAGGTATCTATGTATGTATGTATTTAATGTGTCCCTGTCTTGTAGCCAGCAGATTGTATGACAAATTCATTGAAATAAATATTATTAATTGTAAATAAATCTAGACGATTTAAAAACTGAACTGCCGCCTGCAAGCAACCATCAGCCACTCAGCTATGTGAGTGAGATAAGGAGCCAACTGACAAACTAACTAACTTTATAAGTGAAAGGCCCCGCTTATCGGTTTCAACTTTTAAAAACAGCAGAAAAAGAAAAAAACAAAAAAAAAACACACACACACAAAAATAAAAGTTTAAAAAAGAGAAAGAACAAAACCGAAAATAAATAAATGTTTCTTCATTTTGCGTAAGAATATGATCCAAATTTGTTGTATAAAAAAAAAATGTTTGTTTGTTTGTGTTAACCTTGCATTTGCCCGGACGAGCGTAGATTTTTAATTTATTTAATTGTATACTAAATGTTAATTTATATATACTTATACATACATTATATATATAAATTTATATATATATATAATATACATATAATTAATGCATAAATTTTGTAAACAATTTTTTTTTTTTTAATATCAAATAAAACCCTATTTATATTAACACACATAAAAACACACTTTGAATGAAACAAAAATGTAATAAAATAAAACAAAACCAAAAACTTTAGAGTGGAGCAAAGACCGGATGTATTAATACTCTATAATATTTTCGATCGAATTGACCGATATATATATGTATGTATATACATATGTATATGTATATTTAGCAGTTTCAATATAAAAATACAATACAATGCAGTTTTAGTGCAAGAAAATTGTAAAATATTACATAGATAATATAGTCAACCGGCATTTTGATGATTCTTTATTAGTGGATAGTTATTATCTTACTCTGGTTTCGACACATCCGGTAGAACGCACAGACAGTGGATCTAGTGGATCCGTTTAGCGAGATTATCATGCCGATCATTTGGGCATTTTATGTGACAAAATTAAATGTACTCTATTGCAAGGGTACATACATATATAGTGAAAAAAAAATTTGAATTATTTTCTGTTGCATTTTTGGCTTCTCTCCACCCTTCCCCTCTCCATTTCATCAGATGACACATGGCCGAAAAGTGCACAATGAAGATTTATGGCGCTAATGAGAATTATGACAATGCTGAAAGCCTCCAATCGGCAGTTGCAATAACAACAATAACAACAAGAATAATAATGCAACACTGCATGGGGCAAATTTTTGATGTCGACGGTGTCGGGATTGGTGACTATTTGTGTGTGTATTTTGGTATTGTGGAGAAGGGGTAAAAAGGGATAGACAGAAGAATGTCTGCACGCATTCCATTGCATACTCTTGGGCTGTGTATGAAATTTATCCTATATGTTTATATAAAAAAAAAAAAAAACAACTTTAATCTTATCTCATAGTTTGGTTTCTATTCTATTTGTGTAGGCCTGCGGCATTTGTCACAATTTTGATAATTATTTCCGATTGGCGGAAGTTCTGGATATAAAAGTTGACTAAGCAATAAACAAAATGTTGGGCAAATAAATTGATATATATCTAATGATTGATTGCCATATCGAGAGGCAACATGTAGCTCGTTAGTGGCTTGGCTCTTTAGTGTGAATTTGACAAATAATTACACAAAAAGGAGACAACCTGCTGAGCTACACCCCTCCCTTAACCGATACACACACACACACACGCACAAACACACCCATTTATCCATAATTCCCCGGGTGTCGATGGATGGCGGTGGGGCAGTTCAATGCCAGTGACATGTACAAACGTGGCGGCTGATGGATGGATAGATAGATGTATATGTTCATATCATCTTTCCACCTCTCTATCCTCCTGACATCACTCCCCCCGTCTATCTGTTTCTTTCTCTCGTTTGTCTGTGACGCGACAAATCGCATAATTGACCCAAATTTCATTAAGAAATTGCAGACAAAATACACACAAAGATGCAATTCTTAGTAAATTTAATTAGCATTAACATAAAATTTTTCATAAAATAAAAAAATATTTTGTCTGTAGTATACATTTGTATGCCAGTATGTATATGCATGCACCTTAGCCAAGTACTTAAAACCAAAAAAAAAAAAAAAAACTATAGTTACAAGTACAAGTACTCAATTGCATGTATGTACTTGTCGCGTTGTTGTTGCTGATGATGATGGCGTTGAATGAGTCGGCGTTGACAGGCGCCAAAATTTGCTACAAATATTTGTTGCTCATTTCATTTTTGTGCCAAATGTTTGTTGAAATTTGTGTAATTGTTTAAAATTATACTTCAAATGTAATGCAAAGTGTTGCCAATAAAGTAAATAAACGTAGCTAAAACTTGCACAACCCATCCCCCAATAAAAGATACATATTTACATAGTAAAATTTATAAGCATTTTTTCTGTCCAATTGCAATTTATGTTGATACTCATCATTCTTCCTTAACGAGTGTAATTCACTATGAGAAGATAATTATATATTTTTTTTCACATTTTAATAATAACTTGCGTAGGTATAAAGAGAAACTTGTTAACTACAAGAAAGTTAGTGTATTGTCAAATTAATATTATGGCAAAGTTTTCTCATCAATTTGTAATTTTTATAACACAAAATTTAAGTTGTAGCTGCCATAGAATAACATATATGGTATATATAGGATATCAAAAAGATTCTCTAATTTTGGAAATCACAAAATTAAATTTAATCTAATATATAAGAAATAATAAAAACCAAGCAGACTTCTTTTTAATTAATTTAATTTACATTCATAGTTAATTTTTCTACTGTAGAAGTTACAAAAATTTTAAAAATTGTTACCATATTCTTTTAGTGTTTAAATCAACTTTATCTCATTCTTTAAAAATGGCTAAATCAAAGTCTGTTAACTGCTGGCAAAAACTAAATTGCTGTCCTATGCAAATTTCAAATTCATTGACAACTGTCGTTTAATTATGCCGAATGCTAAATGGTAAATTTATGCAATGCGTGCGTAAAACTAAAAGGCTCCCCTGGTGGTGCTAGTGATGGTTATTGTGGTTATGGTGATGGTGGTGGTATTGGTATTGGTCCTAATACAACCATGTCCTGCAAATTGTATTGCATTTGAGACTACATATGTATGTACTAACTGCACATTAGTCGCACGCGCAATTTGACGACTTTCATTCGTTCAACAATTTGGCTAAATCAATTATACGCACGACGCACACGAATTTCACATTTTTCAGCTTAATTGAGATTTCCAGGGAAACGGCTATTTGGGTACATTTTCAGTATTAGTACTAGCAGTAGCAATAGAAGCTTGGCAAAAATTTAATACGAAAATTGCTGGGCTAAAAATGAAGTACATACACACACACATACACCCTTAAATATATATATATATATGTATATATACACAATTCCTAACATTTTCATAGCTGGCCACAAATTTCGTACAAAATGCCAATAAAATACGCTCCAACGAAAAATTCCATTTGAATATCAGAAGAAGGCCAAAAGTACGGCAACGGCAAACGAGTAAGCTAAAAATATTTCACACTTCCGCCAGGGGCAGCTGAGACTGAAGACCTCTCACCTGAACCCCGCACAGAGTTTTCGCGCATCTGTCAGATACGACGTCAACAGGATATGACAAGGTTGGCCATGGTCTGCTACCTTTTATTTGGCCCATTCTCCCAATTTTCTCTATGTCTATGTCTATGTCTATGTCTATGTTGGTTCAAAATATTTTCACCACTAGCACATTTCCTATATAATATATAAGCACATAGTTTGAACAGAAGCCAGAAAACAGGTGGGCGCCAAAAAAAAAAAGTAGAAAAAAAGCCGGGTAAAATATAAACCGAAAAAAAAATAGAAAAGACGACCTAAACCAAAACATATGTTCGTTGTCCAGGTCCTGTTAAAGGTCCAGTTGAGTTAAATATATATACATATCTAAAACAGATGTCAGGCTAAGATACTAGAAGAAAAATGTGCATCTGTTCCTGTATCCTTTATCCTTACCAGTAAGTGCATTTTTTTTCCTATATCGTTAGCATATAAGTATATTGATGTCCTGGTTAGACTATATTATATATATATTTCATTGACAAAGTTGAACCGTAAATATAATTTAGAATAGCTGATATTCGATAAATGTTTATGACCGCATACAAAATATACTGTGTATACAGTGTAAGAAGGTAATTGATATGGACTGGCCTGTCTTTAGGCAGGACACGGCAACAAGTTTGAAGCGCAGCCAATATCCGTAGCAAGGACAACATGTCTTCTTTTCGGCTTGTTATTGATAATCTTTGTCATGGCTTGGACGTGGTCGCTGCTTCTGCTGTTGGTGATGTTCTGTACAAAAGGGATAACAGGCAAGACTATGTTGCGTGCCACATATGTGGCATTGCAAAATATGAGCCCCATGAAAAGTCAGCCAGACCGACTGGCTGCCTGGCCAGAGGACACAGAGAACTAACGCTGGAGGAGTAATGAACTGAGGCGGCCAGACAGATAGACCAAGAGAAAGAGAACCAGAAAGATACAGAGCCGGAGTCGCCTTGTTTGTCCAAACGATCGATGCGGCGACAAGCGGAGTGTATTAAAAACAAAGTCACAATGCTGTTGCGTACCCTGTATATATATATATGTGTATGTGTATGTATATGGGTGTGGGTGCATGTCCTGTGCATGCTTTCCACTCATCGTTGTGGATGCCAAAGTCAATGAACAGGGACAACAGGGACAATGTGCGACAGGCGGCTCAGTCTGGAAAGGCAAACTATCAGCCTGGGCACTGGCAGGATATGAAGCGTGTGCAAAAGTTTGCCACAATTAGGATGCGGATACTGCTGCATCTGCAGCACATACACATAAACACACACACACACACAGACTACAACTCTCAAAGCAATAAAAAAGTTTAAAGTTGCGTTTAAAAATTCATTTCATAAATTTACAGCCCATCCAACAGTAGTTGCCCTTCCAACCCACTATTCCACATCTCCCATCTTTTGATTGTGAATTTGCTGCAACAGCTGGAGCAGCTAGGATACTTATGCAACTTTTGATTCAAGTGACGTCGACAGCAACACGTTTCCGCCATTTTGTTCTTGTTGTTGGTGTTGCTGTTGCTGTTGTCGGACAACTTGTTGCTACTGAATGCATTTAAAACAAAAAACCATTTTAACATACTGAAATTTCCGCTTACGACTGACAGTCAGACGACAACGATGTTCAACACCTGAAAAGTTGCCAGCCTGACATTCAAATCGCCACCATAGTCTATCCATTGCAGGTGACTGCACACAGGTATTGCCATCTATCTATAGATATATATATATATGTACATATATATAGGTGTAGGTGCTGTATGCGTCTACAGAGACTTTTCATTTTCAATTAAATACAATTACATGTCCAACTGTCAGTTTTCTAGTTAATAATAAAAATTGCACTAAAAATACAAAAAAAAAAAAAAGGAAAAATGAATCCCATGGCATGAAATGGTAGACCCAGCAGTGGCCCATAACGAGACGAGACAGCCGATCCACTTAGAAGCTCCCCAGGTATATCAGCAGCCATCACCTCAGCCAAATAATGACAACCACAAACCAAAAAAAAAAAACAAAAATAAGCAATTTTCTTACATTTTTTGTTCATATTTTTATGGTTGTTGTTGTTGGGCTCTCTATTTTTATGCCTCTCCTACCACCTAATCCTCCCCCACACTGTTTGTAACACAGTTCAAATATTTCTCCTATTCTGCCAGCCCATTTTTATGTTTAGCTTTTCGTAAATATTTAAATAAAATACTGGTTTTGCAAATTGCAAACATTTTCTTTCACTTGTTTTATTTTATTTATACTTGCATTAAATAAATGTGCCATAAATATAACAAAATCAAGTAAAAAAAAAATAAACTAAACAAAACAATTAGTTGAGACTAAAATTCTTAGCCCCATCTCTAAATAAACTTAATATACCCCATTATCAAAGGGTATCACAATGATTTTCGTTATTGAGGCAAAGCCAAATGAAATCAAATCAAATAGAATCAGTTCAGATTAGATTATAATTGTTAGCATAAATATATGTATATACGATACAAAATATATATAGGAATCAAATTATTTAGCCAGAGCGTAGATTGACATTAATTGTCTTAATTGAAATGATTCCATATAAATAGAATACTTAGAAATTTCAAATGAAAATCTTCCACCTGAAAGTATTCCATTTTTATTGAACTGCAGCAAAGATTTATAAGTCGTGAGTAATGTAAATAATATATTTATTCTAAACACTGAAATCGAAAATGGGAAATGGAAAATTGAAGGTTGAATTGTTGGTTTTTCTTTTTCTTTTTTTTTTTTTTTGTTGGTTTTTATTCAAATAGATTGTTGAATGCAAAATGAAAGGAAAAACCAAATTGCCAATTTCTTCTATATATAATAAACAATCAATTTTCAAGAGAATTGAAGAATAGCAACTAAAGATATATTTAGTTTGGGAGCAAATTTGTTATTTATGACAATTGCAATTAATAAATAATATAAAAAATATTTTTAAAAAATTATATAATTATATTTAATTATAAGATATAGATTTCTGTATTTTTAATGTATTGTTCATTTTGGAAAAATATAGAAATGATTATCTAATAAATTAAAAAACTTAAAAAACAACTCAGTTAAAGATTTAAAGATAATTAGGGCTTTATTTAGTACAAACATTTAACTAATTATTATAAATTACTCCCTTTACATACATTTTTTTTTAATATATGGAAATTTGAAGCCTTTTTTACACTTTTATTCATCTATGGCAATTGTTGTAGCTGCGATATGGATTTCGGAATACCATATCATGCATTTGACACAGTGTTAATTCTCTAAGGATACTCCATCAAGGATACTATGCCATATTTTGGCATCGTCAGCTCGAGTGGCTTTAACAATTGACAAGAAATGAAAACGCGTTCAGTTACTGATGTCGCTGCCGCTGCCGCTGTCACTCCTCTGCTACTGCTGCTGCTGATGCTGTTAAGTGGTTTTATTTTAAATCTTTCACGTAGACACCCAACGGAATATTCTCAGCGGAAAACAAGAGACCGTATAAAACAAAAAAAAAAAAATTTATATAAAAAAAAAAAATAATACTACAGCATACAAAAAACAGTCAGAGACTGCCGCTTTATGACAACAAGTTGCTTTTAAAAACTCAACTGTCGCGACAGTTGTAAGCGAATAATTTCGTTTCGTTTGGGCTTTTTTTTTTTTTTGTTTTTTTTTTGTTTTTCAACTGTTTTGTAAATGTCAGTCTTCATTTGTCAGCCACCATCATCATCATCACCAACAGCCAGCCACCCACTCATAGCCATGAGCCGCCAGCCAAGTCGCGTTGAGTCGAGTAGAGTCGAGTCACAAGTCGAGCAGTGCCTCGAAGTTGGCTTATTTAAGTGGCTTCATTGTCAGACGCTGGCTTTATATCTGGTAGCATGAAATATGGCCGGGTCTACACTTTAATCTTTGTTTTCGCGTTTTGTTACACAGTCATGCCCATGCCCATGCCCATGCCCATGCCCACGCCCATATCCCCATCCATACTGGGACACTCACAATCATTTTCCAATCCCAATTCCACTTCCACTTCGTCCCATGTTATTGATGGACGTTTAAATTGCAGTTGAAATTGAAAATTTTCTACTGAGACATGGCAGGCTAGCATTTTGTTCCACTTTATTTTGACTTTCCCTATGCATTGTTTTTGCTGGATAATACGTTTACAATACTTATGTTATAAATATTTATTATGCACTTTCAAGGCCTTTGATTTTGATTAATTTATCAATCGATTTACCGTTGAGCCTTGACATGAAATGTCAGCTTGGAATTTATTGCTTGAGTTTACGATTTGCTGCTACTGCCACTGCCTCTGCCGCTGCTTGCTAATTATTTTTGCTTTTGCTTTTGCTTCTACTTTTGGTTTGAATCCTGCTGCACCGTTAAGTGGTTCAAAGCTGTAATGGGGAAATGAAATGGAATGGCATGGGACGGGATAGGATGGGATGGAGTGGAGTGGAATCAATAAAACCAAATCAGGCAAAATCCGTGGCACATGAAACCAAACACGTAAACCCCTAACAAAAGCCAACATCAACAACAAACGGAACGAGTGAGAGTAAATTTCACGCCATTGGCAAAACGATTTCCTGGCAGGAAGACATCAATCAGATGAAAATACATGCATGTATGTACATGCATAAATACATACGTATATACATACATGCATATCAATGTGGATGACGTACTCAACATACTTAATATTTAAGCCATTTATTATTATAACAAATTAATATTACATAAATATAATAATAAAATAGCAGGTGAACAAGAATCTTGGTTATTAAAATTGGTTAGAAGTGTGCTCATTACACATGTGCTATATATCAAAGGGATATGAATGTATATATATATATAATTTACATATATTCAAAATATAATTTACAAAACTTCAAATACAAAGCCCATCTTCTTCCTGTACTTGTGTTAAAGTTTCTTTAAGTATGTATGTATCGATAAATGTGTTTTCATATATTTCAATTTCGATTTCATTAAATGGAATGGACATGGAATAAAAATACCTCAACAGCTGTTACACTAAATTGTCCTACAAAGGCATGCTAATCGAACTGGAAGCCAGAGAAATGAAACTATCGACCAGCCATTGTTGCGGGGGAGCCCATGGAAATCGAATTGGATTTTGTTCACTAAGCTCTCTCAATTCAATAAGTTTTCGTTTCCTCATTACTGCTAATTGGAGCATGCAAATGCCAATGACGACACCCTTCCCATGGAGATGACGCGGCAAGTCTTCTTAGCGAAAGAGCCAGAGAAACAGAAGAAAAAAAAAGGAAAAAAAATGAAAGAAATTAAAAGGATAACATTTTTCATATAATTAAATAGAAATGTGTTTGATCAAGTAATTAAGTTTCAATTTAATAAAGTAATAAAAATGCATCCCCTTTTTGTATGATAATCCAGCTACGACTATGGTTTCACCCTTTCTTGGGCAAACGACCTTGTTGCCTAAAACTATTGTTGGATATTGAGGCTCTAGCTGCAAGATGTGAGCCATCTTGTTTAACTCAATTTGGCAATTTGCAGTTACATTAACCCAAAATGCACAGCTCATAAATTAGAAGGCATCTCAACACCTTGCGGATTGTATTTGCCAAATGATTCTTGATAGGCTTTGGAATTTTCTCCATTCGGCACACACACACACACTTATAGACCCCTGCCCCATCCCAATCCATACTGCATCGCATAAATACAGATTTTGGATTTTGACTGCAAAACATTTTAATAGCTGCAGTTCCTAGCCTAGGCAAACAACAGAATCGAAAAAAAGAAAACCAAGAAAAAATATATAAAGAAAAGTATTTCATGCTTTTTTTTCTTCTGTTTTTCTTTTTTTTTTTTTCTTGTTTTTGGCTATTTAGATGAAAAGTTAATATGACGGCTACAGCCTTTGATGCGGCGGATGCCAAATGTATAAGGCAAAAGAGGATCGGAGATGGGAAAGTGAGCGATTTCAGGTGTTCTCCTCTAAATAAGTGCAGATAAAATGCGCATATCGAACTCGAAATTCCTATTCCAAATTCGATCACATATTTTCGCTCATTTCTTCTCTCTCTGTCTCGCCCCCTCTATTTTTTTCCTGTCTGTTTATTCACATTCATTGAACTCAGCGGGGTGACGATGACAAAGTTGTTGAAATTTTTATATTATTATTACAATGGCGTTGCCAGAATACTAGAAATAATCGTATAAATTAGTCTCATATAAATAAACAGCTTCTCTGTACGAGTATCCATTTCGACATTGGAATGATAGTGTTGGCTAAACCCAGTTCATTTTGAAGAACAAGTTCTTTTTTAGTACAAATCGGTTTTATAAAAAGAATTTATTGAATAAAAAATTTAAGTACAATATTCTTAAACTAATAAAAATTAATAATAAGGAGTGAACATAAGAAATTATTTAAAATTTGAAGATTTATTAACTAACAACTCAAGGAAATTCTTATTCTTAATCCTCGCTTCGATACTCTCTCCTTTAAAATATACTAAGATGTATTTTTATAAGATATAACTATTTAATCTGGTTCTTTAATAACGATTGCCATAAACAAAATTATATATCTAGTAAAAAGATTATACTTATTTAAATGTCTATAATGGATTCATATTAGTCGTGAGCAATTTCTTTGTACATGAACTGGACAACACTATTGAATGACTCAATTCCAATTAGTAAATGGCAGACGGCATATGTTGCCCTAGATACTGACTGCAGATATATAGATACAACCAAATATCTTGGCTAATAATATGAGGAAATACAAGTTGAAACAATTAAAACGCAATAAAGTTTTTCACGCGGCGCCCCTTTTGCGAGAATAGGCGAAAAGGTGAACCGGTGAGTTGGCCCAAAGTGAGATGAGATAAGGTAAAACAGCCAAAAGAATAGAATGAAAAGCATATAAACTATATAAAGAAACTATAAACTATATGGTAAGACTATTTATTTGTGCAATCGTCGCCTGAAACACACATGCCCAGACTCAAGGACAAATGCTTATGTTTATATAGCACAATGATCATTATGATCATTATCACTTGAATAATTCCAAAAATGTGTGTGTGTGTGTGTTTGTGATGGTTGAGAGAGAGAAAGAGTGGGGGATGTTGGTTCTGCCTTGCAAAACAATAAAACTGTTGCCTACTATTGGGGGCCTTTTAACGTAGTCGTTTTCTCCCCTTCCCGACTCTCCCTCTCCGAAAAAGAATGAATTCGTTTTTAATAAACAAAAGCCTTAGCAAACGGCATTTGAATTGGCATTTGTCGTTACAATTTTACTGCCCCACTAAACGATATACACACACAGACACACACACTTGGATTAGAATCAGTAGGGGGTAGTTCACCCTCCTTTTCCCTCTCCTCATGTTATCGCACCATTCATTGGCACTAACAACGCGACGCGGCCTCATAACCAAAAACTAAGTAATAGCAATAAATGTTGGGATTTTTACCCAAAAACAGGCCGTAAAAATTTCACTGTGTGTTTTTGTTGTTTGCCAACATGTTAACATGTTGACTGTTGCAATGAGACTTTTGCATGTGTGATTGTGTGTGGGGTGTGTCTGTAAATCAGGCAATCGACTGTGAGCCACAAACCAAATAAACACCCTTGACATTCCCATAACAAAACCTTCTTTTTCCCATCCCTTGTACCCTCTAACCATGGATAGCCCCCCAGATGTGGACTTTTTGTGGTTTTGGCTACCATAATATGATTTAACTTGTGGTTAAATGCCGTTTGCATTTATTTTGATATTCAGGGAATCGACCTTTTTCACTCTCATATCATTTACAATTTGTTCGTTGTTTTATATATAAATAACAAACATGGTCAAGAGAAAGAGGATCAGATAAACAATTAAATTTGGCATACCGAATACCACACAATGTAAAAACATTTACAATTTATAATTTCAGAAATGATTGAATCGAAAACTCTAAAGAAAAAAACTGTTCATCAAATCTTAAACTAAAATATTTCAATTAAAGTTATTTTTCAACTATTATTAAAAAAGAGCGTATTCTAAATTTAACGATGTTTTATATAAAAATTAATTAAATATTTTTTAATCCCGATTTTGTCTATACTCACAAGCTATTCAAATTTATTTCTCACATCTACCATTCCGATTTAACCCATTAATAGCTGAAATCATTACTTCAAAGAGTATAAAAAAATTCTAACAACAATATTTCAAGTTTATCAATCATTTAAGTGTATTTTGATTGTTGAGAAAGATCTGTATAAATCTCCAAATTACACCTATTAATTTTGTATTAAAAATTCAAGAATTCAAAATTTAATTAGGTAATGGAAATAATGTAATTTTTCTTGTTGTCGAAAAACTTGTAAAATTCATTATTACAATTTTTATTTGTAATTTTGGTATTTACTTTGTTAATTAAACTCAATAAGAGAGCTACATAAGTTTATACTAGAAATAGATTAATGATATTGGATTTTAAATTTAACCATTAAAAACGTTCTTTTTCAAAAATCACCATATTTACCATAACATTTGATATATCAAATATACTGCATCTGCTGCATATTTAAATTTTGATTTGCATAATAAGTCAAACTGAGAATAAAAGGTATTAACTGATTGATATATATTTTGAAAAGTTGTCAGTTTTCATTTACATTATATATTCTATAATAAATGGGATAAATTCAAGAGGGATTTATGATTAATACATTAAAATGGTTGACTACTAAAATTTATCAATTTCGATGACTTAATTTAAGGCTGAAATAAATCTACAATTTGTAATATATCGAATCAATTTGAAATGACTAGGCTATTAATTATTTTTTAAGTAATCTCAATATTGTATTTTCTATTTTATTAAAATTCACATTTTGTTGGAACATTGCAACATTTTCATTGTTCTCTCACTTTGTGGCCACTCACTCATTCACTCACTCACTTGGCCTGATGCCTCATTATTATGCTGTTATTTATATTTATTTCTGCCCTCTGCATTTTCACAAAAATTTTGTTGTATGTACTTTCCTATTTCTTCTTTTTTTTTCTTGTGTCATCAAACATGTTGCGTGTTTTGCCGCCGTGTGCAATTTAACCAGAGGGCAAGAAGAAAACAGACAGAGGCAAAGGTAATGGCTGAGATCGAGATAGAGGCAGAGGGCAAAGGCAATGACAGGGAAGCCTGAAAACTTTTGCCACGTAAATGATTTGTTTTGTCAATTATTTTGTTAGCCAACATGCAACAAAACGGTCCCCAGCCGTCTCACCCTCCCGTTAGTTCACGGTGTCCCCTGGTTTCAGCCATAGTCTCAGCTGATAACATCAAAACAATAGGGCAGGATGATTTTGCGACTCCCGTTTACTCAGTTAATTTAACCTGGCTCCAATTGTTGGGAGGCTTTTGTTTTTCTTTTCTTTTCTTTTTTTAATTGAGAAGGCGTGGCTTGGGGTGGTAAATTGCATAAACAATAAACAAATTCATTTATGAAATAATCAAATCGATGTAAACTGAGACAACAATGGGGAATACAATAATGAATGAAGTTGGGGCCATAAAACCCAATGCCAACAAGTGAATCCAGTTGCATAAATATTTATTACCATTTGTTAATTTATGGCTCAAAAAAGACTGACGCAAATGAGCCAAAGATTAAAAACAGCCAAATTCATGAAATCTTTATACAGGCACACATGTGCAAAGGCTTTCTTATGCTCTCAATTTTTCCAAAAAACCGAAACAACAAGAAAAAAAAATAAAAGAAAAGGAACGGAAAGGAAACCGAAATGAAATTGAAAATTAATGCACATTTGTTTTTGGGGTAGGCAAAAAAGAAGATAAACCAAAGCAAATTTTTCATGTCACAGCAGCAAAAACAAATCTGATTTTCTACAGTCAATTGAGTGATGGATGGATTGGCAATGGCCTCTTGTACCACACTTCCATACAACATGTTGGCCTGGTATTTTCTTTTTTTTTTTTTTTGTTTCTTTTGCTGCTGCGGCTGCTTCTATCTTAATTAACATGCGCAACGGTTTTGGTTTATGTCACCAACAGGCCAACAGACAAACCGACAGATAGTCAACCACACAAACACATACACACACACACACACACGCACATATTTTTAGTTTCTGACGTTAGATGGTAATTGGGGGGACCCATCCATCTAAATGGCACTTACCTAGTATATAGATTAGTCTTGTCTATGTATTATCAACTGGAGGATCGTTGCCTCTATCACTCTAATAATCAAATTGAAATGTTTTAGATCTCACACACTCATACAATCAGTTAGATGCAATTCTTTAAAACATAAAAAACAAAAAAAAGTTTGTATATATTCTACACTAATTGCACTTTTGCTGCAATCGCGATAACTGAAAATAACATATGTATGCTGCACGATGCACACACACACACACAAACACACATACAAACTCTCTCTCTAAAGAATAATAATAATCAAAACAACAACACTCACTTAAAAATGAATATTCACAAGTTATTCTACTTGAAAATTTTTGAGAGGGGAGCAAGGAGCACGCAATTAGAACACGTCCGTATCAGCGTGTGGGCCGATGCCAACTGAAACAGGCGAAGGCGATAAACGAATACAAATTGTAACGGCATTCACGAAGCCTATGTTCCAGTCGTTCGGCCATTCGGTAAGTGCTCGCTCCTCGGCGTCGTAGTCGTCATCGGCATCGTCGTTGTCGTCGTTGTCGTGTAGGAAAAGCCGGCAAAACAAAATGTAAATAACAGTTGTGTGTGTTTGTTAAAGTGTTGATGGGAAGGGTGGGGTATGGTGTGGAAGATGGGTTGATGGAACGGAGCAGCTCCCACAGCCGGCTTTTGATTTCGGTATTGTTGTTGTTTTTTCTATTTGAAGCTTTGGAGATTTTACGCTTTTAACGTATGAAAATGGCAACGACTAAACGTCAGACGAATGGCCGCCTCATCCCACCCTTCTCATACCCCCCAGCCCACCACTGTTTGATGCCAAAGCCCATGCTGACTGACGCTTGCCACAGTTTTGTTTGCTTTGTGGCTTTTCGGGGTTGTTAGACCACTGTGTGTCTGTGTGTGTGTTTGTGCTTGTGTGCACTTCGGCTTGGCCTGCAATTGGCGGGAAATTTTGTGGATCCCATTGAATGGTTGTGTCATTTATTTAAAGGAACGATAGCTCTATATATATTTAAAGCTAACCGATCATATAATATGATCAAATTCTGAAATAAACAAATAATAATATTTATATTTTCGATTAATTTTCATAGAGTTTTCTTACATTTCAGTCAATTATAGATTCCACATCAGCAACATGTTGCCTAAATAAATGTTGCTCGTGCATATTGCTCATGCGCCCTGTTATCCCACTGGCTGCTCGTTGGCTTTCTTTCTTGTTGTTCCTGCCGCCTTGCCCACCGATTTGTTTCTTTGCCTATCCCAACCAAACACGAACGTCCGACCGCCTAACGGTGCTGCCAAAGTGACAACCTTTCAGTTTTATCGCTGCTTTTGCGTTTTATATACATGTACACACACAGCCATATACATATATACTTACATACATACATACTTATATATTGTACATGAGTATGTGTGTGTCTGTGTGTATGTACATGTAAATAATGTAACAGTAAATTAGCGTGTTTGACACACTGGGGGCGTGGCCAATGCGGTGCGTGCGTTAAGCAATCTCCAACAAGTTATCTCTTTGTACTCCACAACAGTAAAATAGGCAACAAACTTAATTCTTGTTAAATGATTGATCTTGGCAAAGATTAACCTATTTTTTCCTCATCTACCAGTGACTATATCATTGATCAATTTATACAGTGTCCATTTGACATACTTTTCAATCTTTAAATATTTAAACTAACTAATTCACTAAGAATTATTTATTTAGTCCTACAATGTGAAAAGGATTTTTTAAAATTTTTATAAATTAAATTTACAATATTCTAAAGTAAAAGGATATTGAAGAATTCCTTGCTTCACCTAAGGCAAATAAATATTGGTTCAGAATATATATATATCAGATCTCTTTAAAACCTCTTCTTTGTTATATGTATAAATATAATATCAACGGTCAACCGATTGAAAAATAGGTAAAAAACTTCTTAATTTTTTAAGTTGTTGTTAAATCATTATACCGTTATTTTAATCATTCCCATAATTTAACAAAAAAGAGTATGAGATCGTTGTCACATTATTTTCTCCCAGTTTTTTTATACATACATAACCCATATGAATACATACATACAATATGCCTACCCAGAGACAAACATTTGTTATGTTGCAGTCCAATTACAAAATAAGCGGAAAATCCAACAAAAACAAAATTAGCAGCCGCCTCTTGCTCTCTTCTCACACCCCTTTCTCGTCACTAAAAATATACTCCTAAAAAATAAAAGAAAAAAAGAAGGAAAAGAAAAACAACAAAATTGTACAAATAGAAGCAAACAAAAAAACCAAAAAAAAAAAATAAATGAAATTACAAAGACGCTTGGCAAATAAACAAGCGGATGAGACTCGCATTATTCGCACAGAAACAATAATAGGCAAAAGGAGAACAAAAAAATAAATAAAACTTAGTATTGAATAATGTCGAACATTAAATCAGGCAATGGACTTTTAAATACTCTATTGAAATTAGAAAATTTGTTTATATTATAGTCCCATTAACACTCCAAGTTAAATTTAAATATAAAGTACACAAATTTAAATAGACAATAAATACCTTGCAATTGTTTTAATATATGTATATCTAAGCTATATGTCCACCCATATATATGTACGTATACATACCGATTTCAAATTTTCGAAAAAGTTTTCTATAAAAAAGTTTATAAGTTAACTTAAAATTATAACAATAATATAAATTAAACTTTCTTCTTATATGTAAACAAATTAAAATCAGCATAAATATTTCAAAACAAAAATCCAAAATTGCTTTCACATATAAAATAAAATTGATAAATAGTTTGCATGGATTTTAATATGCCCTTTCTCACTATTAATAAAGGGTACTCAAACTGGCTAACAGGTCGCTGAACGTTCCTTAAATGTTCCATAAAGTTAAGTTTCAAAGAATATATATACATATAAACTATATACAAAATGAAATTTCTCTCATGGGGTCAGAAAGGCGCCGGTAGGCACTCTCTAAAAGGGCAGAAAGTATGAGCCAATTTGAAAGGTGGTCCAAGACATTTGCCAACGGCAACTGATCACAGAGTTTTCGCACCTGTACAAATCAGTTGTTGTTGTTGTTGTTGGTGTTGGATGCTTATTTTTGGTTCATTGCCAAATAGTCGAACGGCAGCAGCATCTATGCAAAAGGAAAAAAAATATCTACATATGTATATGTTATATGGGTATATATTTATATATTTATTCGTATTGTATATACATACATACACACATACATATGTACAATATATGGCAAAATCTGTGTAAGTCTTCATTGGACTGCGTTGAGGCGTACGAGCAAATAATTTTTTATTCACATTCCCAAGAATTTATTTAGTTGGCCTCTTTGTTGTTGTTTATTGTTGTTCTGGGCCGCTGCCCATTAATTACATTATGCTAGAGCATCTAAATAAGACAACAACAACAAAAACAATAATACAAAACAACAACAAATATTGCTAAGCACTTACACCTGGCCGAATGAACCGAATGGCCACACAGGGCCACTAAGTCCAGTGGCGATCCATAAATATTTACCATAAATATCACAAGCCACGAACCAGAAAGAAACAATAAATCTGTCTTTTGTTTGCATCAATTAAATATTTCACTCGAAACAATAACCCTCTCCCGGTTCCACTAATCCAAAAGAAAGTATACCTTTTGGGGTAAAAATAAAGGGTATTCCAGCACCACTACCATATTGGATAATCTTGAATCGTATCAACAAATAATCTAATTAAATATATTTAACTGTATATCTTAATGTACGACAATTCAAATAATCTATTTATTTAACTATTCTTTTATTTATTTGTTAAGAAGATAAAGTTTTAATCAAACATTGGCATTGGTATTTAAACTAATAAAAGTAGTTCTTACATTAAAGTAGTTATATTTAGTTTCTACTAATATTAAAGCACTTACATTTCATGGCTACTTACATTAAAGTATTTATATAAAAAGTACCTTCAAATATATATACCAATAACCGATGACCGATTAGCACACTTTCCCTAGAATTCTTTTAAAATCGGTTAAGGAATTTGGAAATTAATTTTAGAAGAAAGTTAAACCCTTCTGAAATATAACTACTTTATTTAGTTTCTTTAAAAACTCAAACGATATATAGAAATAAATACGAAATGTAAGATCATCTTCTATAATCCAATATGCCCGATCCGAACAGTCGATTGCTCTATTGGTCTATATTTATTATCTATATATACAAACATACACAAGTGATGCTTATATAAATGATTACAAACGTTAATTTACTTTAAATCACTTTTTGATGTAGAGCATTTAAATGTCGACACTCTACATACAAATGTATACATATATTCAATTTGTTGTCTGAGGTTCGTTTTGTGCCTTGCCAGCCGATTCTTCCATATTTCATTTGGCTAACAAGCAAAAAAAAGAAAACAGACATAAAAACACAGAAGGCCAGTTATTTGGCCATGCCGAAATTTGTATACCCTTGTAAATGTTTTAATTGACAAATAAATGTTAAACGAACTTTTGTGTAATAGGATAGATTCAGACCAGAAAGTTAGAAAGAACTTATACTATTTTTAGTTGTTCTTATATTATATAGCTATATTATAGTCAACTTATTTGGATCTCGGATACTCCCCGAGGTCAGAAGGATGAAAGAACAGACGGAGAGGCAAATATGACTATATCAAATTAGTTTGTCATTCTTATTAAGAATATATTTACTTTATATACATGGTAAAAAAGGCATAGAAAACTTTGCAAACTTCTGAACTAAATTAATATACATTTAAGAGAAAGGGTATTATGAAAAGGATAAATATTCTTTTGACTTAATTGCTCCAAATCATAAATATGCTGCTAAGTGTTATATCATCCTATATACATTTATAATTATTAATAGTAATCTATGGGGCTTCCTATTCTGCCATTATAACAAAATATTCTGAAATGATTAAATCGTTTTTAATGTTCGTTTTTAAATCGCCTATATTTTGAGTTATATTTTTAGAACAAAAAATTATAATATTCTAAAAACTATAAACTAAAGACGGGTAACAAAATGTATTACATTTTTACGAGTTATTGAATTTTTTCAAAGGACAGACCGATTGATACAAATCATTGAGATTTTTTTTTATTTAGCGTGAACAAATACCATTAATATTCGACTGTATATGAATATTATTAGTTTGTGCATTGTAATAATCCAAATTATATGTTATAGTAGATCAATCAAATGAATCAATCAATTAATATATAGTTTCATCAATTTAGTTTGTCAGACTGATTACTTAGACTAATCAAAGTAAGTTGTCTCAATTAATAATAAAAGAAATAGATTATATTAAATATTGATTAAAGTTAAACCAGTTAGCAAATTTATTCCATTCAATTGCGGAATCAACCTGGACAAAGGAACTTGTCATTCTGCTAAAGGAAATGTCTAAATTTGAGCTTTTCCTTTACACAAAATAAATGCATTTTCCCTTCTCTAAATGAGACCAAGGAAATATCACTTACCAAAAGTCATTCAAAATAATTGCATAATGAATAGGCATGCCGGCAAAATACTTAGTCAGAGTAAGAGCTGCGTGTGGTTAATCAGCTCGATTAATCTACGCAAGTTTTCTACCACAGACGGGGTTTCCTTCCACCTTCTATTCCTGGTACTCTTTCTCATACTTCTTATACTTGATGATAATGTTAATTTGCACATAAGCAAGGAAAATATAGGGGGGAAGAAGACAAAATGAGAGCAGGTCCTTGCAAAAGAAAGAGTAAGGAGTTTTTTTAGTGGGGGGGGGGGAGGCGGTTTTCTGCAATTAATTTACTTTGGCAGGACATGCGAGCGCATGCTGAGTTTTACCCAATTGAGTAAGTTGAGTGACTTATCCTGTACCGGTGGGTGGGTGGTTTCTTTAATGGTAAATGGTGAATAGTGAACAGTGGGTGAGTCCTTGCTTGTGGTTAGGTGCGTGTCCATGTCCTGCTCATTACCGTTGCGACATTGTCATATGAAAAGACCCGTCCTCTGTTTCTCCATCTCCGGACTGCACTGGATGACAATGTGAAAGCAACATTTAATTGGCATTGGGAATTCACACAACCGAGTAGGAAAAAGAATGACAAGGACAATAACTACAGTTACGGTAAGTAAGGGGAGTAAGGGGAGGAATTCGGTAAGTCACACAGCTGGAGATTTTTGATTGACATCTACACAAAGACCACAAATATTCTACATTCTTGTTTTTTTTTTAATATATATAAATTTGTACATATATATATATGTTGGTATTAGTAAATGTATTTATGTGAAATATTTCAAGAAATTTTCCGATGAGTCAACAGAAACAAAATGAAAATTTAAATGAGTAGAACGGAAGTGCAAATCACAAGGTAGAGCGGGCATTATTCAAATGTATTTTTGATCATTAAGTGAATTAAAACTGAAATATTTGTATGTCTGTATGATCTATATATAGCACACACACACACACACACATAGAAAAATTGGTCAGGTGCACCACAATAGCAACAACAATGCCAAAATGAATTTGCATTTCATTTACTTTTTTTTTTTTTTTGGTGTCTGAGTGAAAAAGATGATGCGAGTACTGAAGCTGTGGCAGGCAACCTTCCATTTTTGAAGGAAACGACAGTCATAAAAGGCAACTGCCACATACATACGTGTAGCTAAACAACCGTAAAATATATGCAGCCTCCTCATCCTCTCCCCACACCCGACACCCTTATGCCCCATTCACCTTTCACTGGCAACCCTCCCGTCCCCTTTCACATGCTGTGGCAAGACACACGCCCCAAACGCACGCACGCACAGCAAAGACAATTAGTGAAAGGCAAACGCACATTCGCCTTCTCATCCTTATCCTGGCCGTGTCCTACTTCGTGACTTTTGCCGCTTCATGTGGATATGTTTGGCTTCCTCTACAATTTCTTTCATGGCTTTTAATACCCTGTATTAATAGGGTTCAAAATGGTATATACAAATTGTTAAACCCAAACTCAAAAGTTCCATTTTTGATCAGTATTAAAAAATTAATATAATATATCGGTGCATATGGTATCTAAATACAAAGTTGGCCGATAGTGGCGCCATTGTGTAAATATGCGAATGACATGCAATTGCTTTTGTAACCTGTGAAGGAAACTTTGAGTCTTTAATTGAATACAGGGTAACACGAAAGCAACTTCTTAATTCGATGTTGTAACATTTATTTTGTGTGCCTTTTGTTAATTTTTATACCCTTGCCTAAAGAGTATATATATTCGTAAAGAAGAAAATATTTTCGCCCTTTACACGATCAGCATATGTTTCAAAGGTAAATCTAATAATTCATTAATTAATTTAAACGGAAGTTTAAAATCTCTGAAAGGAATCCCAGAGCAAAGAAGAAATTTTAGATTAAATCTAAGTCATCATACTTTGAGTAGGTTTTTTTCAGGCTCCATGATCCGTTTACCAGTGTTGGAAAATCCTATTTACTTCCTTTGATTATCAAGAGTATAACAACTACAACATTGTAACAACTAATGCGGATTCACAGTTTATAATTTCCAAGAGCCCAAAATGCTTTTTCACACATGAATATCTTTTCCTTTATTTTTTTTTCTTTTTTTATTTGCACAATGCGAGTTGGCTCTTTGTTTGCACCAAAAAAAAAAATAAAAGAGAAAAATGAAATGAAATGAAATAAGGTGCGGCAACAGCCATAAAACGAAATTAAATAAAGAAAAAATAACATACACACGCACACTCCACCACACTCGACACTTTGATGGGGTAAGGGATGTAATGGAGAGGGGATGATGCCATCAAAGTCTTTGACTTTGGAGATTTAATTTTCGTGGCCATGTCTCACAAAAAAAGAAACAACAAAAAAAACGGCAACCAAATGATTCTCAAATGTTGTGTGTAATTTGCCATTTGCGTTTTTTGAATGTTGCATAAAGTTGACTCAGTGAGACCTAATTAAATGCCACAGGAAGAGCAGCAGCAACAGCAGTAAGAACGGAAGGGAGTTCAGACAACAGCAGCTGGGGTAAACGACCAAACGTTTTTTTCCAAGATGCTTTAAAACGGCGATTAAGGGATTGTGGGACTTGAAATGGTGTTAGCATGAATATGGTAAATATATATATACATACATACATATATGTACATATGTACACACACTGGCACAGTCATCATCTTTTGCCTTTTTTGCTTAACTCATTTATATGTACTTATTTTTCTTTTTTTTTTTTTTTGCGCTAAAATTGGATTTTTTCTTATTGTCAACAGTGAATTTATGATAGTAGAGAGAAAAAAGAGCTAAAAACACATATGGAAAACATTAAGAAACAGTTCAGGTTCTATTAATTAAGAATCTAAAAAAAAAAGTAAACTTAAATAATTGTCTATGCCGAAGTTTTTATACCCTTGCAAATTGAAACGCCTTAAATTTTATTGAGTTTTTGGATTTAGTTGACCGAAGAAACTTGTTAACCAAAAAAAAAATGATTAAATTCAGAACTTATAATTACCATATTTAGTATACAATTCATATAATATATAAAAACTGGGTACAGGAATTATAAATTATATTAAAATACATATTAAATATATATTTTATGACAGTAGCTTAAAAAACAATCAATTAATTCATTTGAAACTATTTTCCTTTCCGATAATTTCTATGGAAAATGTTAAATTTTATGGCAATACCATAAAAAACAAATTAGTTAATAATCTGAAATTCTTAATCACAATTTTAATGATTAAAATTAAATTTAACTTAAAAAACAGTGGACGAACCAAAAGGATTCTTTGTTTCTATTTACTTTCTTTATAAATTCTTTAAATTTGCCAACTTTTATGAAATTTAATTAATTTTAGCTAGCGTTTTTTCTAATGTAAATAAATTGAAACAAATAGTTTACTTTTTACTCTACTTGCTCCTTAGTGTATGCTTCATTTTTTACGATTACTTTGCTCTCTGCTTGTATTGAAACATTTCCTTGGGTGAGAAGGTAAACCTATTCTACGAGTTGTTAACTGCTAACTTAACTAAGCAGTTAGTAACCGGAAGCTTAAGATAATGATGCTTAATTTTGCAGTTACCGATATCGTTGGATAATATCATTACATTTGCAATTAGCCTGCCTCGAATGACCTAACTAATTATCATCATTTTGGATCATATATTATCAGTTGCCACCTCCCCTCTTACAATATGTGTGAACATAACTAACCAAACACACGCCATTGCCACATTGTGGTGTAATATATATATATATATATATATATACATCTTATCACATATATATATACATATATATACATATATATAAAACCGATGTTGGAACTAAAGTAAAACCAAAAATATATTAGAAAGCTGACTAAAATTAATGAATTTCAAGCAGAAGAGCAAGAAAAACCTCCCCTAAGAAAAACTATACTAAGCGATGCAGCTTTAAGCGAAATACCTCTAATCGAATTAGTGAAATTAATTTTTGATGATATTGAAATTAGTTGCAGACACCACAGAACAGACAAAAGTCAGGCCACAAATATCATGCTCCATTGAGGTTGACTCCTTTGAGGTTGGAGTGGTGGCAAGAGAAAAGAAGTAGTGAATTGGTGATTGTATCTGAGATCTGAGTAACTACAAAATACTTTTAGTTACCCCATGCCGCATATTGTACCCTGCTATCTCTCTCTCTCTCTCTCTTTCTGTCGTCTTGTGCGGGGGCATAAATTTACTTTGACAGTCGCAAGCGGCACGTTTGACATTTCGCTACGAGTTTGGTTTCGTTTGCTATCGAGTGTTGCCCTGTCGATTTTCATTGCCATGTTAAAGAGATGGGCGGGGGGTGGGTATGAAAGGTGGCTGCGGATTGATAAGGAGGGGAAATTTTGGTTTCCTTACACATATACCATACCCACTTGACTTTTGTCTGGCGTCTACCTACATTATTAATGACTTTTCGACATGTGTGTCAGGTTCGCTAAGTTTTGTTGAAAAGCAATTTTATTTACTTTTTGTTGTTGTTGTTGATTTTCGATTTGTGTGCTTATAAATTACGGCTACATTTGCTCTTTAGTTCCCTCTTTTTCTATATATATATATATATATAGAGAGAGAGAGGTACAATATGTGTCATGTTATTATTTATTGTGTGTTGCAAATTAAATGCCAAAATATGTTAAATATTTAATGGTAGTTCAAGCTATCCTTAAAGTCACGTGAGTTGAAAGTTTTCCTGCCAGCATTTCCTACATTGTCCTTGTCCTTGGTCCTCGTCCGCAACAGACAACAGACTGAGAGAATGGGTGAGTGTTTGAGTGGGTGAGGAAGTGGTTTTTCTACTATAACAGTCGGTTGAGACTTTAACTGGAGTATGGGCAACCGACCAAGTGTTTGCATGTCAGCCAGTAATAAGCACAAGGGCCATAATAGTTTTGCCAGTTATTTTCCATTTTTTTTCTTTTATTTTTTTTGCTTTTTCTCGTAGTAGTTTGTTCGTTACTCCTTGGCAAGTATTTCGCCTAAAAATGCCCGCCTTATGTATATAGATGTAGAGGAGCCCCAAAAGCCAGACACCAACGGCTACCGATGCCGATCCCGATTCCAGTGCCGGTGCCGGTGCCGGTGACGGTGCCGACGCCTTGTTCAGCGTCTTTTGCTAGCAGACATAAATGTTGGACATTAACGGGTAATTTTCTTGCAATTTTGTAGTCGTTAGCGTTTTGTGGCAAGGACGACGACAACAGAGCTATTCCAACACCAACTCTCACTCCCTCATTTTCCCTTTACATTCTTCTCTCAACACAAACGCGAAAATTAAATTTTCGCAACAATTTTTGTTATTTTTTTTTTTTTAGAGGCTGTGCATAAATTTTGTTGGCTAATTCGCAGCTTAAACAGTTTTCAATTTTGACACCAAAGGCAAAGTAATTTTGAAATGGAAATCCATTAGCTGCAAACAAATTTGTAATTTCCGCTCTTTAATAACAAACAAAAAACGGTCGAATAAAAACATCCATTCACGCATAGCTGGACACTGGTCACAGAACACAAAAACACAAACACTCACACACACACACACACACACACACACTCAAACCAATGTTTGAGGTGTGTTCAGTCAGGTAATTTCATTTACCTTACTCATTTAGCACGTTTCGTTTGGTGTTTGGTTTTTTTTCTCTCTTTTTGTCCTTTGACTTTGTATGAGGAACAAGAGGGTGGCGGCGAATATTGGTGGGGAAGGGGTTTAAATGTTGGGGGTGGGTTCGGTCATTTTCCGGCTGTTTGCATGATAAAAATCACATACACTCCTTAAATTTCAACAGCACGCGATGTCGGATTATTATCCTTGAACCAAAAATATAAATGAAGAGCAAACGATGGTGGAAGAAATGTAATGAACAAAATACATCACTTCCTCCCACTCCTACCACCCTGCCCCCTGCCACTCCTCTTTCCTCTTTTGTCTGCGTCTAAACATCTGCACACAACCTTTTGACTTTCTTTGTATAGATATTAATGCTCTGCATTTTTGTTCAAGGATTTGTCTCATCAAAAATTTTTGTTATCACATTTTGTTGAACATTTATTTGACCTACACATGCAATGGCTAGTCAGTGTCCTTAAGAGAGATTCCGGCTCAGTCCCTTAACCATTAACATAGAAATTTTAATGAAATTCCATAAATGACTAATTGTTAGTCAGAGCCAAAGGCAATCAAAGTTATGCCATCTAAAACAAGATTACGAATGAATTATTTAAATATTCCCATTTGACCAAAATTTAACTGATTCACATGGAACTTCAAGTCTCAAGATGAGAGAAATATTCTAAAAACCAAAAATAGTTTAATTTCAAGAGTAATTTAAACAATAGACAGAATTGAAAAAGAAATATTTTAAAATAAATTGAAATTCTAAAAAAGGGGATAATAAAAAAAAAAATTTCAACTATCTATTTAAGTATAAACAATTATTTTTTCCTCATAAATAGATAACCATATTTAGTTCATTCTCCTGACTTTAAGGAATACCAATAATTTTAAACATTTATAAGACTGGCTAAATGTAATCAAGTTATAGACAGGAAATGAATTAAGATTTCTATTTTGAATTCCTTAAAGTATGCAATTGGTTTGATTCGTAACCATTTTGCTCCACCTCTCCATCTAAATCAAGTCACTTGGGTGTGCCAAAAATCAACGCCAGTTAAGAAAAAAAAAACCGACACAGTCTGCCTATATCTAGACGAACTGACATTGCTGCTCCTGGTGCTTCTACTGCCCAATCCCAGAGCCAGAGAACCTTTAAGCATAGTTTAATTTACATTTATCCCACACGTTTAGTACGCCCGGGGAAAGTTCATTTGAATGGGGCTGTGAGCTGGTTTGGTAAGTGGGGTGATTCCCTCAGGTGACTTGCACACGCATACAGGACATAGGACATAGGACACAGGACACAGAGCCACTGACACCGTACAAAATGTTAAACACTTGGCAACATTTGCTTAAAACTTTCACCCGTTGCCATTTCTACATTCACCTTCGTCTCCGTCTCCGCCTTCATCTCCATATCCTTCTCCATTTCCATCTCTGTCTGTGGTACTGTTTATGGGACTGCTTTCTATTTGCGGTTGTAGACAAAAAGTCACAAGGAACAATGCAGTTAAACCAACAACAGCAGCAAGTGGAAAATCGAGCTAACAAAAGGCACGCCCGGAAATGGTAAAGCTGCTTGTCTACAACAACACCAACAACAATCAACTGGCAGCAACAAGAGCAACAACAACAGAAGCCACAGAAGCAGCAGCCACTTGGCCACTCATTGTTGGTCGCCGCTTGGTCGCCATGGTGAATCCTCAGGTGTTTTGCGCACAGTTTACTACGTTTTTCATTTAACCAACCATCCAACCATCTAACCATCTAACCAACCAACTATCCAACCAGCCAGCAATGTTACCAGAGAAAATTTGCTATGCTGCCAGCCAGATACATAGGTTCTTGTACTCAGGTTTGGGTCGTTTGTTCTGATGTTGCTGGCTGTGCTCTTGCTGTTTGCTGTTTGGTTTGTGGTTGGTTGCTAACGGACAACAACAACAACAACAACAATAAGCGACACCTTATTGTTGCTGTTGCTTTTGCTGTTCCTTCTGTTTGTCCGGCATAATTAAAAATTCACATAAATTTAGCTTAGCGTTGACACACGCATACATAGAGACACATTCTAATTGGGTTAATTATGTGTCGCCTGGACCTTAAAAATGTCAGACAGCGGCTGCCCGAGGTATGTACTATACAACGAATGTGTCAGGAGCACACCAGAGAGAGAAAGTTGAGTACATTAACAGCAAATTATGTTGTCGCACACGGACAAAATAAAGATCTATGCATGTGGGTGACCATGTGTGTGTGTGTGTGTGTGTGTCAAAGTGGCAAATGATTTTAATTATTTAATAATACAAAATATTTTCCAAGTCAAATCTTTTAAACATATTTAATTCGAGATATTCTAAAGTAAATAAACAATTAGTTAATTTAAAAACAAGTTGGGAAAAACAAAATTAATATTGAAGAAAAGAATGTTCGAGATATTCTAAAAAAAAATTAATATTAAAGATTAGAATATTGAGTCTACATCAACAATTTATTCTATAGAAATTTTTGTTAGATAATTTCTTTAACTGGTGCAAGATTTTACTAAAGGTTTGCCTTGTATAATTTTTTTATAAATAATAGAAAAAACAAATGATTAAAAATAAATATAAAATAACGAATAAAAATCTGCACATTAAATATTAAATCATTAGAATAAGTAATATAAAGCTAAATATTTTCCATCAAGCAAGCTTTATTTACTTCTCTCGCTGAATTCAGTTGTAATTCCCAACTAGTTTTAGCTCTAAAGCAGTGGAAAAGGCATCCTAAATACAGCAAAATTCTGCTGAATATAAAACTTGGTGGTTCTTATAAAAAAGCGAAATATTTTGCCATTATTTAAAATGATTGAAAACATTGTGACTGGTTTTGCTCTTTTATTTTTAAAACTATTAAAGACAATTTTAGGCCATCGACATTAAATAGATAAAAATAAGACAGATTAGATGCCAAATTAAGAACAAATTAGTGAAAGATAAAAGTTTTATATCAAAATGGCATTTGGGACATATCTTATATATTTCTTAGATTTTCTTGCCAAAATAATGATAATAATATGAAGAAAATTTTGAAAGGAACTTATTTTTACATTTATTTTAAATATTACTGAAATATAGTAATTAAAAGAGAAGTTCGAAAAATATTAAATTTTTCCATTTAACTTGAAATCATCTTTCTAAACAA
This sequence comes from Drosophila emarginata, assembly GCA_037075365.1. Classification (NCBI taxonomy): domain Eukaryota; kingdom Metazoa; phylum Arthropoda; class Insecta; order Diptera; family Drosophilidae; genus Drosophila; species Drosophila emarginata. The sequence goes on from JBAMCD010000120.1 coordinate 5,255,386, forward strand.
GATCAATCAAAAAAATCCTTTGTTTCTAATCCTTTGGACTTAGCAATTTTGTTTTCTTTTCTACAGCAAATGTCAACTTCAATTTAAAATACATCATCCAACTTTTTTTTTTAATCATTTGGCACTCCGTTGAAGGATCAGTAACAGTAAGGACTTTCTCTAATGAAAAGTACTTCAATAGTTCACTAGATATCTAGTTTAAAGAGCTTTTAGCTTTACCTAAGCTCTTTTGGTTCCGTTTTGCATCAACTTGAGTTTTCACTTTGTGATAATCAGCTTTAATACCATAGGACAGGTCCTTCATTAAACGCTTAATTACACATATGTATGTATGTACTTGTATGCCCCTTGTTGCCGTGTCACATGGCAAGGACCTATAGATGGTAGAGTAGCATTTTATGGCCACCTGGTTGCATAATTTAAGTCACAATTTTAGATGGGCTAACGGCTTAAGTAGCCAGAAGAAAAGTTTTTTATGGGCCAAAGTCTACGTGTGAGTGTTGTACTGGGGGTCCCACAAGAGTTGGCAATAAAACAGATTTAAGTCAAGAAAATTACATGAAAAGTGTGACACATTTTGGCCACATAAAAACATAAAACATAATAATAATAATAATAAGGCGAGAGGGTTGCACCAACTAAGCCAAAAGGCCAAAACGAAAAACAAAGTAAAAACGTTTAGAAATATGCAACACAAAATGGCAAATGTCAACAACAGCAAAGCAAACAGAAAGCAGCACACCAACAGAGCAGCAGCAATGTGGCCAAGACGAAATCGGCCAAAACCGAGACAAAATTAATTACTCGACGTGAAAATGTAATTACGAAAATATTTAGCCAAAAGCACAGCGGCATGCCAAAGCAACAAAATGCCATTTGTCAAATGTTGTCCTGGAGAGAGATTTCTTTGCCTTGACGACATTAACTCTGTCTGTCTGTCTGTGTGTGTGTCAGTTAAATACGAGTATGTGTATATGTGTGTGTGTGTGTGTGTGTATAACTTGTCTCAATGAAACCAATAATATGCTGCATATAATTAATGAGTTATATTAGCCCTAGCAATTAATCAAATTAATCAAAATTTCATTAAACTTTGACGCAGTGCAGCAACGCCTTTGGAAATTACCTTTTAAATAGATAGAACTTAACCGTTACCCATTCTGATATTTGTGCGTGCCACATGGCTATTAATTCAGTGGCAAAGTTTACCATGCGTCCTACTTACACCAGTTAGTCAATTGTGGCAACCAGCTGTATTGCGGTTTCTCTGGTAATTATGCTCGGCCTACTACTAACTTGAGCGAATGCAATTCGCCTTTTGCATGAAATGAGAAATTATCTTAGCGGAAATAGAATCGAAATACGTATACTAATAGTTTAAAGCAATGCCAATATGTATTTAAAACAGAATTGTTCAAGATTATCTAAGAGAAATTCAGATAAGTGAAGCTGTGGAAAAGATAAGTCTCAAAGAATTTAACAAAATATCACAGCAATTATTTTGCTTAAAAAATATTACACAAAAGCTGAGATGAAATAAAATTGGATTAAATTTAGATTTCGGCGAATTTTCTCCAAAAAAAAATCAGAAAAAATATTAAGCTACATAGACTTATTCATAAGCATACAGTTTAAATTAATAATACAGTCAAACTTCTTATAGTGAACTTCTATCTAATAAATATAAAGATGTTCTTTGTATATTGAAATAATTTCAAAGACACAACTTTCATATTCTATTTTCAGTTTATATAAATCATAATTTCTATATAATAAAGTTATTTTCAATTTTGTTTTAGGGAAGTTTTACTGTAATAAAATACATAGTTTGATAAGTTAACTAATGATAAAACAAGATTTCAAACCAAATCACAATGCAATCTTATTCTGCCTCAAAAGCCAAAAGCAAATAATTGATTTAATGAGTTCTCTTTAAGCTGTGGTTAAGCTTAAAGTAACTTAGTTATATATATATATTTTTTTTAGACCACAAATCAGGCCATGGTATTTACTTTGTCTCCAGTTGGCCCCTGTCAGCCAAACAGGCCAAATTGAATAATGAAAACCTTCTCCGATGATGATGACGACAATGATGATAATGACGTCTCGTTTACAGTGTTGACAGCCTGGCTGAAGTTGCAAGCCATAAACACGGCCAATGTCGTCAGAATGCTGCGGTAACGTCGAATGGCATACACCAGTTCCATATACATACATATACATCTCGTCCAGCACCAAGAGTCCCAAGAGTCAGATGCCAGAGCTTGAGCTTGGGGATTGGATTTTGTGTGTGTTTTGGTGTTCTGGTGATGCCGCCGACATTGCCGCTGGCGTTAAACCGCAAAATTTAATTCCCTTATCAAAAAGTGACAAGCGTGCGTATTTAATGCAATTTTGCAGAGCATTTAACATGACGTTGGCTGAAAAGGATTGGCATGGATATATATAACTAAAAACCCCCTATTCTTCGTCTGGTATTTGCCATTATCTAGCGGAAGTTGTTTACAAAAAGGGTTTTTGCTCTTGTTGATATTTGTTTTTGTTATTTCTTTTTTTTTTTGGTTAGGCTACAGTTTGGGTTAAGGGATTGCAGGTTCTACTAGTGTTAGTTGGAAAAGTAAAAAAAAAAAACCTCAATTTGCTCTACCGCAACTTCCTTTTACGCTAAATTACAATTCCGCTGATTGCATTCCCTCTCGCCAGATCCTCTCTCTCTCTCTCTGTCTCTCTCTCTCTCTCTCTATCTCTGTCTTTCTCTAATTCTCAATGCCCTGCCTCAGCTCATTCACATTGCTATGCGTTATTCACACTATACGCCTAGATTTTCTTCTTGCTGCTGTTGTTGTTGGTATCCTTCTTTCTTTTTTTTTTTTTTTGTGTGGAGCGCACCATGAATCCTTTAACTGCTTTGCATATTTGCGCTCCAAGCTCCGAGACCGACTCCGAGTCCGAGTTGCTGTTGCTTTTACTGCTTTTTTGTTTCGTTTCGTAGTTTTGCATTCATTGCGAAAGATAAAAATAATGAACATACCAAAGGCAAAAAGTCAAAAGGCGAAAAAAGAAAAAAAAAACAAGAACAACAACAACAAAAACCAGGCAACTCAACACAGTTAGAGCGTACCCTATACCTCTGCCATTATGCCACCTCAATGTGCCGCCCAACGTTTTGTCTATGCGTGCAACGGAGCTGCGATTCAGTTTTTGTCGGCGGAGATTTATGTGTGTGCAACCCGACATTCAGTGTGTGTGTGTGTCTGTGTGTGAGTGAGGAATGGGCGTTACGGCGTAAAGTAAGAGTTCGTAGAATCCTTTTTTTATTTTTTTTTTGTTTTTTTCCTTACCCCCGTTCTACAGCTGCTTCCTCGCGGTAATGCATAAGGCAAATTGCTTGTAAGTTCAACTCGTATTTTGCATTGTGTTTCACTTCCGACAGTTAAATTAAAGCCATTGTCTATCTTCTCTCAGTGTTGGTGTTGTTGTTGTTGTTGGTTATTTTGTTTTGTGCGCCTAACGTAACAATTTTTATCTGCAGCTAACCGCAACAGCACCGGCAAGAATAAGAGCAACCAAAAGCAGTTGATAAACGACAGCGAAAATAATTTGTTTGCCTAAAAGTATGCTACAAATATTCAGTAAGTGGAAATCCTCCATTTTTAATTACATAGAAAATTATTTTCTTTTCTAGATCTATGCAGTAAAATCCAAATATCAAAAACAATCTACTCAATCAAATAAATTTTAAAATATGAGAAGAATATAATTATATAATAATTTTAATATTAACTAAAGTAGAAAACATTAATCTATACAAAAATGAGATATTTAACTAAATTGATGAAGATTTTGGAGTGTAGTAGAAGCAAAATGAGCTTACATTAAATACAATAAACTATATACTAATTGATTATATCAATTAAATGAAACATTATCATAAATTGGCTTCAATTTGTAATTTTTCTAACTAAATATAATTTTTGAAGAGGAAAATCATTTACTTTACTTTTTTTTTTTTTTGTTAATGCTTATTCAAGGATTTAGGACACCATTTACATAGCAAAAAAAATTTCTAAACTTTGTGAAAAGAACTTGCCTGAAATGGATCAGTATAAAAATTATATTTTCTTAACCTAAATGATGAAGTGACTAAATTTCTATGCTAGCTCGCTAACTCAACCCACTCAATTCAAAATAAATACAGAAAAAAATAAAAAAAAAAAGTGGGGGGGAAAAGAAAAACACAACTTAAAAATTGCATTCATTATGTGTGGCAGTGGCACAAAGCGGCAACGGAAAACGAGGCTAGTGCTTGAAGCGTTTTGCACCACCAACATCAACAGGACCATCATGAACCAAAGACCAGAACCCAGAACAGACGCCACCACAATGACACAGAAAGTGGAAAGTGTTGAGCTGCAAATGAGGAAACAATGCAGCGGGAAGGGCGTATACAAAAAAACAAAACATGATAAAAACAAAACAAAAAAAAAAAAAAGAATAGAAAATGGAAATGCTAGTAGTGGAAAAGGGGCAAGACACGCGTGCAAACTATAGACACACACACACACAAACACATCTCAACACACATACAATAAACAGTGAAAATGCAAAACGGATGTGTAAATAATTTAGACGAGTTGCCAACACACACACACACACACACACACAAACACATACTGAAAGTTGTTGTGTATCTTTTTAGTTTATGTATCATTAAAAAATACTTACAGCGTAACAACACAACACAAGAGTAAAATGGAAGGAAAAAGAAGAAGAATAATAAGAAAAAGCAGCAACAGAATATAATGAAAGCCATGGTAAAACGAAGGGAAATGTGCCATTTGCCAACTGCAAAGCAAACACACTCAAGAGTCGAGGTCCTACCAGTTTGGTTTGGTTTGGTTTTTAGTCTCTCGGTACGTGCGAGAAATGCAATAATTATATGCATACAAAGACACACACACACACACACACATGGACATCGGATAGATAGTCACACACAACCAAACTCATGGTTGTGTTTTTTGACATGCTGCAAATTAAACAGCAACATATAGAATAGAGAGAGAGAGAGAGAGAGTAAGAGGGGGAAACACTCGCTTCGCTTACCGAAGTAAATTACTTTTTTGTAGACCAGCTGCATACAATCAAAATGCAACGAACGGGATTAAAAACCAACGTGTAACGGTTACCGTAAATGTAACTGTAATGGTACCCGATTTTGGGTGTTCTTCTTATGTCTTTTGTTGCCCCCTCTCTCTCTTCCCTTGCACTATCTATCTGTACTGTGGCTTGTCATTCCGTAAACCTCTAACGGCATTTGCATACATACCTGATGCTAAAAACTATGTTAATATGTGAGTTTAGACGGAATTTAAGGGAATTTAAAAGCAACTTACTGCACACATGCACACCTATACATGCATATATGTATATTGATATGAGTATGTATGTTAATATGTGTAGAAGAACACGCCTGGAAACGCCTTCAGGACAAACCGCAGACATTGAAAGTGTCGCCCGAATGTACCTTGTGAAGAAAAAGCAACAGCATGTCTCTTTCTCTCTCTCTCTCTCTCTCTCTCTCTCTGTCTTTCACACTCTTTTTCTTTCTCTATAAATCTCTACGGATGTGTTGTTAACTGCCTCAGGCTAACTTCACTTTTTCTTCTCTTATTCCCCCCCTCCCCCACTTTGTTGGTCTTTGTTTTTGCATGCCATGACAAGGAATTGGATAGACAAGCAGACAGACAGGTCGAGAGGTAGACAGAGAGAGAAAGAGTGGGAAAGCAATGTAGAATGAAAGAGAGCGGCTCAATTTGCACGCTTCGTTATTCAATTAGACACTTTTCGTACATATACCCACTCACACACACACACACACACACACACACAACCCACAGACAGACAAACACAGACACTGGCGGAACGCATAATTTTGATTGATGGCCCAATAATGGCGGGTGATTTATCATATTTGCATGCTAACATTTAAGCTCGTTCTGGTTTGAAAAACTCCTCTTGAAGTATTCACCTTAAACGGGTTACTAAATAATTCATTTATATTTCGATTAAGATTTTCTTATAAAATTTATTCTTAACAAAAGGATCTTGACAAAATCATCTAAAGAAACTTTTTTAATAAAGGTTTTAAACCAATATTTAAAAAGAATTAAAATTAAATTAAATATTCAAAGTATTTTTACTTTATTGTAATCTAATTGATATAATAGCATCTTGGCATAATCGCTTTGTTAAATATTTCAATAGAACTCAATCCTGTTTATTTGTACAAAGTTTTTGAACAAAGGTGCGAAAAGAGCCATTATACAATTATTTTAAATTGCTCTTTTCATTTTATTTTTTTTTTAATATTACCTTTGTTATATTGTGCCATTATTTAACATAAACTTGTTAAATAAAAATGGCAGCGAGTTGATGTAGTCGGTAAAAGAATTGAAGAAATTTATAGCGCTAATTGGTGCTTTAGTCGACTAGTTTGAAGCTGTTGCGTTGACAACGAGCAAACGAGAGTTCTGGCCACATGGCTTGTGGGTTCCTTGGCGTATACGCAATATTTGCTTTGTGCGAAACATTTTTCCCATTTTTTTCTTCTTTTTTTTTATTTTGTTTTTCTTTTTTAGCACTCTTGCATTCTCTTTTGCCTTGTGCGAGTGTGTGTGTGGAGTCTATGAAATCCGGTTTAAGCCCCTTGCTACCTGTGATATGTATGGAATTTTTTTCTGCTACTCACCACACACACACAGACACACACACACACGCACTCTCACACTCGTAATGGGCGACAATGCAACACACAAATACAAATAAAAAGTGGGTCGCATTTTTGCCAACAGCTTCAGCTGCTGCTGCTGCTGTTGTTGTTGCCTGTGGCTATGCCAGCGGCTTGGGCCGCTGGTAAACACTCAAATCCAATTAAATTTAATACGACTTACTTGGCTTTGTTCAAGACTGCAACGCATGTGTGTGAATGGGAAAGAAATAGAAGAGAAAGCGAGAGAGAGAGAGAGAGAGAGAAGGAGAATGCCGTGTGTTGTTTGTTTGGCATTTGCTTTGCTCTTACTCCACTTTTTTATTTGTTGCTGTTGGTTTATTTTGTTGTTTTTTTTTTTTTTTTTGGTTGTTGTTTTTGTTGCTTTTAATGTTATTACTGCCGCAGCTTTTGTTCGGTTTACCTGCAAGCTTTGGTCTTGGCTTGGCTTAATTAAAGCTTCATTTTGTAAATAAAATTTTCTGCTGCAAATGAGCTTAAGCAAGCTAATTGAGTTTTTGCCCGACGAGCTGACAGCCTTAGCTGAAAATTGATATTGAAGTTCTCTCTCAGTGTTTCTCTCTCTCTCTCTCTCTCTGAACCCCTTCTGTTGACGATCAATAAACTCAAATTGCTGGCTAAAACCGGATAAAAGACAATTACAATTAAAATTCAAAGAATTTAAAATGCATACAGGCACTTTCTTTCCGGTTGTCTTAGGACCCAAAATAACACTTAATCCCCTTTACACGAGTCGGAAATAAAAATGCTAAAAGAAAAGAACAAAAAAGAAATCAAATGAATATTCAACAATGAATTTTGAAATCTGTGTCATATGCAAAATATAGCCTTTAGATACAGCAGAATATATAGATTCGAAAAGTTGTTATTGTTTGTATTTGACCCCACATCAAATTGAGTGAAGTAACGAAAGGAAAATAAAAAAATAATTATGAAATAAAACTGATGCAATAAACAAAGATATATAAGATAAATATACACCTCAGAATTATACTTGATTTATATATAATTGTGTGTACATACTATATTGCTGATCATTTATATTTGACAATTATTTTTTATTATTAGTTTATTTAACGACAATGAAAAATTCTGTGTGCAACAAAAATAAGAAGACTTTTAAGAAACTATTTGAAAAGTTCTATTAAAATAGTCTTAAATTATAAAAAACAAATACTGCCATTGGATATTATTATATAGTCAATTATATATGTACATTTTGTAAATATTTTACAATTTTTTTGTTTACAGTTTTAGATATTTATTTTTTATTTTGATAGGCTATATAAACCAATGTTGATTAAACACACTGGCACCACCTAGCAGCCAATTTCTCATCCATGAATACTTTAAAAATAAACTTTTATAAAAAAAGCACTAAAAAATGCTTTAGCCAACGGCACTTTATCAATTTTCATTAAGTTTGAAATGAATTTGCTCTGCCACTTGTTAAATGTTTAATAAATTTAAAGCCTTTAGCTAAATTTGAATTGTCTGTGAATGTTAAATTTGAATATATATATGTATATACATAATTATATATTCTTTAAGCCACTTTTACTTGCTTTTAATGTTCCTTTGGTGTATTATAAGCTTAAACATAATATAAACATAACAAAGGCTTTAATTATAATTAATTTTATCATTTTTTTTTTTTATTAAAAAAATAAATAATTGCTTAACTAATTCTAATCCAAATTTGTATTGCATAATTCTCTAACCCAGGCCGCGTAAACTATCCAAATTTCGTCCAGCCACATTGGTTGTATGGGTAATTAATGAATCGCTTCTCTCATTATTAATATTTTTAGTTTGGGTATTCTCATTTAGATCTGGTACCCCTTTGGTGATGATCTTCTGGCCAAAAACCAACGATACCGCACAGAGCAAAGTAAATACAACGAGTATGAGTTTCATCTTCGGAATGACTGCCAAATGACAATTGAGGTGGGTTTTTATACATGCGTTACAAAGTGTTTTTTTTTTTTGAATTGCACTTCCAGGTTCTGGCCAGTCAGCCTTGAGATAAACAAAAACAAACACACAAAAAAAAAAACACAAAGCCCAGTTGGTGGAATTGGTAAATTGTTTTCTAAATTTAAGTACAACCAAAAGTCCGTTTCAGAGACATTTGCAAATGATCATAACTCAAATGAGAACTACTCAGCTTGAGTGGTATGGAAGGGTGGTGGTGGTGGTGTTAGTAGTTGGGATTGAGTATGGTGGTATTGAATCAACATCATAGAACTCTCTGGTTAGATTTCCGTTGAGCAATTAAGAAAATTGGCCAAGCAGCAGCAACAGCAGCATGATTGTTTGTTTTAATTAGCCATTTGGCTGGCCTTAAAACCTAACAACAAATACGTAATAGATTGTAAATATTTGACACCATCTTAACCCGCTGCTCCATCGTCAACACCGCCATCCGAAACACCTTCCCACTCCTCTTACAATTGTTCTCGTCCATTGGTTTGGCATTGTTGTGGCCTTAATCCAGGCACAATTACAACATCAACAACAACAACAACAGTAACAGCAAAAAACCACTTTACACAATTTACAACTTTCGCTAAAGCTTGGCAAAAAGGGGTGGTGACAAAATGTGGGAGTGGTATGGGGGGGGGGGGGATTTGTTAGGGAAGTGGATGTATATGGGGTTAAGTTGTTGGCTGTTGGCTCTTGCCTGTTTTGGGGTGTTGGTTTTCCTCTTCGTACCTTGCTGCTTTCTCTTGTGCCTTTCTCGTTGCTTCATTCAGTGTTGATTTCAACTTCTTCCAATTACTTTTTGCACGATTTGATTTTACATTTAACGATTTTTCGCACTTAATTAGAAGCGAGTGTCGATGTCAGACGATGCCTGGCCATGATTTGATTAAATGTGAAGATGAATTTTAATTAAAATCTGCCCTCTGGAAGTAACTCGAGTCCCCAACTTTTTTTTTTTTTTTGACACTCTTCCTCAAACATTACCAACTACAAAAAAGGGTTTGCCGCTTTATTAATAGAGCAATAAAAGCCGCAAGTTCATGCCATGGCCATGGCATGAATAGCATTCCCCCTTTTCCTTCACTTTCTCCCTTTGTTTTTTGGTTTTAGTCATTGCCGCAGTATTTTAATTTATGCAAAATGAAAATTAAAGAGCCGCAAAACTTTTCACCCATTTTCGTTTAGGTTTTATGCTTTTTTATGAGGATTTTCATTTTGATTTTTAAGCTTTTGATTAATGCAAATGACAGACTAATGAATTTCCCAAAACTACTTGCAAGTAATTTGCCAAAAATTCTCCAATTCTCTCACTCTCTCTCTCTCTTTCAATCAATTTCAATTAAAGCTAATGACTTTAAAATTTTGTATGCCATCATTTGCATTATTATTTTCATTATGATGAAGTGCTTAGCAAATAATTTGGCATAATTTACAATCGAATATGTAACGATACAATGCCGTTTTATCTTTTCATTTTCTCAGCTTGTTGTGCTCGCTGTCAATGCAAATAAAACGTAGCTTGAAAACTTTTATAAAACTTTTCCCTTACAAAAAGGCCAACACACACACATATACATGCACAAAAGGAAAATGCCCCAAAGAGAAAAACAACTGCTGCACTCACACACATACCCACAACATTGCTGGGCAGTCACGTGCAGACCAACAACACAAAAAACGCTTATACCCAAAAAAAAAAAAAAAAAGAACAGAAATAATAATAAAAACAACAAAGTTTTATATCAATAGATCGACCATAAAGATTACCTTCAAATAATAATCTTTACTTTCACGAATGCAACTAAATTAGTGAAAACAGGTCAAAATCTTAGCAAAGCAATAAATTTAAATAGTAAAGAAATGAATTTCTTTAAAGTCAATGACTATATAAATATAATAAATTATAAGGTTGGTTTTTTATAGACTAATAATTCGACCACAGATTGCTGTATCCTTATATTAAAGATACAAATCGGTAATAAAATCGTAGTTTTAACATTAACATCATTTATCAGTTTTTTTTATTTTAAATAAACTATATACATTTGTATTAATCAATACATAGATAAAAACTCCAAAAAGGCTTTATATAACTTTATTCTATATAATATAATTAAGTTCTCCATGTACTGAATTAATTTTCAAGACTTTCTTTATACTAGCTTCCTCATACTATTTTGAAAGAATGAAGTTTTTTATATAAAAATGTTTTTTATGATTTATTATAGAAAATTTGTGCTATATGCACTAGTTATTTCTGTTTGTACTTATTTTAGAGCCTTCTCTTGATTGTAAACATTATAATTAATTATTATTAATTATTAATTAACTGTTACTAATTAACTGTGTTTTAATTATTGCATTTATAGAATCTTAACCGTTTGATTTATTTTTCTATAAACTAAAAATTTAGACAAAAATTAAACTAATAAACAGCCAACAAAATTATGCGAAAGTTTACTTAAGATATGGCAAAATAGTAAATAATACTATACTATACTATACTATATATACTATACTATAACTACTATTATTAAATATATTTTCATTATTAATAATATATATATATATATATGTATATCTTATGAATATATTTATATTCTGGAAGTCATCTCAAGGAAAGTCTTAATCCACTATCGTTTGAAGTTTATTTAAAATAATTGTTTTATTTATTATTAAAAAATGAAAATTATTTCTTGTGTTTATTTAAAAATATTGTTCAGGCATCTTTAAAAAAAAAAAAGGTTAGATTTTTGTTAATATGATGATAAATAACAAACTCTAAATTTAAAAATGAGATTGCAATTCAATTAGGAAACTAGCATACCCTTAATATAAAATCTATTTCCAAACTGTAGTTTAGGCAGTGTTGGTTTATATAGAGAGAATCAAGGGTATGTGTTAGTGGTGGTGTTGGTGGTGGTGTGAATGAATTTTTGGTCCAGCCAGACAGTTCGGTAGCTGTCGCGTCCAATGGGCCATTCAAAATTACGAGCCAACAGTTTCCGCAGTGTTTTTTGTCATTTCCATGCGCTCATTGTCAGTTTTAAGTAAGCAACTTCCTCTTTGTTGTTGTTGTTGTTGTTGTTGCTATTGTAATTGTTGTTGTTATTATTGTTTTGTGCAGCAGCCGCGAAAAGTTTTTAGCCAAAAACTCTGCCTACAAATGCAGACAAATATGGAAAAACGCATGAAATGCAATAAATTTTCAAATATATATTGTGTATATCAGTGTGTGTGTGTGTGTGTGTGTGTGTGTGTATAAGTGAGTGTGTATGTATGTATGTGCGGGACAGGAGATGGTTTGGCAAGTTGGTTCGGTGATTCGTTTTCTTTCTTCTTATTTTTTTTTTTTAACATTTCATTGTTTTAAATAGGAAAGTTCCATTTTTAGCTTTTACGCTTTTTTCTTGGTGCAGTGCACACAGTCAGTCAGTTCGACAGTTCGGACACAGTCAGACAGTCGGATAGATAAATGTGCTGATAAAGCGCCATTTTGCCAAACAATAAAAGAAAGAGAAAAAAAAACAAAAACAGAAACAGAAACTTACTTAAAGCCAAAGACCACATAAATCAACAATGGTTATTGCGACAACTCAAAACGAAAATTTATGACGATTTGGTAAACTAATTGAAAAACCAGGCCAAAAATAATAACCAAAATATTGTTGGTAAATGGACATGTGATTATTATCAACTGACTTTAAATACTAGATTAAAATTTGTATTAAATGCATTTTATTAAATGATATTCTTGATAAACATTAGAAAAACAATTATTAATTTTTTTGCGAGCAAAGTTACAGAAAGTATTTTTCTTCGTTTTTACTTTTTCAAATTCAAAGTAAATTCAAATTAATTTTGAGGTATACAATTAAACAAAAAGTTGCATATTTCGAATACTTCCAATTTTAGCACATTCAATTTTTAGTTTATTTGTAGACTATAATGATAATCCATCACTTATACGCCCTGTTGACTAGTTAGAAATTCTGGGACATAAAAATTAAGTAATAAATACTAAATTTAAATATTATAAAAAACACTTGCTTAAAGAATTCTCAATTAAAATATTACTAATATTATGAATTGTTATTTTGCTGATTTTTGTATACTGACAAAGAAAAATTTAATATTGATTGAATTTGTTAATTATATGTAGTTGATTATTTATACAGGAAATTGCAATCTGCAGATACATGAATTTATATGGAATTACTTAGTAGTTCAAAATCAAATTAAAAAAAGCCATTAAACATTGCTTAAAGTTTATGAAAACTTTATTTAAATTTAACTTTAAAACTGTATTCAAACTGATTAGAAATACCATTTAACAAGATTTTCTAACAACCAATTAACTTATGTACTTATTTACTACATTTAGATCTATTTGTATAGAAGCAAATTATTCAAAAGCTAAACAACACTTTCAACATTTTCCTCCCAGCAACATATACGTTTAGCAACATGTATCTAGCAACATATTCATTGTTTGAGAAAATTAAAATGACTAGGATAACAAATTTAAGAGTTTTTAATACAGTAATGTAAATATAATGAAAAAATATAAGTTGCTTTATATGTATAAGAATTTTTCACTTCTGTGAAAAGAGATCAATGTAAAATTTATATAAATGAAATTTCTTGAAACTTTTCTTTTTAATGAATTAAACAATTTTCCTATGAAATGCAAACATGTTACAATATGTTCAAGACTTAAGTGATTTTCTGAGATATTATTTTTTAAGTCGCATGACTTTTGTTTTTTTTCTATCAAGTTATATATCAAACTGGCTATGTCACCGTTTGTCATTGATATGTACTCGTATTTAATCGTAAATTTTAAGAGATTTTTCTATGAATTTCTCAAAACATATGACAGACAGAAAGACAACAATTACGACAGAACAAAAAAAAAAAAACAAAACAGAAAAAGAAAGAGAATAGAATAGAAAACGCGTGCCACGCCTGCCTAACCGACCGACCGACCTCCCGCCCGCATACAGTTCTAGTGATTCCACTGATAAGTTTTGTCTGATCAAATGTTCTATCTATAATTGTCGCGGGCATCGACTTGCCTTCGATAAGAATAGTGTTAGGTACGCGTACGCGGTTTTGTGCATACGTCAAGTGGTTTTTTTTTTTTTAATTTTTTAACGGAAAGCCACAGGTATAAAAAGGTAGCCGACGAGGGTAATACGATTTAATAGACGCCCTCCATTAGTACCCAACGGAACGGAACAGAGAGCGGGAGCCTATACAATAACAATAAAAAAAAAAAAAACAAAATGTTGCTGAAAGTCTTCACAGTGTTGCTATTGTGCGGCGCTGCCTTGGCAGCCGAGAGCTACGATGGGTGAGTGATGGGTGAGCTGGCACTGCTGGAAATGAAGTGGCAAGTAATCAATGATTCATTTAATCCAAACCAAAAAAAAAAAAAAAAAAAAAAACAGCTACAAGATCTATGACATCAATGCACGCAATGCATTCGAAAAGCAGATTCTGGTCCGTCTATCGAATAATATGGACTACGATTTCTTTGATATGCCCCGTTCCCTGGATGCGGCCACACGTGTTATGGTACAACCCAAGGATCAAGATGGTTTCGAGAAGCTATTGCTGAAATTTGGTATGGAATATGCAGTGATAAATGAAAATTTGGGTGAATCCCTTAGGCAAGAGGAGATAGAGAATCAGAGCCAGCGTTTGATCATTCAACGTTCGACATCGCGTAGCATCAGTTTTACGGCCTTCCATCGTCATGCCGAGATCAATGCTTATTTGGATGAGCTGGCCAAGGCATATCCTAGCCGTGTTACTGTTGAAAGCGCTGGTAAATCCTATGAGGGTCGTGACCTTAAAACCATTACCATTACCAATGGTGATGGCAAGAGTGACAAAAATGTAATCTTCTTGGATGCTGGTATTCATGCTCGTGAATGGATAGCTCCAGCTGGTGCTCTCTATGTTATCTATCAACTGGTGGAGAATTTTGCTGCCAATGCAGATTTACTCAAGAACTACGATTGGATTATCCTACCTGTGGTCAATCCCGATGGCTATGAATATACCCATACAAGTACACGCATGTGGCGAAAAACTCGCAAACCAGTGACCAGCTCGTGCTACGGCACCGATGGTAACCGTAACTTTGATTATCATTGGGGTGAGGTTGGAGCATCCAGTTACTCCTGTGCCGATACCTTCAAGGGTGATGCTGCCTTCTCTGAGCCAGAGACCCAAATTGTTCGCAATTTGCTGCTCAGTTTGACGGGCCGTGGTAAATTCTATTTGACTCTTCATTCTTATGGCAATTATCTTCTCTATCCATGGGGCTGGACATCGTAAGTTATTTAAAATCATTTACATTCTTACAAACTTTTAACATTATTCTATTAAATGTCAATTAGCTCTCTGCCCACAACATGGCGCGATCACGATGAAGTAGCCCAAGCTGGAGCCGCAGCCATCAAGAGTTCCACTGGAACAAAATATACTGTTGGTAGCTCCACCAATGTTCTATATGCTGCTGCCGGTGGTAGTGATGATTATGCCTTTGGTGTTGCTGAATTCCCCATCTCTATTACCATGGAATTGCCAGCTGGTGGCACCGGATTTGATCCCTCTGTCTCACAAATTGATTCCTTTGTCTCCGAAACATGGGTAGGCATTAAAGCCATGGCCCAAAAAGTCATCGAGAAATACTAAACGGGTGCAATAAACTTAACGATATTTTATATTCACTGAAATGGAACCCCAATTTAGCATATATTATATATATATTTTTTTTCTGTTTACCCCTTGTGGAGAGCTATTTGAGGTGCAATCTTATATACACCTCGAACATTGACACAATTTAGCTTAAAAGTGGCGACACTTTAAATTATCACAATGCCACCACCATAAAAGTTTACTTTGGACTTATCAAAGCAATTTTAAGTGGCTAATGAATTCAGTGGATCCATCAAAGATCCACCTTTTGCTCATGGAATTTAAATTTATTAACAAAAATAATAATCAATCAACTGTTGTAATTGTTTGATAAAAATCTATGCTAAGGGATACTTTTCAATCACTTTGCGTGACATGGCCAATATGCCAATCCATGTCTCCTTGACCAATCTATCAATATCTGAAGCTGGTGGATCAAATCCAGTGCCACCGGGTGGTAATTCCAATGTAAATGATATGGGATAACCGGCATTAAAGGCATAATCATCACTGGCACCAGATGCAGCATATTGTAGCACATTGGTAGAAGAGCCAACTTTATATTCTGTACCTGTTGCCTCCAAAATGGCATTACGACCCGCCTGGGCCACCTCATCAAGATCATCAACAGTGTCGGGTACATCCCTAGAAATAGAAAGATATATGTATATATATATTAATAAGTAAATCATTTTAATGATCTTCTTACCAATTCCAACCCCAGGGATAGAGTATATATGGCCCATACGAATGGACTGTAAGATACATTTTACCACGATTGGCATAACTATGAATAAGATCACGCATCACAACTGCTTCGGGCTCAGAAAAAGCTTTGGGTCCAGCATAGGTTAAATCGCATGGATCAGACGAGGCGCCCTCCTCATTCCAATGGAAATCAAAATTTCGATTAGGATCGACGCCAATGCAATTTTCGCTGCTCGGTTGACGTGTTTTACGCCACATTCGATTATCCTCAGATAAGTGTGTATAATCATAGCCATCCGGATTGACTACCGGCAAAATAATCCAATCATAATCCAATAAAACATCAGCATAATTTTCATGATTCTCAACTAATTCGCCAATTGCATAAATAACTGAAGCTGGCGATATCCATTCCCGGGCATGAAAGCCACCATCCATTAGAATAACGTTCTTATTTTGACGCCTATCACCGTTAGTTATGCGAAGCGTTTTTAACCAACGTCCCTCATAGCTTTTACCCACAGTTCTAAGGTATACACGATCTGGATATTGTGCAGCCAAATTCTCAATATACTGATTAATCTCATCGTGGGTATAATAACGTTCAGTACCCAATCTTCCATTATATGGATAGGAATTGCGCAATATGCGATTTGTTTCAAACTGGCTACTTAGTGTTTGGCCCACATTGCGATTGATCACTGTATAGTTGACAGTGTGCCCATTCATAAGTTTCACAAAATTTGGCTGAGCATCGGGATGCACCATAATATGGACAGGAGATCCATGACCACTGGAGTAGAGATCATAGTATGTCGTATTACTGGCCAATTGGGCAATAACCAAATTTAAATCGGCAGAATGAGGTTTATCTACCACTTCATAGACCTTGTAGCTGTAGAAAATTCAATTGGATTAAATTCAAAAATTAAACTTTATCATTAACCTTACCCTTCGTAGATGTTACCCTGGCTAAGAGTCAGGCATATGTTGATCACCAAAGCAATGCTCCACCATCCAATCATCTTGGCACTTTGGAATATCAAAAATAACTAACATTATGTAGATATAAAAAAATTTCCAATAATCGACAATCTCTACAAATATGATTGTTATCACTACTTTGGTGATAAATTTCATACCTAATCAGCTAATGGGATTTTATGCGTATATTGTTCATCATAAAGCGTAAGTTTTGATATTGTTGTACTATGGGTAATATAGCCATCTATTGTGCACTTAATTTAAATATTTAAAAATATTTTTTCATGTCTATATTAAACTTTTAGATTTTGTGTTACACTGCTTTCTTGCACTGCTTCTTTAATTTAGCCATTTCTTTGTAAAGTATATAAATTAATTATATATGTATGTATTTACTATAAAAATATTTTTGTTAATCATTAATCCAATCTTAAAGTTAAACATTTTATTTCTAATTCATTATATAATTCACTATACAATTTTTCGCAAATTTTTAAACCGTATTTTAAAGCCAATCTCTAAAACCTCAATTTCAACTGGAGGAATAAAATTCCTTTGAAAATAAAATGTTAGGTTATGTGCTAAGAAATAAAATTTCAAAACATTCTCTTTTAAAAACCTTATCGAAATTGCATGGAACTAAGCATTTTATCTTTGTACAAAACACCTGTGTTAAATAACTGTTTTTGTTTTGCAACTGTGTTGGTAAATGATAAAACTCTATGATACATCGTTTTATCTCTAAATCGGTATCAAAGTTTATTGATTTTATTAACTTTTCTTAAAACGTTTAAATTACTCAAAACACACTGCATGCACAGTGAGAAAAAAGCAAACTTTGTTTCTTTATTAATATTAATATTCTTTTCTTTTTTTTTTATTTTTAACTCTACTTAATACTTTTCAATGACCTTCTCGGCCATGGCGCGTATGCCAATCCAAGTTTCGGTAACAAATTCATCGATGCGGGTTTGAGGGGGATTAAAACCAATGCTACCAGCACCTGGTAACTCCATGGTAATAGATACATTAAAACCAGCATAAAAACCATAATCATCACTTGCTCCGGCCGCAATATACAAAACATTGGTGGAAGAACCATATTGATAAATGGTACCAGTGGCCGTTTTAATGGCCTCAGCCCCAGTGCGTGCAACATCATCCAAATCCTCCCAGGTATCAGGCAAATCACTGTAAAAAATAATTGAAATAAAAATAAAAAATAATAACCTATTATTAAGTTTACTCACCTGGTCCAGCCCCAAGGATAAAGTAGATAATTTCCATAGGAATGAAGTGTCAGATACCATATACCACGATCGGAGAGCGAATGCATCAAATCGCGAACAACAATCGTTTCCGGTTCCGAAAAGGCTGTTGGTCCAGCATATGTGTCAGCACATGGATTTGAAGAAGCACCTTCTTCATTCCAATGGAAATCAAAATTACGATTCGGATCGGCACCGTAACAAGTTCCATAAGGCTGACGAGTTTTACGCCACATGCGAGCCAAAGTGCCCGTTTGAGTGTGCTCATAGCCATCGGGATTGACCACAGGAAGAATGACCCAATCGTAATCTTTCAATAGATTAGCATTCTGTTCAAATTCCTCAACCAATTGATCGATAACATAAAGCACTGCTGCTGGAGATATCCATTCGCGAGCATGGAAACCGCCATCCATAAAGACCACTTTTTTACCTTTCTTACCATCGCCATTTGTGATTGTAATTGTCTTAAGAGCACGTCCCTCATATGACCAACCCACTGTACGAACAAAGACACGTTTGGGATAACGCTCAGCCAGATCATCAATATAGTTTATAATCTCTTCATGGGTATAGTAACGATCTGTACCAAGTCTACCTTTTCCTGTAATAGGATTAAGGCGTCGCTTCATGTGTAACAAAGCCAATTCCTCTTCAATACTGGCTCCCAGATTCATATTAAGCAGATTATAGGTAATTTCATGATCTTTAACTAGATTCTCGAATTGCTCAATCTGTGCGGGACTAACAATGACCCTTGATGGATGTCCAAGCAAACGTCCCTCACTGATAAAATCATAATCATCCAGACTGAGTTGATGCAACATTTGTGATTGCTCCAAAGTGACTGGTGTTACCTCATAGATATGGTAACTAATGATTGTGTTAGTAATTTTTTAAGGGATCGATCGATAAATCTCTCTCTCTCTCTCTATCTTTGCACTTACTTTTTATAGCCATGATCTATGTCGGCGACAACCAATTCCAAACCAACTGCCACTAGAACCAGCACAACCAAACGCAACATCTTCACTAAGCTTATGAGTGCCTCGGCTAGGCAATGTCGTTTAAATATACCCATCCCAACTATATCTAATCATCTATAATAAATAATAGTAAATAATATAGTAACTTTTACTTAAAGCACAAATCAAAGTTTTCAACAATTCCCCAACCAAAAAAAAAAAAATAATATCTTTTATTTATGACTCTGATTAAGTGACTGGGTACCTTCTTATCACATCATTGGCCATTGCACGAACGCCCACCCAACTTTCAGTCACCATGCCCTCAATGTGTGAGACCCAGGGATCAAAACCAAGAAAACCGCCAGCAGGTAATTCCATGGTAATGGCCACAGTTGCATTAGCCACTGCCTTGGCAAAATCTGCTGAATCACCGGAAGTGGCATAGAGTACATGATATGTGCTACCCGTTGTGTAAATGCCATTTGTGGCATGAACAATAGCCATAGCTCCGGCACTTGCCACATCCATCATCTCATAGTAATTATCCGGAAAATCACTACAAATATAATAGAAAATAATATTATATATAGAAAATGGATTTGAAGAAAACTAACCTTGTATATCCCCAGGGTAATAGAAAATAATTTCCATATGAATGCAATGATAAATACCAAGTCAAACGTCCTTTATAACTTAATAGCAAATCGCGTAACACTTGGGATTCGGGCTGATCGAATGGCCTCTCACCACGATAAGTCAGCTCACACCTGTCCGGTGAGGAGCCCTCATCATGACCCCATTCGTGGCCAAAATTACGATTGATATCGGTACCAATGCAATCTGGATCATCTGTAGGTTTGCGTGTCTTACGCCAATATCGAGAATCGGTGTGTGTATATTCATAACCATCGGCATTAACCACTGGCATTATAACCCAATCATAATCCTGTAATAATTCCATATTATCAGCATAATTCTCCAATAACTGTTCGATTATATATAGAGCCATGGAAGGAGAAATCCATTCGCGAGCATGTACTGTCCCATCGATAAGGATCACGGGTTTATTTTGACGACCATCACCATTGGTTATGGTTAGAACCTTTAAAGGACGTCGCTCATAACTCCAACCTATATGTCTGACCTGGACACGCTTGGGATAACGTTCTGGCAAACTATCTAAATAGATATTGATCTCTTCGTGGGTATAGAAGGCAGCAAGGACATCAATATAGGGCATCTGGAATTGTGCCTTACTACGCAAATTCTCAGCTCTTTGCGCCTGGACCAAGGGTGAAAGATCATCAATGAGTAACTGATGCTGTATCTGATGTTTTCCAATAAGATTCACGAATCCATCTGAATGTTGGGATGAGACTATGACCTTAAAGGCACTCTCATTGTTATGACCTTTTGTTGGTAGCAATTCCCAATTAGATTGCTTTCTAGCCAACTTTAATAATAATTGTGTATCCTTATCATTTTGTGGCTTTAATTCGTAAACTTTAAAGTCCTTGTAATCCTGTCTGGCTAATAGAAAACCAGCTAACTGTAATACCAACAGCAGCAGCAGCAAAAATGTTCCAAAAAACGAAGTCATTTTTTGTTGAAATTTCAACGTAAACTAATCCAATAAGTTTGCGATATAACTGGGGTAATATCATAATTTATCGGTTTATTAGACGAATTGCCGACTAGCCATATGGCTATAATATCATTTATGTGCTTCTGTTTATGGCATCTATGTACAAAAATTAATTGTATATACAGGGTTGGATAACTAAAGAAATTCAAGAAAGATAATTGTTAAGTTAATTGATAAAATTTTAAATATATTTATACGAACATTAGCTTTTTCTCAATTGAGATGAATTAACAGTTCTGTTTTAATATATATAAATTCTTATTTTTGGAAAATATATAAACTTTTAATAATATAAAATTAATGTAATTGAAAAATCAATGCCATCTATTTGAAAATTATTCAAATATGAAACAATCTTTTAAAAATGTTTCAATATATGATTAAACAAGCTTTGATATATTTTTAGCTAGCATAGATGACTTATTTTAAACTTTACAAATTGTTAAACAAAGTAAATATACCCTTTCCTTACTAGAAAAGCATTTTTTAAAGAAATAGAAAAAAAGTTCTAATAGACTGATACCTTTAGTTATAAATATATGGCAATGTCATATACTTGGTTATCAAATATAATTTGATAAGATTCTATATTGATGTTCATTTTACCATCATTGTTATATAATTTTTATACACATTAAGGGAAGAGGAGAGATATATGTACTTAAATATGTATTAACGTTCGTTCAATTCCAGCCCTATATTATTTAATTAAAGACAAATACATACATATAGTAATTGTATACAATTTTTATTTCACTTTAATGGCTAACAACGACAACATACTAATTAGTTTAATTAACAAAAATATATAGATAAATTCAATTGCCTTAAATGCATAAGGCGGCAAATGTTAGCTAGTTTTTTCAATAAAGACTAACATGGCGAATGAATTCGATGAAACCGGCAAATGTCTCCTTACAGACGTGTATAATATCCGACGAGGCCACATGGAATTCCTCACCGGGTAGCTCAAGCGTATAGGACAAGGGTATGCCCAAATTGCCATAAGCAAAGTCATCCAGACTGCCAGAGGCCTCGTATAAAACTGAGGCGGAGGTGCCGATGGTATACCGTGTTCCGCGATATTTTCCGATTTGGTTGGCAGCTCTCAGTGCCACCGAACGCAATGTAGCAACAGTGGGTGGAACTGTATTTCTGTTATTGTGAATGGAATGGAATGGAAGGACGAATTTAAATGGTTACAGTGGCAAAAATATTTCGGTTTTAATTGCTTTTAGCAAATAATTGAAAAAGTAAATTGAATTTCTTTCCCAACCAAGCATACATACTCACCTCGCATATCCGTAGGGATAAAAAATGAATTTACCGAATGAGTGAACATCCAGGCTGAGTTTCACACGATTACGATTGAATTCCAAATAGCGTACAACTGCCGATGTTTCTGGCTCTGAATTGGGTGCCGTCCCCGAATATACCTCCGAGCAAAGCTATGTATGGTAAATGGTAATGAAAATGGAAATCAAAATTTTATATGGTAATGAAATTCTAGGTCAATGTCAATGTTAACTATGTATATTCAACTGGTTGCTTACATTCTGACTGGCACCCTGATAATTCCAATGATTACCAAAATTACGATTAATATCCACTCCGGAACAGGCATGTCCAGCATAACGATGACGATTCTTACGCCAGAAACGATCCTGTAAATAATATCATAAATATGTACATATGTTAAAATTTTTTTATATACATATATTTTTTTATTTTTACTATTTACCGTTGAATGTGTATATTCATAGCCATCGGGATTCACTAGAGGGACAAGGAACACCTCCACATCATTTAGCACACGTTGAAAGGCTCTCAGATTACTTAATAGCTCATAGGCCAAATATAGAACCGTCTGTGTAGTGATCCATTCCCTGCCATGAGCCGCTGCCTGTATATAGGCCACGCGACGTGGACGAGAACGTGTATTTAGGGAAATGGATAATGCAGCAATATGACGTCCCTCATTGGAATGACCAATCGATTCGTAGCGGCAATATTGTGGATAACGTGATGCCAATCCACTCATGAAACTAAGAATCTCATTATAACGGGGATAATGGGAAAAGAAACCCCGTGCCTGACGACGTGATCGACGATGTGGACGCTGTGATTCACAATCACCCTGTTGGCATTCCTCCTCTTCATCCTCTGATAGATACTGATCGTCATCACTATATGTGCTATTACCCTCTAGCATGGCCATTAATTCCATCAATGGTTGCACTTCATAGCTAACACCCAAATTCGAAAGACGAGATTCAAATTGTGACTTTTGTTTGGGACTCACTGTCAGAATGGACATATTCCGTGTAAGTAGCCAGAAATCCAAATTGGCATCAGTTGTTTGTAAATCAACCATGGCACGAAAAGCATCTTCATTACCATGTTGGATAGTGTATTTAGTGTAACTGCAATAGAATTTAATTTATTAAAATAAATTTCGTATAGATCTAAGATTAGTTTATTTTTGTTTTTTGCTCAATTTTATCCATCAATAAGAGGAAAATCAAAAGTTGTTAATTGTTCCAAATGTCTTTTTACTAATTGGATAACAAATTAATTTATGCCTCGCCCTCGCCTGGCGTCAAAATGAGTTGTTGATTCATAAATTTTTCATATACACAGACAGATCTTGGCCCAAACGTCTCAGTTGTCGTTGGACGTCGTCAGTTAGTTGGCTTTTTGCCACCTCTCATGAATTTGTGGCCAATTTATCATTTCGTTAAATTCCACAACGGAACATGTAGACGAACGGTTTAATGAAGCAACAAGATTGCCTACAAATATTTGAAAATCTATGCATATTCATCATGTTAGAAATTAAATTTTTTTCTTTTTTCTTTTTTAATTTGGCGGTGGCGTTCAGTCAAGAAAATGGCTATTCAATGATAATTTAATTGAAACGAATTTTAATGAAATATGAAGAGGCATTAAGGAGCTCATTTTTCATTTTTACATAATGAAATTGTTTACATATGATTTGGGTTTTATTTGTTTCAATGATGATGATTAGATGGCCACAAATGAAGAGCTATTGTTAATTTGAATCTCTCACAAGACATTAGATGCTGTCGGCCTTGTAGAATAATAATCTATGCAACTGTGTATGTGTGTGTGTGTGTGTGTGTGTGTGTATGTTATGTTTAGCATCTATTTTTTTTTTTGTACATTATATAACACGTTTCGTTTTGTTTTGCTATGTTGAAATTGAAACATCTGCCAAACAATATCTAGAGAGTAGAGATCTTGGGTCCGGCCTCCTTTATAAAGGAAGGAAGCAACAATTTTGGCTTATTAAATATTTGAAATAAAAACTATATTTTGTCTAAACGTCGTTTATGTTTTGTCATTATTTCTCTCTACTGTTGTTCTATTGTAGTACAACATTCATCCATCACTCATACGCCCCATTGGGCCAATGTATCTGCTATGTCTCACAATTTGTTTGCTTGTTTGGCAAACATTTGTTCTTCGATCGTTTGGCAATTACATAACAAATGTCTCTGGCTTGGCTCATTGTCATTGAGTAAATCATTAATGCCATTTGCTGTTTATACAACAAAACTAACAAAACAAATAGTGCTAATCGTTATATATGTATATACTTAAATAATCTAACTTGAACTTGAAATTTGAACACGAAATTGAAAAAGAGTTAAATGATTGCAAAATATTTACAAGGCATACATATTCTAAAATTTCTATTAAAAGGAACTATAAAATATGAAAATTTATCAACTAATAACAAACTCAGAAAATAGAACTTATGTTCATATTATTAATGTTAAAAATCAATTATCGAAATTCTTAAGCGGTTATTTATATACAAATGCAAAATTAACAAAAACTATTAAAAAAAATGTTAAATATAAACTATTAAATAAATAACCTTATTAAAAAGCAAAGACGATTTCAAAACAATGTTTTTATAAAGTAGCAAAAACTGGCGGACTTTTTATATCAAATGTGCTATATTTAAGGCTTTTTCAGCTGTTTTTGTTTCCAACTTTTCAAAAAATTTATATAATTTCATAATCAAGCTTATTAACCAAGTTCGTTTCTATTAGATCAGCTTTTTATTTTCATAGCTTGATTATAATAAAGTTAATTCTGAATTCGAGTTCGAAATCTTTACCATTTTCAAATATATTTTAAATATATCTTCTTTATTTCTTTAATCAATAAAAATTTTGATAAGCAACAAATTAATATTTCTAAATTTGTAAATTTTTAAAAAAACTGACTAAATTTCTTATTCTCTGAAAGAGAAGCTTTTATTTGAACTAATTTATTTAAATATATGTATCATTTTTGAACTACAGCCGAAGGCCTCAGCAGCCAGTGCTTTAGCTATAAGTTAGATTTAATTTTTATTATAAATAAATAAATGTATTTGAACTAAAATTCTTTTTTTTTCAAGTAATTCGATTCAATTCGATTTTCATCACACTTTTTTAATGCTGGCTAATAAAAGTAAAATAGTTTTTAGTTTCCTGTTTTTATGGTATTGGGCTCATCTGTTTTGGCCATACCATATTTAACTCTGGCATATAAACAGGATAATTTCTGTACAGTGGACACTTGCATTATGTATTAAGCATTATTTTGTGATACCATCAATTTAAATAAACGAGATTTTATCTACGGTTAAGACTAGAGGGCCACGTTGCACACTCAATTATGGGAATGGTCCTGGTCCATGGGCATGTATAATAAAAATCAAAATATATATCTCAGATTCGAAACCAGTTTGAGTTGGTAGCCGGTGCTCATTAAAATTAAAAACCATTAAAATATAAACTTAATTTCTTGCCCCGCACTTGATTGATGTATGTAGGATGATGATTTTCTTGTTTTACCAAAAAAAAAAAAAATTTATATGTATGTATGTATATATAGTTAATTATTTTTATAATTAATAGTAATACAAAAAAAAAATTAATATGAAAACATTTTATTACCCTTCATAGCCGGCGAGATTGTTAGCCAGGCTGGCACTGACAAGGCATGTCAAACCTATGAGACATGGCAACAAGTTGCACACGATTTTATGGCACATGTTGGATCGAATTTAATCTGTTGAATGAATCCAGGGGGCAGGTGCTGTTTTTTTCAAAAACACTGTTTTGTTGTCTTATCTGGCCAATTATGTATTAAAATATGCAATTGCATAGACATGCAAAATTATTAACTATGCACTTTTGTTTTCAATTTTACTAGTTAATTTTGTTTGTTTTTTTTTTTTTTCTTTATTATTTGTTGCACGTTGCACTTGAAAAGTTATGCAATTAAATATAAAAAATTCACAAGTAAAAACAGTTCAGTTCGATTTGCGAATGAGGAGAGGGATGGTTTAGGGGAAAACGATAAAAAAAAAAACCTTAAATCTTGAGACGCTGATGGCAAACCATGCGTTTCATTTCGGTATCGGCGGCTGACTGTCGAACGGCTCGAAATGCGGCTAAGAAAGAAGACGACGAGCTGTGTTGGCCAAAAAGAAAAAACAAAAGAAACAAAAAAAAAAAAAAATAACACCGAAAAAAGACTACAATATCGGTCCGCTTATTGTTTAGAAAAGTGAGTGTCAAGGTCAATACCAACAACGACCAGTTTCCGAATCCGAGTCCAAGAAACTTACGCGTCACGAGACAAGTTGCGCGGGAAGCATTAGGCACTCAGTTAAAAAGGGATTTACGGCACGCGTCTTGATCTTTTCTTTATAACATTATACGATTCTTGATTAGAACTTTTGAACGATTTCAATTAATTTTGCATAATTTATACATGGTTTTAATTTGATTTTTTTTTTAATTTTAAGCCTAAATGAGGTTTTTTTTAAGTATGAACTTTTGAATTGAATTTTTATGGGTTTTTCTGTTAAGTTTGATTTTGATTTTTTTCCTTTTTAACTTTCTTGTTGGATTTATTTAAACTTGTTTTTTTTTTGTGGTTTAATTTTGTTCAACAGTTTTTTGGTTTTTTCCTCCTCTCTTTCTCTCTCTCTCTCTATCTCTTTTAGTTTTGCATCCGCATATGGCAAGTCTTAAATTGATTCTGATTGTTACTTGTTTAATTTCTGGTTTTTATAGAGGAACTTGTATTGTGTTTTTTTTTTTATTTTCTATATATTCATATACTTAGGCAGATGTTGGTGTTTGTGGGAAGCAAAAGGTGTATGCATATACATTTGTGTCTATGTTCTATTATGTATACATATATTTTGAAAGTTCAAGATGCTACATGTGGCTCCATTTTTTTGGGCTTTGAACTTTCGATTTTATTTCAAAGACAAGGCTAAGATATCAGAGACCGAATTGCCGGAAGCAATCGGAGTAATAGAAATAACCACTTCAAGATACTTGTGATCATAGCTCATTACAGTTAGTTTAGCCCACAAAAGGTAACAACAATATCATTATCATCAATAAACTTTTTTTTTATTGATGATCATCTTCATCATTTTGATCATCTCGTGCGTGATATGAGTTCAATAAAACTTGAAGAGTGTTTTTTTTCTTCTTTGTATATTACTTTGGATCTTCATTCCCATAACAGAAGCTAGAGCATAGATTTATTTTTATTTTTGTTTTTTTTTTTTTTTTTTTTTTTGTTTTTTTTTTATGATTCGTTGATTCAATGGATGTTTTGAATGATATTTATATATTTATTTTATGTTCGGTTTTGGTTTCGGTTCGCTTTTGTCTGTAATTATGACACTTGGCTGTCGCTTTGGGCACTTCCGCTTCAAACTGTTTCGACAAATGATCGAAACAAAATTATGTGTATAATTTTTAATATAATTTGTTTTAATTTTTTCGTGATTGGTTTGTTTTTTTTTTATTTTTTGATTACCTAGAACAAAATGAGTCTTCATTTTAGATGCCGTCTCGTGGCTCTAACTATTAAAAATGTATATATACAAATATTTCCGGTGATCGAATCAAACTAGTTTATCTTTCAAATAATTTGCATTTAAAATTAGTGAAACTACTTGTCAAACTATAATGCTAAGTTTTGATTTGTGTTCTAAATCATTTAAATTGATTTTAAGACAGGGGGCATTCAACTTTCCAAAAAAAGAAAAAAAAAAATAACAATTAAATCCATGAATATTAAATAGTCAATTCCATTAATTTCCCACATGGATCACGATGATACCTGATATCTGATTAAAAATGATGTTTTCTATCTCATGACCATCGATATTAGCATATGAAAAGCCCCCCGCCCCCTTACCCACATTACCCCTTTTCAATAAATGATAATGACCTTAACCATGAAATGTTTAAGCCATGCAACTAATCGCTAATCGCTACAACATCATATCTTAATAGAGTGTTTATTAGTTATGACAATTTGGTTGTTGTTTTTGGTTTTATTTCTAGGCCTAGTTTAAAAACTGGCACATTTCCATAAATGTGTGAAGATGGTTAAATAATACACCGAAATACATACATATGTATATACAGACATTGAAATTATGTGCACAATAAAACTGGCTTAAAATATGTTGTCCTTTGTTGAGGCAATTCTTTCCACAGAACTAAACTAAAGGACTTTCTTACTCTCCCCTGTCATTTTATATATGTATTTGTTTGGGCATAATTGTTTGGAATTTCGTTAATTTTGTAGCCAGTTTTATGCAACATTACATTTCATCAAAACTGGTAACTTTCGCCAGGACTCTCCCGTTTTCACCCAAATACAAAGTTTTCGTCCTGTTTTCTCCCTTGTTTTTGTCATTTTTTTTTTTTTTTTTGATTTGCCAACATGCTAATGACATAATGTGCATACTTCAAAAATCTCCACCCCTCCTCCTTAAATAAAATAAAAAAAACTGACTAACTGACTAGGCAGACTGACTGGGAAATGGTAACTTCTGCCCTGGGCCTTTGCGTGTCTACTTTGTGTAATACTAATATACATAAAAAAAAAAAATGAAAATAAATTATGGGAAACATTTTTGAAATTATTTTCGATAAGGAAACGACTATAATATATTCTGTACTAAATATTAAAAATATTATAAACAAAATAAAACTTCCAGGTAAAGTAAATCTGTTAGAAACTTTACTTCTGAAGTCATGTTCTATATAGTTTAAATAGAATGTAAATAATAATGTCGATTTTCCAATCGAAAACAATTATTTCGATAAGTTATGATATAATAAAACTATCTCTTTATACAGTGATATTTTTGACTTAAAAATTAAGATGGTGAAAAATAAATCTTTCTACAATAAAATTTAATTTCCCAATAATCGAATAATCATTAAAAAAAAACAGTATAAAATATGATATACATATGTATATATTGTATATCTTTGAATTTTATTCGATATGAATATATCCATAATAGTTGATTTCAAAATTACAGGGTATTAAAAGAGAAAGGAGTAACAATGTTGTATTATGTAGACATAGCCAGACGTAAATATATGGAAGTCACTGTGTCAGGAAGTTGACTAAAAAACCGTTAAATGAAAATCAACACGAACATTGTTCTGTATAAATCAACTGGTTGCGTTTCTGATGCTACTATATGCAAACATATATAGACCATTCTATATATATATATGTATATATGTATATCTACTATATGTCTGTTGGGACCCCGCACTTTTGACTTTTGCGTTGACATGACATTTGCTTGGCAATAAAAAGAATTATCTACACTGTGAAACAAGATTGTAAAGTATAATTAATGTAATCAGATATTAAATTGAAATAAACATTTTTATAAATTTACAAACATTTTATTATTTCCATACTTTATATAGAAAAAAAAAACTTAATATTGATAAATTTATATTATCAAGAACTATGTTTCACAGTGTACTTTGAGGCAGGAAGTAAAAATCTCCAAATGAATTCCTTTGTAAAACGCTTAAAGGCTGCTTCTGCTTCGTTTTCTAGCCGCACGCCAGCCTTGGAGTTGGAGTTAGATTGGATTGGAGTTAAAGGGAAGTTAGAGCCATTGTAGGCGGGCTGCTTCCTTATATATTTGCATAGTACGTGTGCCTGCGCTTTTGTCCTAGAGTTAGTCCCACTCCCAGTCGTTTCCTCTTCTCTATGGCCGTTACCCATCGGTCCCTGTCTGACATTTAGCATATTTGCGTTTTGTGGCAGCAACAGAGCAGCAGCACCAGAACCAGCAGGAGCTGTAGTCTGGTAAAAAAAAAAAAAAAAAAAAGGGGAATCAGAGTGGGAATCCAAATCCAATTCCGCATTACATGCTACCGTGCCCAACTTATTAAACGTTGTCGCTGTCCCATTTACCAAATGCGAACTCTTTTCGCCGGAACCTTTTTTTTTTTTTTGCTTTCTTTTCGGTGGATGGAGAGACAGAGTATGTTTTGGACTCAACTCCCACATCAGACCTATATATCTATATGCCAGTTCGTGGTACAAAAGACTGGCTCCTAGTGCCATTGGCCCGCACAATGGCAGCCAAGCCCAAGCAGAGCACACGACTCACTCTTGTCGTTGTTGAGCAAATCCTGAAAATAGAATCCCAGGTGAGACAATTATCTTATCCAGCAGGCGGTGCTTCTCACTAGATTTTTATAGGTTAGTCATATGCTATATAATTTCTCAGTTTCCATTGGTGTTCCTATTGATTTAGTTAAGACAAATCTGAAAAAATAAAATTTATAGTTTTCTTGATATTTTCAAACTCTTTTTTTTTTATATCTTTGTGACGCGCGCACCATGCAAACGGTAAAATCGAAACGCTGTGTAAAGAAAACCAAGACAAAGGGTCGAGAGGTGCAGAGGGTCTGGACCAATCCATTGACTGCTACACCGGCACGTCGGATCATTATACCAAGGCCAGATGTTTTGCACAATTATCTTGAGTACAAGCAGATTAATCAGTATCTGGAGTATCTGGCAAATCGTTATCCAAAATTTGTTAGACTCTATACGCTGGGATTGTCTGCCGAACGACGCGAGATTCGTGCCTTGGATATAAACTGGTTAAATTCAGAGAATACGGAATTGGCATTACAGACGACGCCACCCAATTCGGAGCATATAAATGCCGCTCGAAATCTTGGACCAGTTGTTGCCAAAGGTGACCACTGCCGGAATATAGTTTTTATTGAGGCTGGGACACATGGACGTGAATGGATAAGCATAACCACAGCACTAAATTGTATATATCAAGTAACAGAACGACATAACCGAAATATTGAAATTTTACGAAAACTTCGATTCGTTATTGTACCACTGGTTAATCCCGATGGCTATGAATATTCCCGCACTAAAGTAAGTTACTGAATGGAACAAAAGTTCCTCTATTATTTAGAAAAGATATCCACAAGAATTTAATATCTTACATTTTCTTTTTTTCTTATTTTTGTTTTTTCCTTCAGAATCCCAATTGGCGTAAAAATCGGCGCACTCACAAATCCACCAAATTTGTGGGCACCGATTGTAATCGTAATTATGATATATTTTGGAACAGCGGTACTAGTAAAATGAATCGTAATACTTATAAAGGAGAACGTCCATTCTCTGAGCCAGAGACGCGGGCAATGCGTAATCTATTGGATCGCTTGCAATCGAATCTTCTGTTTTTCCTTTCACTGCACTCGTATGGTCAGAGTATTATGTATCCGTGGGGCTATACACGAGAGCCGCCTCATTTTTGGCGAGAACTTCACACATTGGCCACATCCGGACGAACTGCGATCAAGTCGTATAATGGGCGGGAATATCGTACGGGTAGCATCAGTTGTCTAACCAAACGAACTATATCCGGCTCTGTGGTCGATTATGTATATGGAGTACTCCGAATACCAATGGCCCTGGTGATGGAGTTGCCATCTCGGGATCTTGGCTTTCAGCCGCCAATGGAAAATATTAGCCAAATTGGTCATGAGAGTTGGTTCGGTATACGTGAGATGTGCAAGCGGGCCTATGATTTGCGTGTTCAGATTAATCGTGATATTGAACCAAAATTGCCCCGACCAGAAGAGGACATAACCGGAGATGATGAAACTGCATCTCTTACAATGGGTACCCAATCGATCAGTAGCGATGCAACTGACGCCGGAGGAGATAATGCGGACAAAAAATCAAAAAGTACACCAAAAAAGGGTAAAAAGCGTATTAAACGCTCGCGAACCACACAGCATGAAATTATCCTGGATCTGCAGCAACGACGCAAAAATACAGGAAGTGTAGAGCCTCGAAAACGTTTGATGGCTACCAAGTCGGCACCACCAGTCCGTTCGACAACACAATCCCGTGCGGGGAATGGAGACGGACCATTATCTGTACGCGGAAAGCCTTTCACTTACAAGCCGCTGGGCGAGCTCTTCTAGTGTTTGGTTTTTGTGTGCTCTTGTTTTTATAATCCTAGTTTACAGATAAATTAAATGTGCATTCAAATTGTTGGCTGAATTAAGCCAAAAAAAAAAAAACAAAATCAAATTTGGTTTTGTGTTGGACATTAATGTATTCATTTGTGACTGATTTATTTATCTCGTCCGTAGGTATAACCTATTATCATTATATATATATATGTTGTATGGTAATTGTTAATATGCCAAGTGGATATAACATGATGGGTTTTTTTTTTAATTTGTACAAAATGGAAAAATCTTATAAGGAATATGCGAGTTCATTTTGAATCAGTTTTGGGCTCCATTGGACTCGTCTTTACCCGAGGAGCGGCATACTTTAGTCGCAACTTTTCATAAACCTTGCGATCCTAAAACGAGCACAAAATCAAATAAATGTTGGATTAGATTAAAAAGTTGGCAATAAATATATATAATATACGAAGAATCAATTAAACGAAAGAAATGAGAACCTTTTCAAATGATTAAAGATTGCCCATCCACTGAAAGTAATTAAAGATAAGAATCTTTCTTTGTTAAATATGTTAGAACCATCTTTTGTTTGTGTATCCAAAGTAATTAAGAGATATATATCTAAAATATTTCTTTTAATTATTATTTCCAACTACTTTTATTTTATGCACACTGTGAAAGAAGGGTATCGCGGTTATCTTATTCGAACTATTTGTTATTCGTTTTTTAAAATAAAATACAAACCACTTAAGTTGCTTATCACACAACATTAAAAAGATTATATTGTATGACTTTCTGATATTATTATTTACCAATTCATTTTGACCCCCATAAACTGTGTAAATCTTACCTGGTCACTAACTGAGGGACGTAACTGTTCCAAAGCCTCTTTGAAATGATGATCTCGCACACAGAGACTCTCCGCAGTGGCGTCGACATCATTAAGTGATTCACGTAGGGCAAACATAGATGCCCGTTTGATCAAACCAGCCAAATCGGCTCCCGTATAGCCCTCAGTTGCTTTAGCAATGTCCTCAATATTCACATCATCAGCCAAAACGGGACGAGTGCCGCCCTGTAAAATGCAAAAATTTATAAATTGAATCAAATTTTATAATTCTCGACTTACCTTAGTGGTGGCATTCAGTATTTCGACACGTTCGCTCATTTCTGGTAAGCCCACATACAAAATGGTATCCAAACGACCAGGACGCAGTATGGCCGGATCAATGATATCCGGTCTATTCGTGGCAGCTAAAATGTAGACACCTTTACGTTCCTCAACACCATCCATTTCGGTAAGCAATTGATTTACAATGCGAGTGCCTGAACTATTCCCATCACCGCTATCAGAACGTTTCGGACAAAGTGAGTCAAACTCATCAAAGAATATAACGCATGGAGCTGAATTCCTAGCGCGTTGGAAACAAGCCCGTACAGCTCGCTCGCTCTCGCCAACATACTAAAAAGGAAAGAGATAGAAATAGTACATAATTATGAATACGAATATGAACAGGAGCATCATTGGAATGGTTGCAATGATTCAATAATTTTTATATCCTTACCATATTCATAAGCTCTGGTCCCTTAACAGAGATAAAATTGATGCCAGCCTCATTGGCAATTGCCTTGGCCAACAGAGTCTTGCCACAGCCGGGTGGACCGCAAAGTAGTACACCTGATGGCGCTGTCAACCCAAGACGCTCCAGTTTCTCTGGATATTTGACCGGAGCCAATACAGCCAGTTTCAATTCATCGCGTATATCACTAAGAGCACCAATGTCATCCCAGGTGATATCAGGAACAGTTATGAATCCCTCACGCTTGGCTGATGGCTGCAAAACAGCAATGGCAGCTGTGAAGTCTTCGAGTGTGAGACAGAAATTCGGATCAGAGAACTCTTCGGGTGGATTATCCAAAAAGTTAGTTAACTCAGCCAAGGTGGGCTCATAGTAATCATTAATAGGGACATTTTTCCCCTTTGACTGCACTTTATCCACCACCTCCTCCTCCTTCGGTGATGAGCTTTTTGCATCATCTTGTTTCGTTTCCTTAACATCTGTTGTCTTCATAGATTCTGAATTTACGCCATTTGTAGCCTCATCTTTTTCAGCCTCCTCGTCAACGTCTTCCGACTTTTCTTCTGTATTTTCAGGTGACTTCTCCTTTTCCTTCTGGGGATCATCTTTGTTACTGTCGCCAGTAGCACCATCTTCAGTGGCATCGTCATCATCAAGTGTCACTGTGGTCATGTTCATCTCGCTGGCTGCATGAAGCTCGCAGAATTTTTTCATGGATCTACGCTTAACAGCTATGGCAGCTGCTCGGGAAACGAGAGCCATGAGATCGGCACCAACATAACCGGGCGTCAATTCGGCTATTTTGTCATAGTTTAGTTTTGGATCAATTGATAAACCTTCACATTGAATTCTAAGAATCTCACGGCGCTCCTTACGCGACGGTATATGTATGGCAATCTCATGATCAAAACGTCCAATGCGCCGAAGTCCGGGATCGAGAACATCGGGACGTGTTGTAGCACCAATGACAACTACCGATTGGCCAAATTCAGTGGCCTTTAAATTATCCAAGCTACTTATTAGCTGTGAGACAACGCGACGTTCCATATCTTTGGCGGCCCATTGACGATTACCACCGATGGCATCAATCTCATCAATAAACAGAACGCATGGCGAATTATCAATTGCCTGCTCAAAGACATCGCGTATGCGTTCCTCACTTTCCCCGGATATGCCACCAATCAGTTCAGTGGCGGGAACTTCCAGCAATGGCATTTTCAGTTGACCACCAATGGCTCGAGCCAGATAGGTTTTTCCACAACCGGGTGGCCCATGTAGTAAAAGGCCGCGCGATGGCAGCAAACCCAATTGGAAATAAAATTCTGGAGACTTAATATGAATAAGCATTTCGCAGAGTTCCTTTAATGTGCTATCCATGCCGCCAATATCCCGGAAAATTTCAGTGGGTCGTTGAACTTCCAGTTCCTTTTTGTATTTACGCGAACGCATATGGGCTGGAGGACCCCTTTCTATATAATCACGATGTTGCTGCAACTGTTGTTGTTGCTGATATGAAATTGACGGTCCATGATGGTCCTTATCGCGACCCTCGCCAGGACCAGAGCCACCGCCCAAGACTGAAATGCCAAATCAATGAAATAATCATTATAGGTATTACCGCTTAGCTACTTACATTTCTTGGTATTAGATATACCGGAACCAGAATTGGAGCTGCTCGATTGACTTCCCTGACGTCCACTTTGAAAAGAGCATGATGTGGCAGCACTTGGTTTGGCTGCTAAAATAAAATAATTCGCAAATTAAAAAAAAAAAAATTAAATAAATAAAACAAATCTTTGGATAATCTAATAAATTGACTACATACGTTTCTTATTAGCTACCGCAGAGTCTTGCTGTAAGCATTCTGCAGAACGCTTTTGTGAAACTGTTGTGCCGGCAGTTGGTGTCCCATTGGAGCTTTTAGGGGGCGACTCATCATCATTCTCATCTCCACTTGAAATGTCAATTGGCTCATTAATTGTGGGCTTAGCCGTCGATGTCGATGATTTTTTAACTGGCGTCTGACTACCGCTATACAAACTATTCATCATGTTATTCATAACACTCTGGCGGGCAGATGGAGTTTCGAACTCCTCACTCATATACTCCTCGTCCTCGGAGCTGCTTACTTTATCTAAATTATAGCTGTCCGAAATAATGGAAAATGCTAAACGAAGCAAAAGTAATTATAAGGTTAATGTCATGCGCATCAACCATCATTATTGTCCGCCGACTAGCTTACCCTGATGCACCAGTTGTCTGAATGGTCCAAATTTACGACGCGAGTAATCTGGATATTTTTGCATCAACTCTTTGGTCATCTGCTTTACATCCAGATAAGTCTCGCCAATGTGCTCCTCGAGATACTGGATAAATAAACGAAATTGAAATAGAGGAAATCACACAATTAATTAACATACAGTGCATATGCGGACCTAACCTTGTTTTTTGGCTACTTGCCCCTGCAGCAGCGCCAATTTGTTTTTTTTTTTTTTTTTTTTTTTAGACTCACACCGGGTGGAAACGATATGACAATATTCTCGTAATAATCTATAAACTTACCTTTTTAACTCGTATCGTAATCAGACGGTCGTGTAATAGTGGCTTTGTTTTCTTCATAATCTGTATGGATTTAATTAATGATAAAATCCACACGAGAATAATTCACTGGAAAAGCGGCAAAAATGCAAACCAAATGAAACGACGCCGCCGTCATATTGTAGAGACGGGGCACCCATTCACACATTCGCACTCGCATTAGTAAAGAGTTACCACTAAGCAGAAAGTTATCGAAATTAAACTTAATATTCCTCCATTCTAAATTTAAATTTTGCACAATATAGAATTAAGAATGGTAGCAAGAGGATATAATACATCTAGATAGGCTTTGAGCTTTTCTTAATTTTAAAATTCGATGCCTAGAAAACATATCATCATGTAGTTTATTCCGGAATTATTTTTCGAATTAAAGGAAAGAGTTGTGGTAACATTAAATTCTAATATAATAAGCTTAGATGTTCGGGACAAAAGATGATCACAGAAATTGCATTAATATCTGCAACGTTATGCAGGAACCAAGTGAGCATATTTTGATATTTCACATCAAATTATTTAAGTAAATACCATTTTCATTTTGTTTCGTGTTTTATCGCCAAATAATTTGAATATTAACAGTGAAAACGTCTCAATAGCGACCAGCCCACTATCGATAACAACCCACAAACTCGTGTGACCGTTTACCAATTTTTGCTTGACAGCTGATTCTTCAGTTGTTCTCTCGTTGACTCGCGTCCAATCAGAATCCCATTCTCGCTCCCTTCCTCGCGTTGAGTGTTAGTGCTGGTGCTGGCGGACTCGGTCGGAGACCCAGTAAATGCTGAACAAATTTTACTAAAGTTACTAAATTAAATGTGTGTTCACGGGAAAAAAATGTTCGAGGCGCAATAAATGAAAATCGTAAAATAATGTGCTACAGTTGTTGTACCAATGAAACAGCTGAGTTTGCAATGATGCACAAAATTTGAACAATTAAAGGAAAGTTGGCATCAGAGGAGAGACATTTGTTGATAACTTAAAAAAAAAATTGGAATATATAAACAGCGGTGGCAGCAGCGGTAACAAGAACAA
Source organism: Drosophila emarginata (assembly GCA_037075365.1). Classification (NCBI taxonomy): domain Eukaryota; kingdom Metazoa; phylum Arthropoda; class Insecta; order Diptera; family Drosophilidae; genus Drosophila; species Drosophila emarginata. The sequence goes on from JBAMCD010000120.1 coordinate 5,292,989, forward strand.
AAAAAGAAAGCTTTAACAATGTGCGACGGTGAAATTGGCGATCCCATGACTCAGCAGCAGCAGCAACAACAAGAACAACAACACCAGCAACCGGGGGAGACCACATTAATAAATAACGTTGGTGAAGAAACCGATGCTCGTCAAGATCAGAAGATCCTGGCGAAAACATTGCGCTTGAACAAAACATTTGCCGATCATCCAGATGAAGCAGATGTATCCAAATGGCAGTTGGAGGATGTGAGCAATTGGGCAACCAATTCGGAACACTTTTCCCGATCCCTGCTCGAATGCCTGCGCCTGGAAGCCATAGATGGTCCAGTGTTGCTCTGTTTGAGTGAAGACGATGTGCGTGATATGCGCTATAAACTGGGCTATAAGCTAACCTTTGGTGAACTGAAGAAATTCTGGCTGGCCGTTATGAAGCTGCAGCAGTTACAATTGCAAAGATGTCCATCGGCTGCTCCAATGATAATGGGCATAACGGGACATTTGACACACTCATCATATGGGCCAACAACAGCTGGAAATATATTCATGCCATTGGCCACCCTTTCGAATGCCACAGCTTTAGCCGCCGCCAGTGGAGGTGTTGTACCAGCACCATCGGTGTGTCCTTGTCCACAGGAATGCCCTAGCTATGTATCGGATTGTGAGGCTTTTATGCGCATGGGCAAACGTTCGGTGGCACCAGAATATTTTAAGACGGCAATTAGTTTAGGTGAGCCACGAAAATGATCTAACAACCCTCCCTCTCCTCTCCAACAAACAACAACCTAAAGTTTATCTTCAATTGTGAAGGTCAATTGTTCCATTGATTAAACATTTTCAACTATCAGCCATTCCCTTGAGCGAGTGTGCCAATTATCATTCATCCCCTTTCTTGGATTCGTTATCAGTTTTTGGTTTTTAGTCATAACTGGGCTTAGTCTATCAAAGTTCAATATCAGAAGCAAACAAACACACACACACACTACACTTACACATATACATACATAGATAGACGCACACGTACATACGTCACTTTAATTATAAATTTAGTTATTGTTTTATTACCCAAGTGACGCGTTTTGCTCTGTTATTTAGGAATACATTTTTGTCCATTTGGAGGTTAAAATATAAATAGACTGTTAGCATTTTCAAGTCTAACACACATCACTCCAATACCCATACCTCCATTCCCCCTATCGACCTAGACACTATACAATCATTATTATTTTTATTCCATACGTTTGATTTTTGTGTAATTTTGCGTGCATTAATTTGTTAAATGCCTATTTCTTGTTTTGTTTATGCGATACTCTTCAAACGAAGTGGAACTGTCGAGTATTAGATTTAACTTTAATAAGAAACAAGTTGCCCACATGCCCATCCCATTGATTAAAGAGAAAAAAGAATACATATGTACATACATACATATGTACATATATCTCGCATATTATTATAATGTAATCCAAAACGATTTGCTTAACAAACATCTTAAAATTATTATAATGCCTGCATTGGCAAGGGTATTATACAAGTGAGTTATGGATTGTATCAGGCCAAAATTTATGACGCCCCTTCTGTTTATGGTATATCAAAGAGAAAATTGTTGGAAAAACAAATACATATGCTTTCAATTTTTTAATATGGAAATTCAATACGAAGTGGGCATTATATTAGTTGATCAAATGCATTATTATTCAATGGACATAAGAAAACTTAAATTCGCTTTAAAAAAAAAAAAAATTTAACAGCTGTTTTGAAACAACAAAAACCATTCAAATCAATATAGCAATATAATTCCATATAAAGATCCTATATTAAATAATATATAATTATAAATAATATATTAAATAACTAAGATTTTAAGTAACTAGTGGTTTTTTTTTTCTAGGTTATATTCTTTACTTTCATTAATTAGAACAGCTTTTTCTGCCAGATCTTTTAATTACCTTTAAATTTTAACAACTTTTAGAAAATCATTTCTCACAAATGGTTCCCTTTCCTTATGTTTAATTAAATAAACCATTAACTAATATCCCACTATGCTCTCCTCTCCTGTTCATTTCCAGGTTACTCGTTTGTTGTCACATGGATAACATCGTTTGTTATGGTAATTGTACACGAACGTGTGCCCGATATGAAACGTTATCCACCGCTTCCGGATATATTTCTCGATAATGTGCCGCATATTCCCTGGGCTTTCAATATGTGCGAGATTACAGGTTCACTGCTATTTACAGTTTGGCTAATTGTACTGACTTTTCACAAATATCGAATGGTATTATTGCGTCGATTCTTTGCCTTAGCTGGAACTGTGTTCCTATTGCGATGTGTAACAATGTTAATCACATCGTTGAGTGTGCCGGGCACCCATTTACAATGCAATCAAAAGGACTTTGCCATCGATGATCCAAATGTGGATATGATTGGAGCCTTACTATTGCGTATGACGCGAGCCTATCGCATATGGAGTGGTTTGGGAATGTCCATACAGGGTGTGCGTACATGTGGCGATTATATGTTTAGTGGCCATACTGTCGCATTAACTCTTCTCAATTTTTTCATTACAGAATGTAAGTAAAAAAAAAACTCAATAAAAATAAGCTACCAAGGATTGTGAATCAGCTTAACATCTATATGCTATATATGTTTTGTAGATACGCCACGAAATTTGTACTTCCTGCATACGCTCACCTGGCTGCTAAATATGTTTGGTATCTTCTTCATACTGGCAGCACATGAGCATTATTCCATAGATGTATTTGTAGCTTTCTATATAACCTCGCGTCTCTTTCTTTATTATCACACGCTGGCCAACAATCGGGTGAGTAGTCTAGGCAAACATCCATATATATACATACATACAGATATGAAACGAATACGACTAATCGGATGACTTATCGTCTTTTTGTGTTTAGGCCCTCATGCAAAGCGACTCGAAACGTACTCGCATCTGGTTCCCAATGTTTAGTTACTTTGAGAGCTCTATGGATGGGATTATACCCAATGATTTTGATACACCTGGTACCTTAATTGATGGCCTGCTCTATCAGTTAATAAAGGTCAAAGATCATATATTTAATTCTGCAACTCGGTATTGGTTAGAAAGGCCCAATATTGCTGCAAAATCATCAATGGAATTCTTTGGCTCCGATTCAGATCATTGTGTTCATACCGCTGCTGCAACCGCTTCCAATTATTTTAGTCCACATCAATCGACAATGAGCGGTGTGAATAATCAACATAGCCATGCCAATATGCACAATCTAACTGTTGCCGACACGTCCACGGCGATTCCATCGGCCGCGCCCATGATAACATCGAATACAGCAGCGTCGACAGTGGCCGGACAAAGTCAGCAGCAAACACAATCTCGAAGTGCTTCCACATCTCCATCCAAGACGCATAGACGATCTGTTAAAGATGCTGCAGTTGATCCCTACACCAGTCTCCCAAGTTCGAATCAAAGCCAATCTCTACCTAAAAAAGATGTCTCAATAAAGGAAAAGAAATTACTTTGATTATTCCCTCATGTCATACCATGCCGCCGAAAGCTGCAATTGAAACTAATTAAATACAATTTACCGACTGATATTTTTATTTTCAAAATTTTAATTCATATCGAAATTAATTTTAATTCGATATAGCAGCTACTTATTGTTTCATATTAACAATGCCCCTTAATTCTCTTTAACCCCATTCCATCCATACCCATATTCGTAGTGCCTTCCGGGTAGCCAGCTTCTCCATTATTTCTAAATTTAGTTAATGCTGGTCGGCTGAAATTATTGATGATTACTTCTGAATATATATATATATATATATATTTAGTAACTGTATATTCATCTATTACATCCATCCATATCCCTCCTCATTCCGTTTAGTTAAGTTTTTGAACTATGTATATTTATTATCAAAGACTTTTTACTACATTATTATTATATAATTGTAAGAGCATGAGAAACAAGTTAAATTAAGTTATTTAGTGATAAGTTAAACCGTTTTTTGTTTTGTTGTTCTTCAACGCACAAAAAAGATTCAAATAAATCAAAATGCTTAGAAAAACATAAATAATAATCAATAAGAATCCAATTGTAAGATCATTTTAATTTTGACTTTAGAATAATGGCTATAAAATAACCATTTTTGGGATACCAAAATACATTCTTATAAAGCCAATTTTTCGCAATATGGTTAGAAAAACAAAACGTTTATCAATACCAAATTTGATTTATGTAGGTAGTGTTATAAAATAACCATGTTATTTAAGGCCATTGAATCTAAAGGATGCTATATTAACTGATAGGATCTGAGCAAAATGTAAATAAAATTAAACAGTGTATACTATGACATTTACGTCAATTTTTTTTTTTAATACCAAAAACTTACGGATTTGCCGCTCATTAATATACACACTGGATGAAAAATTGGGCATATTATTATTGAACTGAATTAAGTACACTTCAATTTTTAAAGAAACCTCTACTAGCAAGAGTATTTTCTTTTGTAGCACGTTCTGTAAAAAATCAAACACAATAGCTCCTTTTAAAAATTCATACGAAAGTTTGGATTGCATGATATAAACACTCGATCTGGTACAATCAGCTAAACATAACGTACAATTAGTTCTCAGCTTGTCGTCGAGAATGGACACACATATATTATTTATACATATGTATATACATAGTTTCCTTATCAAATGGTTTCCAGGAAATGTGTAAAGCGACTTTGATTTGTATAAAAAATACTTATTAAACCCCCCATCCATTCCCATTCATTATATTAGAAATAAAAAAAAAAATGAACAAAAGAAACACACGATGCTTCTATAATTCATTGTTTTATTTTTGTGTTTTTTCTCTTCATCTTTTGTTGTTGATTTCTTTTCTTGTTGCTGTTTCTTTTTGTTTTTCTTTTTTTTTTAATATAAAAATGGCATTTCTTTACTAATATTATGTTTAAATTACTAAGGTAAAGTATGTATGGTTGAAAAAAAAAAATATATATATATAAATCGTATATATATATATATATATATATATACATATATATACTTTGTTGTTGGTGTCTGTGTAAGTGTTTACGTGTATATATATATAAATTTCCAAGATGTGTGAAAAAATAAATTGAAATGAACATATATAAGTATATATCTATATATGTAATAATAGTAGGGCCAAAATAAGTGATATCCAGTCAACTCGGCTTACGCTCCATGATCAAACAGTTTTACACAGCTATCTATTTGAAATTTTGGTATATACATGTATATATATATATATATCTTTTACATAACTGCGATTTGGAACGTAAGGCTGAGTGAGGCACCCCAATGCAAATATTACTATTACATGAAAGCGTTTAAAAGTAAATCCAAATTATAACATTTTTAATTTTCCTTAATTTTTTTTCTTCATTATTCTTTAACTCTGCCTATTTTTTTGTTTCATTTTCTGTTTTCGTCTTGTTTTTTTTTTGTTTTTATTTTTTTCTTTACATTTTGTAATCTTAAAGCAAATTAAACCATTCAATTTAATTTGATTTAATCATTTGTGGTTTTCATTGGTTTACCAAACTGTGACATCGAAAGAAGAAACAATTTATAGCAAACGAAACAAAGTTTTCCACATGATCAATTGTAATTTCTCGCGAATTTTTTTCTTTTTTAATGAGTAAAACTATAATATGCAAAAATAAACTATGAAAAAGTATAATTCATGAGTGAGTTATGTTGTCGTCTCAGTTGCTTCCCCTCCATGCATTTGCATTATTTTCTTCTATTTTAGTTAAACAACTTAACTAATGAAAAACAAATCATTTTTCTCTTGTGTATGTGTTGGTGTATGTATATATATATATATATATATATATATATAGTTTGATACGTTGTTTTATAATTACAACTTGCCTTATGTGCCTAAGATGGTACCTAACATATATATATATATATATGAGATACATATATATACGTAGATATATATATAGCAATTTGTCTGTATGCTTTATGTGATCGTTATGCTAAGCTATTGTTTGAGGTTTCATTTGAATTTCATTAATATTATTCATGTTTAACGGTTGCATGTGCCCCGGGCGGGCACCCTGTTCTGCAGTATGTCTATATACTATATAGTTTGCTTTTTATTCTTCATCCTTCATCTATATATGATATTTATATATATATATATATATGTATATAGAATATATACATATTATAATATATATATATATATATACTTTCGATATTTGTCATTTTTATTTAGAATTTTTGTTGGTGTGAAAACGTAAATGTGTAACAAGATTGTAAGCGGTTCTTCAATTAGTTCTTTCTTTTCTTCACATATATGTATATATATATGTATAGATATATGTGTATGTATACGAGAATATGTAATTCTAACTGTAAACTATAACTTGTCTGATTTATTTCAAAATATATTATAAACACAATGCATGTAGTTCATTTCATTTCTTTTGTTTTTTTTTTTTGTGTTTGTTGTTTTGTTGCTTTTTTTGTTGTTGGTTTTTTTTTTTTTTTTTTAATGTTTTGTTTAGTTTAGTTTATATGAGGGCTGTTGTTGTTGCTGTTGTGGTAGCTCTACCGTTACATAAGATCGTAGTTTTTTTTTGTTGTTATTGTTGCAGTTGTTTTATAAGCCTTACGACAAATCTGTGAAGTAAATAAAAAATAAATTTAACCGATTAATATACACACATTCATATGGAGTAAGTTAAAGTACATAAATAAATTTCAAAGTGTTGAAAAAATTGTAAGAAATGCAATGTGAATATATAAATATAATCTATACCAACGCTGTGGACTTATCGATACATATTCGTGTCAAAGTTCTTTGGAACAATTCGAATTTGTAGATAAAATATTGATTTTAAGTGTGGCTTTTAATTTGTAAATTAACTTACAGCTAGGCGCTGCCTCATAACGACGTTGTATCTGGTCATATGTGAATTTAACAAAGGCATCATATTGCTCAGCCAGTTTGGTAGTCAGCACAGACTCATAACGCTCACGGAGCTTATTCTCTCGCTCCTTGATCATATTCTCGCATATGAGCTGCACCTGTTTAAATGTGAACAGAGCCTTCTCCCCATGCGAACGCAACATAAGATTCGGTGGACTGTCCGGGCGGCGTGGACTCTCGGGGCCCATTTCGGAGCCACTCGATTCCGAATCTTGCATGCGCTCCAAAGCGGCGCCATTGACGGGCAATTGTTTGCGTTTGTGCAGTCTTTTGATTTCATTGCACAAATTCTCGGCCATTTTGTCTGCGAAAATACGAATGTAAACATAAATGTAATAATAATACCTTTTATTTGGTTGCATCAAAAAGTGTGACATTACCTTGCGACATTTTGGCCAATGAAACTTCCGTGAAGGGACTTGGCTCATTGTTGTCTTTGGCAAAACGGTTGCTCGGCGTGTTGGGCAAACCCAATGATGTGCTTGGTCCATCACGATCGCGAGATGGCGAACCGGTGCCTGCCGACTGGCCGAAAGGATTGCAGCGGCGACGTTTGGTGGGTCGCTGGTTCATCGATTCCCAGTCTAGGGCGCGTTTAAGTGTTGCACAGGCCATGGCTATGATGCTCTCTTCTAATTGTTCTTAAAAATGCTTAGAAACGTTGACGATCGACTGTAAATGGCAAAGGCAAAAGAATGAATGAGTAAAATGCACTGACTGAACACAGAGGGCTAGTTAACCGAGTACTAGAAAACTGGTTTCCAGGAAAAAAAAAAAAAAAGCAAGACAAGACAAAACAGGATTCACTTGAAAGAGACACACATACGAGCACAACGCACAACAAATAAAAGAAAACGGTGCAGCGATTTATGGCTTGCCTTGACAGTGTTGGCAAAGTCGGCTTGAATTCGGCTAAATCCAACCATTATTTAAATGACTTATAGAAAAATAGTTGTTTTTACGAGCACATTTTATTATTATTAATTATTTGGCCATCAATATGATAAACCCATACCTAATCGATTCGCCAAATTCTGTTAGATTAAAATAGCAAAATGAATTTATGAATAATACAGGTATTACTTATTTTAACAAAATTAGTAAAAGAAATCTCTTTCCAGAATATTCATGGCATACTTTTTTGTTTGCTATTACGCTAACTCCAGTAACAGTAATAGAAACTTTTAAAGGCGAGTTACCTTGGGAATTCGGAAGCCAATTTTTTATCAAAAGAAAACAAAAACAGTAAAAAAAAAAAGATCTCGAATAATTCATACAATTACTTATAATAATAACGTTATTTTACAGTCTTCACATTATCTGGTGGTTCCGGCAATGAAATTTTAGCTTGTTTTTAGTTTTGATACGGCAGCACTGCACAAAGACCAGCTGCTGCACAAAAGGGCGAGGGCATAAAATAAAAAAGAGGAAAAAAAAACAGAAAGAAACCGAAGTTGCTGCGACGCGCAATTAAAGGGAGTGGAGTAGTGCCTGCCACTACCACCACAAATGCATAGCAATGCAAGGAAACTAATGAAAAGAAAAGAAAACTGTAACCCAATGCCAGAAAGCAACCACCACCACCAAGCGCATACACACAATAGTCATAAATGCGTATCGTAAAATCCTTCCTTTAACATGGTAGCGGCATAAAAGGAAGGCAGCTGTACCAGCTGTTTATAAACATACAAACACACACGGAGAAAGAGGAAGAGAGAAAAGACACTAACTCAGTCACACACACACTTGACATGCACACACTTTTTTGATTTGCATTGAGGTTGGGTATCAATTAATAACCAAAATCAATTTGCAACACGTGTGTGCATGTGCATGTACATGTGTATGTCAGTGTGTGCTGTAGCACAACAATTATATGTTCATTTGCTTTTTTTTTTTAATTCTAAGTGATTATTGCGTTTTACGTGACAAACACCCATGCTAAAAAAGATTGTTTCAAAGAAAACAGAATGACAGCAGCTTAGTTTGTGCTGTTCACAGTGGTTGTCTCGCTCTAGCGCACGGCACGCATACAATGGCAAGCAACTGTGAGTTGGAATGTTGATTTCATAAAATTTTTAAAATGGTCGAAAACGCATATCATTAGGCACGGAGCAGCAAAAAAATAAGCAACTTTTCACACCAGTGCACTTACTTATTAACTGGATGTATATATATTTCCGTTCAGTTTCTGCACCACTTCACATTCACTTTATTTACTTTTGTTTTATTATACGATATGAGCCTTTTCAGTATCAGTTTTAATATGAATCAAATTGTAAAATTATTATAGTATTGCTTAGTATTGTTTGAGCAGTATTTTAAAGGCCACTGAAATGCACTATCGAGAGTTCTTAGTTTTTACTATTTGATAATGTGTCCCGTTTCCTGGGATGTTTTATATTTTTACTATATAAATTAACAATCTGATTTTCCCTTCGGAGTCGTATGAAAAATGGACGACGACCGATGCGGAAAAATAATGGGGAAAATAGTGAGACCAAATTTGCCAAGTAAAAAATTACTTAAAAGCCTAGCTGTCAAATTTGACAGTATCATTTCCGAGTCCTGTTAACTTCACTGTGAACTTATCGAGCACTGTTAACGCAACTAATTTTGCAGCATCATTTGCGAGTTTTGTTAACCTAACAACGATTCTTTAAAATAATGTTGGAGCCTGTTAAAATACTGTGAACTTAATTGCGATTTTTCCTATCGATTACATCTTTCCATCTTTCACAGCTATTAGCGGCAAAAAAATTGCGGGAGAGAAAGAGAGCAAAAGCGAAAGAGCGCCTAAAAAGAAGGCGGACAAAATTCGTTTGTTTTACTGCTAATTGAAGGGTAAGTGAACTTTCTCGAATCGGAAACAAATTGAATGACTAAACCAATTGTCCTTGAACTTATATTTACTAAAAGCGAACAGAACAACCTTGGCTACTGTCCAGTCCCACACACACACAAACACATACAAGCGAGTAAAAAAGCCGCTTCTACTAACAACAAAAGCAGCCGCATCAGTATCAGCATCAGTTGCCGGCCAAAATACGAAAATAAAAATGGCCGAGCCAAAAACGCCAGAGAAGCTGCTTTCAGCCAAGCCGCCAGTATTCCATCAAAATAGCCATAGTCCAAATGCTTCACTGCAACTGCCCAGTCCAATTATTACGCGGCGCACACGCACGGCCTCGACGTAAGTCGTCTACATCCTTCACCTCCTTCTCCGCATCCGACGCAATTCTCCCAGCGCCCCTCCTCTCACTGTTTAACATTGATTTTGTAGGTCGGCTCGTGCCATGGAAAATCCCATGGTCACTGGTGTGGTGAAATCCTTTAGCCGCACCAAAGGACATGGCTTTATAACCCCCCAGGCCGGAGGCGAAGATGTTTTCTGTCATGTTTCCGAGTATGTTTATAAATTATTCATAACCATTCATCCTCTTTCTACTAACAAAAAAAAAATTTCACAATGTGTCTCAACGTTTGCAGCATTGAAGGTGAATATGTGCCCATGCCAGGAGATGAGGTCAAATATCGTTTATGCGCCATTCCACCAAAATATGAGAAACATCAGGCGGTTCATGTGCAGATTAGCAATTTGACTCCCGAAGTCCATCACAAGTGGGAGGAGCCTATTTTTGGCTCATCATCGCCAGCCAAGTAATAGCAAACAGAAAATTAAAAACAGAAGAGAACAAAAACAACTTAAACGAGCTAAAGCAAAACGGCCTTCCATTAAATAACAAAAACAAAAAAAACCTCGATTTTCCACATTCATTCAATCAATTTCAATTGATCAAATTCTATATATTGTGTTAGTATTTAAGCCGAAGGCAGCAGAGGAATGAAACTTAAAATTGGCTTCTAAAACCAGTTTTCATTTTAATAATTGTAATCTGAAGTCGAAGCTGTAATTGAAATTTGAAATTGTTATACATAGAGCCTATCAAAGATAATGGCAACAAATTAATGTTTGCACTGTGTTTGTATCTTATTGTAATTGGAGCCTGTATTAAGTCGGTCAGTCAGCCAGCCAGTCAATCAAACAGTAATTACTTTTAATAATCAAACAATATTCTAAATGTGTTCGAAAAAACAAAACAGATTAACCGAAGATGCCCTCAGCCAATACACTTTATTATTATTATAAATAAATAATTAAAACGAAACGTAAATTGCAAAAGAATTATTTTATGGTATGTGTGTGTCTGTGTGTGTGGGAAGTGAAGTACAACACAATCATTTTGTACGTTTGTGTTTGTGGCTCTTATCTGTTCGAAGAACTTGGGCATATGAACAGCAATTTGAGATATGGTAATTGAAATCTGAACCACGCAGTTTCTAAAAGATGCCTGTAATGTATTTTTCACAAATTGTTTTTTTTTTTTTAAATTATCCGTTACATTTAAGCTCAAACGACTTATTGGTGTGACCATATGTCTTTACATAAAATTTAAAAGCAAAACTTATTTTTGTGTTACTTTTTCTTTTAGCTAGGTTTAGTTGGTGTTCTTTCAATAGTTTGTTATTGTTCAGCCTCCTTGATTTTGAACTAATTACTAATATTTAAACAGTTATTATTGTTTGCATTGTAGTATAAATCCTTTGTAGTAAAGGGAAAGCTTAATTAAAAGCGGTAACCTTTGTGCCATAAATATACATACGCTCGTATATGCTTTATGTGGATTGTTACAAAAATTAAAATTTCATTAATTTAAAAAAATTTAATCTAGTATTTTCTTTTCATTAAGAATTTTTTGTAGAGCTCGTTTTTATATTCCAGTTTGGTCACATTTAAATTTCGAGTCGGGCAGTTTGGAACGTCAACAAAAAGAGAAAATTTTATTTTGTACATTTTTACATTTAATTAAACCGTAGAATATTTGAAACACCATAGATTATCAATGATGAAATAAGTACTAAAAAGAATACCCAAAACCCAATAAAATTCAGAGAGTGGAGACAGCCTGCAGTTGCGGTTACAAAAACAAAATCAATTCTACTGACGTGGATGTATTTATTGTTGTTTTTAGAACAGGTGAGTTGCACCTGGGAGAATTTGTTATTCTTATTTCGCTAGCGTGATAAATTGTTTAAATAATTGGCAGCATGTCGACCACACGTAGACGTCAGCAGGTGAGCGATAGCCCCGAAGAAGGCGATGGCCAACAGCTTTTCGAGAAGGACCCGTACAGTCCAGAGGAAGATGAAAAACCGGATATACGTGGTGATAGGAGGAATATAGCCATACTATTATTTCTATATATACTCCAAGGAATACCAATAGGCCTAATAGCAGCCATACCGATGTTACTACAGAATCGTGGAGCCAGCTATAAGCAACAAGCAGAATTCTCTTTTGCGTATTGGCCGTTTAGCATAAAATTGCTGTGGGCTCCCATAGTAGATTCTTTGTATATACGTCGATTTGGACGCCGCAAATCCTGGTTAGTGCCTGTGCAATATCTATTGGGTGGCTTCATGTTGCTGCTATCCCAACACGTGGATCGTTGGTTAGGCGGCAATGGCCTAGATCCGAATGTGCCTTTGCTGACGTTACTATTCTTTTTGCTCAACTTTTTGGCTGCCACCCAGGACATAGCCGTGGATGGTTGGGCCTTGACTATGCTAAAGCGGTGTAATGTCGGCTATGCTTCCACCTGTAATAGCGTGGGCCAAACGGCTGGGTATTTTCTAGGCTATGTTGTTTTTATAGCCCTTGAGTCGAAGGATTTTTGCAACTCCTATTTAAGAGATGTAGCCTCTGACGAAGGGATGATCACTTTGCCAAGATTTCTATGGTTTTGGGGCATCACCTTTATGGTTGCAACCACATTGGTGGCCATTTTTAAAAAGGAAAATGATATAGAAGATGCCCACATGGAATCGCGATACAACGAAGAACATGAATTAAATATCCGAGAGAGCTATCAGATCTTATGGCAAATGGTTTGCATGCGTCCAGTTCAGATATTAGCTGGGATTCTGCTGACCGTTAAGGTGACTTTTGCTGCCTCAGATGCTGTGACCAGTTTAAAACTCATTGATGCTGGTGTACCCAAGGATAAGTTGGCCCTATTGGCCATACCAGTCATCCCGCTCCAGCTTATACTTCCATTAGTGGTAGGACGCTATACAAATGGCCCCCGGCCAATGGATATTTATTTGAAGGCCATTCCTTATCGAATTTGCCTGGCGACTGTTGCCACTATCATAGCCTATTTAACACCTTATATGATATCCAAAGATGGTGAAGTTCCCATCTATTATTATGTTATACTTATCACTAGTTATGGCTGCTATCAGGTATTCCTCTACTCTATGTTTGTGGCCGCTATGGCTTTCTTTGCCAAGATCTCGGATCCTGCTGTTGGTGGTACTTACATGACATTCCTAAATACTTTATGTAATCTGGGAGGCAATTGGCCAAATACTGTGGTTCTATGGCTCGTCGATGTCCTAACCTGGAAGCAATGTTCAACTCTAAATGATAACCTTTGTTTGGATAAAACAGAAGAACAGGTTTGATTTTTGAAAAATTATTTTATTATTGTTTCAATTAAATCTTATCATTTATTTATAGGTGTGTTCCTCATCTAAAGGTACATGTGAGATCACCTTTGATGGCTATTATCTAGAAGCCTTTATTTGTGTCATTTATGGAATCATTTGGCTTCTTTTTGTACGAAAATGGATTTTATATTTGCAAGATTTACCCACCAGATCCTGGTTGGTGGTAAAGACCGGTGCACAATCAATTTACAAATCTAGGTAGCAATTAATTGTCTGATTCTTAACTGATCATCGAGCATCATCATGGTACAACAAAAGCTTTCAACATAGGACACATTTTTCAATTGCATTCTAGGCTAGCGAAATTTCAAATTTTGTAGCTACAATTTCCACGCCTTTTTGTTGAATTTTTTTCTGTTTTAATGTAATATATTTAAAAACAAAATGCTATTGTATAGCTTATTCCATCGGAAATAAAATGTAACGAATTCAATGTTGAGCAGAAAATTTGACATCTTTTATTATAACTAAAAAATGGTTTCAAATTGATTTTAGTCCAAAGAAAATTACAAAGATTTTTATCCCCTGAGTGAAAAATACCATAAAATACGGATAGCAATGATAAAACGTTGAATAAACCTTTCAATTTAATTAAAAAAATTTGTTTACCATAGAATACGTTTAGCTCACTATTCAATTTTTTTTTTATTTTTTTTTTTTAAATTGACGTTTTCCATATTAGATTAGGCACCGTAATTTATCCTAATCAGAATTAACAGAAGTGATAAAACTGTAAACAAGACAAACGAGAAGGCTATATTGCTGCAGTCAAATTAGTTATCCTGCTGTCTCACTCACTTTGGCTTTAAGGAATTAAAATAAAATGAGCAAATTTAGGCTGTAAAATCCTCGTAGGTGATACAGAAAGGACATATATTTGCAGGTTGTGTATGTATTTTTATAAATATTTGTATTTCCATGTCGCTAAAGGATTTTGTAGCACAATAACTCTTAATACGAATTTTTTTTTCGGTTAAATGTATGTATGCACAGGTAATCACAAAAGTATTCGGTCCACAAAAAAATTCTTTTTTTTATATATATTGCTCGCGGGCTTTTTAAAATTTTTCAAAATAATTAAGAACTTAAAAATGCTATAGGAACTCAAACTTAACGTTTTGCAATGTTTTGTTTAACAAAATATTATGTATCTGAGATCTGTTTAAAAATATTGAGCTAGTAAAAATCGGAAATCTGTTTTAAAAAAGTGAAGTAGCTAAAACTAAATGGGAATTCCATATTTCAACAAGATAAAGACGTCATAACAACGGCATGTAACGTATAAATGTGGCAGTTGTAAATAATGTCGATCATATAAAATCATTTTTCAAAGTTACCAAAAGTTTACACGCAAAATAACGTTAATATGTTCTAACCAAAACACCAAAAAATATGAATATTTTTGTGGCATCAACTTGAGTTCGTTTTAGTAAAAAACAAACACCATAATAAATATGTACTTGTATTTGTCATATTAATACATACATATGTATATGTATGTATGTATGTATGTATATACATATTTAAGCCAAAAAACAAAAAGGATTTGTGGAGTTAATTATTTATTTTAATTGGGGATTCCTAAAATAGGACAAAATATTTACATATGTATGTTTCGTTTATTGTTTTTTTTTTTCTTTCAAGGGCAGCAAAAATTCAGACTCCCTCACCCCCTTGTTTTTTTTTTTTTATCTATATTTTACTTAATTTATTCTTTATTCTGATGTAATCCAGCCATTTGATTTTATCAGCGAAAGAGTAAACGAAAGAGTAAACAAAAGAGATGCACAATATGTCTGTACATATGTATGTACATATATACATATGTGTGTAAAGTTGTCACATTTGAATTTCAGGCAAAGTTGGGGGATTATATTAGTGAATTTTATTTAAAAATATCAAAGAAACTAACTTTGGCCATCCCGAAGTTTGTATACCCTTACATATTTAGACTATTTTATAATATTTTTGCTTCACATCAGTTTTAATGCAAAGTTTCAAAATGCATTCTGTAAATGCAAAATTGAAAAAAAAAACTTAATCTAAAAAATTTAAAAGAAACAATTTTATTTCACCGCCACCCATAATCGTGCGCTTTCTTATTATACCCTCTGCAACGGTAAATTGTAATGCAATACGAAAAACGTGGCGACCAAAAGCAGCTACATATATATACATACATATGTATGTACGTACATATGTACATATTTGCACACATACACATACCAGGGATGCTCACCTAAAGCCCGCGCTGGCAAAAATTTTTAGCTCACTCCTGATTTTATATGCATTTTATTATCGGCTGCGCTGCTCGTCCGGCCTTTACATTGACCTATTCAAATTTAAGTAAGAAAGTTATGCAAAGGTCTGATAAAGGGTATCTCCTAAGAGATCAAATCAAAAGTTCTATTATAATGCCGCTTGACCTATAAAAAAACACCAGTTAAGAATTAATTAAATATAGGCGAAATCAAACTGCTATATAAATAAAACTTAACTGTGCCGAAGTTCGTATACCCTAGCAAATTGTTTTTTGATTTACATATACATATGTATGTATGTATATACATATGTACATATTTAGGAGAATCATTCGGATGTACATATACATATGTACATACATACATACAGTGCCGCTCAACTGAATAGGTTTGACTTCTTTTTTAGACTTCGAACGTAATATCTTCATAACGAGCACTCCGATTTTAACCAAACAAATTTTGTTAAGTAAAACGATCAATTATTTATAAAATACAAAAGTTTTTTTTTTTTTGGTTTGGTTTTTATATTTTTTTTATTATATTTTCGAAAACATAGCAAAAAATGTACATTATTTTTGGCTCAACTGAATAGGTTTGACTACCAAAACTTTACAAAATAATGATTCACAGTAATATTTTATGGCACTTGGTAACTTAAATAATAGAATACACTATTTCTGCATTATTTAGTATTTGGTATGACCACCCATATTCATAATTATTTCAAAAATTCGAGTTGATAAGGAATCGTTATATTTTTCAATTTCACTCAGTGAAATTGTTAACCAGGCTTCTTTAATCGCTTCAACCAAGGTCGCCGAGTCTTGAAATTGTCTTCCCCCTTCATACACTCTTCTGGACAAAAGTCCCCAAATGTTCTCAATAATATTTATGTCTGGGGAGTACGGCGGCCAGTCGAGCAAGTTGACATTCTGGTCCTTAATCCACTGTTTTGTAACCCGGGATAAATGGATGGGGGCGTTGTCTTGTTGGAAAGTCCATGGAATATGTCCAAAAACTTCGGAAAACTGGGGAAAAGCCTTTTGGAGCACAGTCTTGTAGACATTTGCGTTCATCTTTAAGGAAACAAACTGCAGCTCGCAAGTTACATAAAACGATATGGCTCCCCAAACCATTACGCCTCCTGCGCAGGAGTCATGACGACTCAAAAAGCATTCGTCTTTTCGAATATCATGAAAATAGTAGTTGTAGCCATCCGGTCCGTCGAAATTTAACTTCTTTTCGTCAGAGAAGACTACAGCCTTCCACTCCTTGTTCTACGTCATATGATCCCGCGCAAATCGAAGTCGTGCTTTCTTCCGTGTATCATTGAGATGAGGTTTTTTTTTATTTTTAATCTCTTTAAGTATTTATCACTCCGAATAACTCATTTTAACGTTGGCATACAAGCATTTACACCGCATTTATCCCTGATTTTACTGGCAGAGAGGTGGAAATTCGAAGCAGTACGAAGGATTCGTTGCCTCCCTGACACCGTTAAAGCATATTTTTTTCCTCCTTTCATTTTTTTCCCGTAATCTGCCTCATTATGAAGAAAATTGCATACAACGTTTTGACTTCGACCAATCTTCTTTGCTTTTTCGTGATGTTTTAGGCCAGATTCAATATAGCCTTTAATTTGACCCTTTCTAAAATCGGTTAAAGATTTTCCCCGACCCATATTAAAAAAAAATGGTGGCAATTACTTTAAATTTAAGTAGACCAAAGAAATTATCTGTTTTCAATCACGCAGTCAATCAAAAAGTGAAGTCAAAGTTGTCAAACCTAATCAGATGAGCCAAAAATAAACCATACATTTATCGAATTTCACGAAGAAAGCAAAATTCTGATTTACCGTTGTATAGAACCCGTTATATTTTTTTGTCATATTATTAGTAAACAAATAAAGGATCTATACAAAAAAGAAAGATGAAAAAAAATGTCATAGGAACAAACAGAGAAGAAAAAATAGAACAAATAATTTCCAAACCTATTCAGTTGAGCGGCACTGTATGTATTAAACTAGTCAAATCTAAAAACAAAAAAAAACCGAACTACCTATTCTCAACCGATCGTTTCTATATGATATAGTCATCCGATCGGGCTGCAGCAAAAAGGAATCTGTAGCCCCATACGGACAGACAGATGGGGTTATATCGCTTGATTAAGAATACATATGTATGTATGTATATGTATACAATTTTTATAGTCGGAGTTAGCATCTTCTATGCGTTGCAATCTTCTGACCATAATTAATATACTCTGACAAGGGTATAAAAAGCAGAGAGTGAGAGACTGTGAGAGAGAGAGAGCGGAAGAGAGAGAAATAAAACACAAAGCAGAACAAAAGAGAAAATTCTCGACGTCAGCGTACAAGCTTTAAATAGAGCCAACTATAACGTTGGCAGATTCAGAAAGAATTGTCATTCGTAGCTAAGAGGAACTTGAAAAGTTCAATAAAAATAAAACCAAAAAAGAGAAAAAAAAAGGAGGTGAAACATGTGCGGAATTTTTGCAATATTTTCCCGGGATAGTAAACCTATTCCACCTCGCGTCCATCTAAAGAGTCTTCACAGTTTTCGTGAGCTCGCCTATCGACAAAGTGGACGCCAGCGGCATCGTGGCCCTGATTCTACAGGGGTCAAGGTTATTGCTGAAGATGGCGTTGCCATGGTGCATGAACGTCTTCGTATTGTAGGTGTGGAATATGGCGATCAGCCCTTCATTTCTGACGATGGAAACGTTGTTTTGGTGGCCAATGGAGAAATTTACAACTATTTGGAGTTGTCTGCAGAAATAGCCAAGCGTCGACCATACAAGCCAAAAAGTGATTGCCATATCATTCTGGAACTTTATCAAGAACATGGCATTGATTTGCTAAAACACATCACTGGAATGTTTGCCTTTGCTTTATATGACAAGAGTAAAAAAGAGATCATTCTTGCACGCGATCCCATTGGCATAATACCCATGTATTATGGTAACGATTCAGATGGTAATCTGTGGGTCTCGTCTGAAATGAAATGCCTAGTGGAATGCTGTGAAGATGTCTGGACTTTTCCACCCGGTAAAGCTCTATATGGTCCCGTTCGTGATTTAAAAACCTGGAGCTTCTTTGATCAACCGTGGCTGAAAGAGATTCCTACTGTACCGTGTAATTTAGATATGCTGCGCTCACAGCTGGAATCATCTGTAAGAACTCATCTTCACTGCGATGTACATTTTGGTGCTCTACTTTCGGGTGGCGTTGATTCCAGTCTGATAGCTTCAATAGCCACCAATATAATGCGGGAACACGATCCTAAATATCGTCTGAAGACTTTCTCAGTGGGTTTGCGTAATGCTCCAGATTTTGAGGCTGCACGAAAAGTCGCCGAACATATACAGAGCGATCATAAAGAATTAATTTTTGAGATTGACGAAGCTCTGGATGGGATCCGTGATATAGTCTATCATCTGGAGACCTATGATGTTACCACTGTTCGCTGTAGTCTACCCATGTTGTTCCTTACCAGATATATAAAAAGCACAGGGATCAAGATGATTTTATCGGGTGAAGGAGCTGATGAAATATTTGGTGGTTATCTCTATTTCCACAAGGCACCCTCAAAGGAAGCATTCCATTGGGAACTAGTTAAACGTGTTCAGCAACTACATCATTCCGACTGTCTCCGAGCCAACAAAGTGGCCATGGCTAAGGGTGTGGAATTGCGCGTTCCATTCCTGGACACTGCGTTTGTCAACAATGTCATGTTAATAAGACCACAGGATAAAATTCCCGGTAAACTCAATGAGTTCTGTTGCGATGAAATTATGAAAAACAAACAAATGGAAAAGTTTGTGCTACGTGCCGCATTTGCTAAAGGTTATCTACCTGATGAGGTTCTCTGGCGTCAGAAAGAGCAATTTTCAGATGGCGTTGGCTATGAATGGATCGATACCATACGTCAAGTGGCCACCGATCATGTCAGTGATACTGAGTTTGAAAAGGCTGCTGAAAGATTTCCATACAATACCCCCACAACTAAAGAAGCATATTATTATCGCGATATCTTTGAGCAACAATTTCCAGGGGAATCCGCTGCCAAGACTGTGGTCAAATGGGTGCCACGTCTAGATTGGGGCTGCCCCGAAGATCCCTCGGGCAGGGCTCAAGCTGTTCATCAGATCAATAAAGACTGAGTAGACTAGAAATTAAATCAAAACGCACACATTTTTACATCGAATGGTATTTGTTAAGTTTATGCTCATATATTGTATATATGTATGTATGTACATACACACAGATGTATTTATATATGTAAGTAAATAATAAAATTTATATATATATGTTTTTATAATGTAAAATTGCGTATGCAAGCTTTAAGAAATATTTACAGTTTCAATTGACTCGTTTTCAGTTTCATTTAAATATGATTGACACGCTGGAATTTTACCCGTTCATCTATCCCCCTTCCTCGTTTGCTGTATGTGGTTGGCACGTGTAGGTAATTGATAGAAGTCATGATCTTTTTATACCCTGTACTCAGAGGATAAAGGGTTATATTAAAGTGGTTCAGAAGGAAGCATATTAAAGTATAAATAATGTATATACATACATACATATATTTTTGATCAGAATCAATAGCCGAGTCGATTGATTGTAAAAATCGTATAACTCGAGGTATAAAAGAGATATCACATTCTTATTTATCACACTTATTATTATAGCCAATATGTACCAGCTGACCAAATCGGACAATAAATATTGAGATATGTCCGTTTTGTACCTAAACGCCGGGTGGAACATTGGCTGTTACAATTGAGCGAGATAGCATGCGTTCGCTGTTGCGATATGTTTTTTTGTAAATTGAAGGCGATTTTGAGCGTTTTTGACTTTACGAAGTATGTACCTCTACTTGGTACAGGGTATATTTAAAGTCGGCAGGGACGTCTTGCTTGCGAAAACCATTGGAGACAGGAAATTAAAGGCAATTCTTCGAACCAATCAATTCCATCGATAAACTTCTTTATCATAAAAATTAAGGTAGCTGTCACCTTATCAACTTTTAGTTTGTTGTGCTACCTATTAACAATGGCCTATATCTGTTCTACCAAATGCATATTACTGATAATGGCCTACATATGCATGTATATAGATAAAGAATTGTAAGATGCAGTTTCGTTTTAGTTAGTTTACCATAATTACATACACATACGTAATTAATAGAAAGGTCTGGAAGCTATTAATGATTTCCACAATATATGTATACTATACATCAATATTGGTTGCAAATATCGGATTTTCAATTTGAATAATTTCAAATTTGTGCCCAAAAATGCCATCAATATTTTATTAGAGATATTTAGTATTTTTAGTATTTTTGTGCCATACCATTTGGCATTTTTTCTGCTGTTATTTTTATCCAAAGCAGATGCGGGCACACTGACTTTATTTTTCGCAACGGAACGGGCAGAAATCGTTTGTTAATATTAAGCAAAAAGTCTTAAAATCATTAAATAAATTTTCACAAGTAATGCAACTAAAGCAAATTCGTGGCAAGATGTGAGGTTTGTCTGAGCTCAGCGAACTCTCGATCCCTCAAAATAATTGAAAGAGCGAAGAAAGTTGTGCTGCTATTTGCCTCCGCCTCCTCGCCTATTGACCGACCCCAGCGCGTCACCTACTCCACTGAGAAAAAAGTTCACCGAAAGAGAAGTGAGTGAAGACGACGGACTACGTTGGAATTTAGTGTGCGTGTGTGTGTGCGTGAGTGTGTTTAGTGTTTTTTTGTTGTTTTTTTTTACTGCTGCTGCAACAAATGACAAAGTGAAACTTTAACTAGGCACCCCTCACCACCCGCTTACCCTTTACCTTCATAACAAACAGCAGCAACAACAATGACAATAGGAAAAGCAATATTGTGATCTGTCGCTCTCATTCTCTCTCTGTCACTCTCCTATGTCGACCAATAAAGAGGGCAAATTGTTCAATTGGTTTTAGTTGAAAATAAATTTAGTTTATTTAATACGTGTTTTTGTGAGCATATCAAATTGTTTGTTCAAACGGTAACTGGAAAATCAATTTTTAAGGCCAATACGAAGCAGTTGTTAAAGACCAAAAGTGACAGCGACAGCCCAACCCAAAACAATATTGCAGAGAGAAAGAGAGCGACAAGAAACAGCAGCGAAAGAAGAAGAACTAGCAACAGCGCAGTCAACGTCAAGATATTTGCAAATCAAATTGGTATGTGTGTGAACGAGTGCGTATCTCACACACACTTGCCCATACATGCCCATACATCTATATGTATATGTCAATATATATTTATATATATATGTATATATATGCAAAACGATTGTTTTAAATAAAGATCTTTTGCTAACAATTTGGCTAAACCGTTTCCGTTATATTTCGCTCAAGCTCTGCCTCTCTCATTCTCTCTGTCGTTCTGTCACTTTAACGCATGTGACATTTAGCCAGTGAATGACGTCGTCGGCAACAGCAGCAGAGCAGCGCATAGCCGGCAACTAAAAATTTCAAATGTTTGCCTGTATGTATGTGTGTGTTTGTGTTTAATTAACCAATGAAAAAAGTGTATATATAAAAACACATCATCATTCGCAGCTGTTCTTTAGTTTAACGTTACCGTTAAATTGTAATCAGCATCAACCTTAATTTTCCCTTATATCTTATCGTTCAGAGATATAAATTTAAACGTAGTCCCAAGGTTCGGACAAAAATTTAGTTACGAAAGCAGGTGCTAACCTTCTCTATTCCCACTCCCCGCCCTTCCACCACTGTTGGCATTGATTTGAAGTTTTGTTGATGTTTTTTGTATATAAATAGAAAATTGCGTATGCAATGCTAATTTCTATATCCCTCTCTGTCTCTCTTTCTCTCTGTCTGCCCGTCTCTCTCTCTTACTCTATCATATTAACTCCCTCTCTCTGTCTTTTTAGTGCTCCCTCTCTCTCAACAAGTCGCTGTTGTTGCTTAGTAATAATAATAATTATTGTTGTTGCTGTATATTATCTCATTTCTGTTCTCTCTCTTTCTCTCTTTTGATGGCTGCCTATATTTCTGTCATAGACGGCTTGACGTTGACTTTGGCAGCGCTGTCAGCCAAAAAAAAAAAAAAAAAAAAAAAAAAACAAGATAGACAATCGCGCACGTTGTATCTTCTGTTCTGAGCTGAGCTAAAGCTAGTTTCCTGGCCCACCCACCCACTAAAAACGGATGGCTTCGTCACGCTCTCAGGCCCGCCGCCATCCGTGAGATGATTCATATTTGTATTTTCATGTAACACACACCTACCCCACACACATACACATCTCCACCTTATAACACCTACCCAGCCCCAACACCAAACCACTACTCTTCTCCTGCTTCCCCTTCTTTATCTTTATCTCCACACTAAGCGGCCCCCTGTCATGGTTCTAAGCTGTCTCTCTTTTTTTTTTCCCTGTTACTCTCGATATTCATTACACAGAGAGCCATGCCCATACCCACCCGCATAGCCATTCACCTACATTTCTATACATTCTGTGACTTCATTCTCCATGCAAAAATTGTTGCCCACTTTAGGAGTTTTTTTTTTTTTTGTTGTTGGTGTTTTTTTTTTTTTTTCTGTTTCGAATGCGCGCGCGCAGAACTAACAAATTGCCATACTCTATAATACCCTGGATAAACAGAACAGCTAAAGTGTATACAGTTTTGATAAGCTTTATTAGGATAAAGTAAAAAATCTAGGGAAACAACGGTTTCAGTTACAAACGCGATATTATTTAGCAATTTCGTTAAATTTAAAATTTTCGCTTTCTCTTCATATTGTTTTCTATATAATTTGCAGTTTCGATTCTTAAAATTATTATTTTTTTTTTTTTACCTTTGTTTACCATTATTTAATATATATGGATTAGGTTACATCGGTCGAAGTTTTTCAACACAGCTGTCATATGATAATACCTAGAAGTTTGTGGGAGTGGAAATGTTAATCATTCGAATATACGATTAGATTGGATTACGTCGGGCAAACTTCTTCTAATTATTGGTAACAAAAGCTATTAATATTACCCGGTAAAGCGAGCCCGAGTTATGTGTGTGTGTATAATATCGCGTATTATTCTAGTCGATCGACAACATTGCGTGTGTCCAGATGATTGTAGGTTAGTACTAGGTGGAGGTGTTCCAGTCTTTCTATAAACGGTTTTTATTTTAGATTGATCTTTCCTTACTTTCCAATCTGTAACTTTAGCAATTAAAATATAGAAGAAAAAACTTTAAAAGGAATTAAAAGAACTTAAATAGTTCAAAATTATAAAAAAGTGTTGAAGTAATCTTTTTATATTTTTTCCGTATAACTCCTTTTTTAACTATTTGAAACTTTACATCATTATTATTATTGTATTATCTTGAGACAGAATACTTATATAGGGTATAATGTCTGCTTGGGTATGTAATGAGAATTTAGTTACTGAGTCATAATATCTTAAAGGATTCCGTCAAATTCTTATTCTTTTACCTTTAAGTGGTCAATTTCGATTTATCTAATCAATTATTCGACTCCCTGGTGAATTGGTGCATCGCCATCGTGGTTTGATATTCAAAGGAAGAATTTCAACAATTTTATGGCCATTGCATTCATGCAAGTAGATTGCAGTTAAATCCTTTTGTTGTTCTGGTAGTTTTTCTTTACCTATAATGTCATAAAACAAAATATTTAATTATTCAAAAAACAAACATACAATAATGAAATATATTTTTATTATCTTTTTTTTCTGTTTATTTTTGTGATTTTATAGTTGCTACGTGAAATCATTGGACACATAAAGGATAAACGAAACAGAGAGCTGTGTCTAAATAGGGCGGGTTACGCCCTCGCCCACATCTATCCTCAAATACATCACTGGGACAAGAAGAAAACACAATATGGCCTATCGAAAACCAAGCGATTTGGATGGCTTCATTCAACAGATGCCCAAAGCGGATATGCGCGTTAAAGTCCAATTGGCAGAAGATTTGGTTACATTTTTAAGCGATGATAACAATTCAATACAATGTACAGATATGGGCTTCCTCATAGATGGCCTAATGCCTTGGCTAACGGGTAGCCATTTTAAGATAGCACAAAAATCACTGGAAGCCTTCTCCGAGCTGATTAAACGTTTGGGTAATGATTTTAATGCATATACGGCAACAGTTTTACCCCATGTAATCGATCGATTGGGTGATAATCGAGATACCGTAAGGGAGAAGGCTCAATTGCTATTGCGCGATCTAATGGAGCACAAAGTGCTAACACCTCAAGGACTAATCGATAAATTGGCCACAAATTGCTTTAAGCATAAGAATTCAAAGGTACGGGAAGAGTTCCTCCAGACAATTGTTAATGCACTGAATGAATATGGCACCCAACAGCTAAGTGTGAGAACCTATATACCGCCAGTATGCTCACTGCTTGGCGATCCCACAGTAAATGTGAGAGAGGCGGCCATACAGACGCTAGTGGAGATCTATAAACATGTGGGTGATCGACTGAGACCCGATCTAAGACGCATGGAGGATATGCCAAATTCGAAGCTAGCTCTGCTTGAACAAAAGTTTGATCAGGCCAAAATCGAGGGTCTTCTACTACCATCGGCTGTGAAAAATGGTAATGGCAATGGAAATGGTCTAGATGAGGCCGATAACATTGGGCTGAGGGAGAGGCCCACTCGGATAGTTAAACGGCAACTCAATTCGGCAGTGGCCACCCTGAGATCAAAGCCAAGTATTACGGATATAAGCGGTGATGCTGGTGCAGTGACAATGGAAATATTTGAAGCCAGTTTTGAGTTAGTACCACAATTGAACATCTTTCATGCCAAGGATATGGATGATATCTATAAGCAAATTTTAATTGTAATAAGCGATAAAAATTGCGATTGGGAAAAGCGTGTGGAAGCCTTAAAGAAAATAAGAGCTCTACTTATCCTCAGTTATCATCAAACTCAACCACAATTTGTGCTTGTACAATTAAAAGAGTTATCCCTAAGTTTCTTGGATATACTTAAAGAGGAGCTTCGCTCACAAGTAATACGTGAAGCCTGCATTACAATTGCATATATGTCGAAGGTGTTAAGGCAAAAATTGGATGCGTTTTGTTGGAGCATATTGGAGCAGTTGATCAATTTAATACAAAATAGTGCAAAGGTCATAGCATCGGCATCCACATTAGCACTGAAATATATAATCAAGTATATCCATTCACCAAAATTGTTGAAAATCTATACCGATACGCTGCAACAATCGAAATCAAAGGATATTAGATCCACGTTATGTGAATTGATGGTATTACTCTTTGAGGAGTGGCAGACAAAAGCGCTGGAAAGACATTCGCTAATATTAAGGGATACGCTTAAGAAATCTCTTAGCGATGCAGATTGTGATGCTAGAAAGCATTCGAGATGTGCATATTGGATATTTCGTCGACATTTTCCCGATTTAGCTGATCAAATATATGGATCTCTCGATATAGCTGCCCAGAGAGCATTGGAAAAAGAAAGAGACGGTGGTGGTAGTGGAAGCGGTAATGGCAATGGTGGCGTTATTGTACCAACAGAGTCGCGTCGTACTGTCAGTCGATTGGGACGCACACCAGGATCAAGTTTACAGAAGCCCACGCCCAGCATGAGATCCATATCGGCTGTTGATACGGCCGCTGCTCAAAGGGCCAAGGCACGGGCTCAATATACACTATATAACAGGCAGCAACAAAAGAAACCATTGGGGTCCATGAATTCTTTCAATGCAACAACCAATAATGGTTCATTACCGAGGCCCAGATTAAACTCCCAAAGTGGGTCAACACCAGCAACGACGCCGGGTTCTGTGACACCCAGAACCAGAGGTAGAAGTGGTGTCAGTCAATCTCAGCCCGGATCTAGATCCACATCACCCAGTACTAAGCTAAGAGATCATTATGTTGGAGCCTATTATCGGGGCGGTGGTGCAACTGGAGCCATACCCAAAAAAGCGTCAGGCATACCACGGAGTACAGCCAGTTCCAGGGAGACAAGTCCCACTAGATCAGCCGCTGGTGGCAATCTAATGAAACGTAGCTTATATTCGGTTGGTACAGGATCCCGCAGAACACCCGAACGCAATAATCCGCAACGTCCATTGGCAGCGGCACGTCTTTTGGCCCAATCACGCGAAGCTGAACACACATTGGGAGTTGATGATGGTCAAGGTGATTATGTATCTGGTGATTATATGCGTTCCGGTGGAATGCGAATGGGACGAAAATTATTGGGACGTGATGAGTCCGATGATATTGATTCTGAGGCAAGTTCTGTATGCTCCGAACGTTCCTTCGATTCAAGCTATACGCGTGGCAATAATTCCAATTATTCATTAAGTGGTTCACGCACTCGCCTTGATTGGAGTACCCAAAGAGCACCGTTCGATGATATTGAAACAATTATACAGTATTGCGCTTCCACTCATTGGTCCGAGCGTAAAGATGGCTTAATAAGTCTTACACAATATTTAGCCGATGGTAAAGAATTGACACAACAGCAATTGCAATGCGTTTTGGATATGTTTCGTAAAATGTTTATGGATACACACACAAAGGTCTATTCCCTATTTTTAGATACAGTCACCGAATTAATATTAAATCATTCACCCGATTTACATGATTGGCTATTCATATTATTGACACGATTATTCAATAAGTTGGGCACCGATCTGCTAAATTCAATGCATAGCAAAATATGGAAAACATTGCAAGTGGTCCACGAGTATTTTCCCACACAATTACAATTGAAAGAGCTCTTCCGCATCATTTCCGATTCAACACAAACGCCCACCACAAAAACGAGAATAGCAATATTGAAATTCCTAACCGATTTGGCCAATACCTATTGTAAGTCTAGTGATTTTCCAAGCGAACAAAGTCAATCGTGCGAGAGAACTGTATTAAAATTGGCCCAATTGTCATCCGATCAGAAATCGATTGAATTACGTTCACAGGCACGAAGTTGTTTGGTGGCATTATATAATCTGAATACCCCCCAAATGACAAAACTGTTGGCCAATTTGCCTAAAGGGTATCAGGATTCGGCTAGACTGTGCATACAATCGCATATGCGTCGTCAAAGTACAGGAAACTCTGGTGGAAATTCACCCACATCATCGCCATTAAGTAGCAGCAGTCCGAAGCCCTTGCAAAGTCCATCAGTTGGGCCATTTAGTTCGCTTCAATTAAATACAACAACTAGTCCACGCTCACGTCAATCCTCTGTAGAGCAAGAAATGCTGTATTCATCGGAATTGGAGGTTCAACATAATATACAAAAAACATCAGAGGAAATACGTTCCTGTTTTGGTGGTCAATATCATTCATTGGCACCAAATGGTTTTGGTAATGGCCATTTACAATATAATGATCAGCAGATGCAGCAACAGGATTCATGTGCGTCCCTCTCCTCGAATTCCAAAACACAATCTTCGGCAAATACAACACAGTCCAATACACCGGAATCGGCAACAATGAGACTGGATAATTTGGATAGAAATAAATCACCGCCACCGCAATCAGGATCTGTTGTGGGATCCAGTGAGGGTAAACTATTAATTTCTCTAAGTATGGCGGAAAACGGAGAATTAATATTGCCCAATGATGTGCCAGAAAGTGAAGTCATACGTCAGGCCCTAAGCCTAACCAAAGATCAACCTGTCGATCAATTATGCTCAACATTAACCAATTTGGGCATTTGTATTAGAGGAGGAAATTGTGATCTACCCAATAAAAATTTCAGATCGATTATGCGTATGCTACTCAATATTCTGGAAGCTGATAATACCGATGTCGTTATTGCTGGTCTCCATGTATTGAGCAAAATTATGCGCAGTGATAAAATGCGTCATCATTGGATGAATTTTTTGGAATTGATCCTATTAAAGATTATTCAATGCTATCAGCATAGTAAAGAGGCTTTGCGAGAAATAGATGGTATGATACCGCGTATAGCACCAGCATTGCCTTTAGATCTATCAATAAATATAGTTAATCCGGTTATTGCCACTGGACAATTTCCGGCAAACTTGTGCGCCATTAAATTGCTCTTGGAGGTTACCGAACATCATGGAGCTGATATCACAGATAATCATTTGGATATAGTTTTCCCAAATTTGGCCAGATCGGCCGACGATCAACAGTCAATGGTACGGAAAGCTGCCGTTTTTTGTATAGTCAAACTGTACATCGTACTCGGTGAGGAGAAGGTGAAACCCAAGCTATCCATACTAAATCCGAGCAAAGTGCGATTGCTCAATGTCTATATAGAGAAGCAGAAGCAAAATTCAATGGGCGGTGGTGGCGGATCATCAACCAAGAATTCCTCAGCCGCCTCATCATCATGATTAAGGGGCATATCTCCAGGACGCCATTATTCATACAAAGACACCTTAGGTGATCGCGATCGTGATCGTGACCCCTTGTCGGCAGGCGTTAGCTTGGGACGAAAGTAGACAAAAGATGAAACAGGAAGGACGGATAACAGACATTTAATGCTATATATATATATAAACATATTTAATACAATTAACTAATTATTTAGTCATCTAAAACGAAAAACAAAAAGAAATCGACAATTAAAAAAAAAAAATTGATTGTGTATTTGTCTAAAATCCCATAATCCCCACCCACCACTCCCTTCACTTTCACACCACCCTTAATCTATGACCTTTAAGAACGAAGTAAAACGAGAAAATAAGAACTAAAAATCGGGGAGAAATTATTTATAACAAATTGTATCTGACGAATAGAAAAGAGAGAGAGAGAGAGAAAGAGAAAAAAAATTAAACTATAGCCAACACTTCGATCCCTTCGTCAACACTTAATTGCTTTGCTTTGGGCACATCAACCCACTTCCGCCGCCCCCAATCTGCTGCCCTTCTAAATTGTTTAAAAAATAATTTATAGTTTTAAGTCTTTTTCTCTCTCTTTGTTAAACAAATAATTTCTGACTCAAAAATGTGTATTTTTTTTTTGTGTATTTAAGCTTTCACTTAACTTTTTGCTTCTTCTATTTCTCTTATTTTTTTATTGTCCCCTTTTGCCGCTCAACTAAATTCTAATTTTTACTTACAACTGAACTATTTTTGTAATTAATTTAAAAAAAAATACAAAACAAACCACAACAAAACAAAAACAATTTCTAGGTTATATGTAATAATATTTATAAATTAATTAAAACAGCAAAACAAAAAAAAAAACAACAAAAACCAACAACAACAACAAAATGAATAAAAATCAACAGTTAAACAGAACCCGAAATATATATAAAACAAAATAAAAACAAGGCATTTTTTTTAATCAACTTTTGTTTTTTTTTTCGTTTTCTTTTTTACTTAGATTTTTTTGTGGTTTTATTTTTTAAAATTGTCAAAGTTTTTGGGGTTTTCATTTTTGTTTCGTTTCTTTTCTATTTACATTGATTTTATATATATATTTGTATATCTATATATAAATATCTTTCTTTTTTTTTGCGAGGGTCAAACTAAAAGTTTTACAGTTTAAGGAAAATTTTAACATTAATAGATTGATTTGACCAAGAAATATGTAAAGCAAATGTACATTTATGAACAAAATACATTGAACGATTGATTTTATCTCAGCTTTTGGTAGTTAATCAATTATGTGCTAAGCTAATATATAATTGTAATATTAAAACGTGCAATTTGTACAATTTAAAGGGCGCTCAAATTCAAAAACTGTGGCATTTGTTAGGAAACAACATTTCTAAATTATGTTCTATATCGATTAGAATTTGAGCCAAATAAATGGAAAAATTTCGTGATGTTATTTATTAAAATTTAAAATTCGTTTAAAATCAACAATTGTGCATTAATCGACCTATCCATTGGTACAGCTGCTCATTGAGTGCTAAATTTTATTTAACAACAATAGAAAATTAGTATCTTGCTCTGTGAGATACATATATTGACAAGGATCAGTAAGGATGTTCGTCTGAGAAAAATGATTGTAGGATGTATAGTGCGTTGAAAGGAACTATTCGGGATTAAAGAAATCTTTCTACGTTAAGAAATGATGCAATATCCTATTAAAAAGTGCTTTAAAAATTTAATCACTGTGCAATTTGTGATAATAAAGAGCCTCAAATTATTGATCCATTTACAGTGTATAACTTTTAGATTAACCCTCGCATATTTGCTAAACAGTTGTTCGAGTGGAACAGGGAGAGAGGGGACTCAATGTGATTTTCACTTAAATTTTAACTAAGTTGTTTAACTAATATTTAATCGATATTCAACTAGATTTTCTTGCGCTCATCTTTTGAATAATGCTCTCGATGTGTGTGTTGTTAGGTCTGTTTTTTTTTTGTTTAGTTCTTTTTGTTTTTGGTTTTTATGTTATCATTTTTGGGCCCACTTTTTGAAACCTGAACTCTCGGGATTGATTTTTTAGCTTTTTGGTTTTCTTTTTTTTTTTCTTTAGTTTTTGCTTTTGGGGTTTTCACTACAAGGGAAAAGTCGTTTAAAAAACTGTTAGATTTTTCGAAAAAACAACCTAAAACATATGCATATAAATTAAGGCACTTAAAAATAAAACCTTAAACTAAAACCTAAACGGAAATCTATTTAGAAATAAGTTGGTCAAAAGTACAAAAAACCTCAAAAATTATGGGGGTCGGGGGATCAAAAAATTTAAATAAGATTTAGTGCGGTGGTTCAATTTGTGTTTTGGTTTTTTTTGTTTCTTTTCTTTTTGGTGTTTTTCAGAATCTAATTTCATTTTTACAACTTGAAATTTTTTAATTTGATTATATATATACTGTATAATATATATATATATATAATAGAAAATGTGATTGGTTGAAAGTAATTTACATTTGATATGAACAAATAAAAACCTATATAAACATTTTTTTTGTAATGGCACATTTTCTATTTACTTGGTTTTTTGATTATATACCCTTGCAGAGGGTACATTTATTTAGGTATATATGATCCATCGGAATTCTACTGATTTACTATAATATAAATTTAAATTTGAATAAGATCTTTAACGAAATCACTATATGGTATAGTCGACATAGAAAAGTGAACGTATATAGAAATATATACATATTTCTGTATATGGCATTTTTGGATATAATTAAATTCTAAATGGTCCCATTAAAATGAATCAGAATACAAAATGTTGTCACATGATGATATACATATACATATGTATGTATGTATGGAAAGTCTTGCATGAAATTGAACTCCTTAAAATAGACATATACTGGCTTTATCTATTTGGATATTAAGTTATTTCAAATTATACTTTCTGTACTCCTAAATACAATTTGATGTTAACGTAAAATGAAAGTTTCTATATGTTTAAAGTTTTGTTAATCTCATTTAAAACGGACCCAATGTATTATATAGAAAATTTATATAAGATAATATCAGATTGAGCTGCAAGGGTATATGATATGATCGATGAACCGATTATAGAACTTTTTTTTTATGTATACACATCTTTGGGCTATAAACTTGTAGTGTATAAACATTTATCGTACAATACACCTGTATAGTGTATTGCATATAGATTCGTGAAGAAGAGAGAAAAACTTTTACAATTTCAACCACACAATAAATGTATATAGTACGCTTTTCTTTTTGTTTCCTTTTCTTTTTGTTTTCTTCATTTAAACATTCTCCTTAGACTTACATTAGATGAAATGCATTTAATTCTATGTACAGTGGGAGATTTGTTTTTAAAAATTACATTCAACTACTTAATTTATAAACTGTTTTGTTTCACTTTACATGCAACTTGCATTTCTAACAATATTTTGGCTTTGTGTTTTGTTGGTAAATTATTTTTATTATTTTTTTTTTTTTTTTGTTGCATTTTGTTGACCGAAAAAGGCACACACAGAGAATTTTCATATATTTTTTTTTGGTTTGTTTGAAATGACAACAACAATTCTAAATACATATCTAATTTATATGTATAATATATGTATATAAATACATATATATGTATATATACATATATGTATGTATATATATGTATATTTAGTATTTGGTTATTGGATTTTCATTAGATTCTTTAATAGCCATTACAACGTATTTCCCCATGACGATAATGATGACGATTTCGTCCTGGTCCTGTGGCATAGGCGCCGGCATATCGCTCATACGCCATGTAGTCAGGCATTTGATATTGATACCCATAGCTCCCCCCGCCATAGCCACCACCATATCCACCATACCCTCCATAGCCGCTACGCATTCTCGGATTTCTTCCAGTCATCATTGGGTGATGGCTATAATAGTTGTTGCTATTGCTATTACTGTTGCTGCTGCTGTGGTTGTTGTTGTGCTCTTCATAATGCTGATAATAGCTTTGGGGGGGAGGAGTTGGTGGTGTTATTGCTGCTGCTGCTGCCGCTGCCGCCGCCGCTGTTGCTGCTGCTGCTGTTGCCGATGTTGTTGCTGATGCTGCCGTTGATGACGTAGATAAAGATGGCTCATAATAATTGTAGGACATGGACGAATTGTGGCTACTGTTGCTCAGATTAGCATTAACTGCTGCTGCTGCTGCAAATGCAGCATATTCTTCGGCCAGATGTTCTACAAAATTTTCGGTTGTTTGTAAAAATCTTTCAGAAAAACGTCCAATTTCAGTAGAACCAAAAGCTTGAAGAAAACCAGGCAGCGGCTTTATGTCCTAAACACAAAAAAAAAAAAAACAATTTATAATTTATTTAGAAATTAAATAGTTTGAAATGCATATACTTTTAATTTAAAACTTTAATCGGCTAATTATTGCTTCACTCACCCTTATTTGCTCTCTCACCGAGTTCTCCACATTCTCCGTTTGTTCTTGCACTTCTCCATTTCCATTTGCATTTTCTTTTTTATTTGTTTTACGTTTTGATTTCTTGCTCGGTATTAGATCGCATTCAATGATGCGATTATTATTCGTGTTGCTGCTGCTGCTGTTGGTGTTGCCACTGTTATTACCGTTTCGATGCTTGGCAGAGCGCTTGGTGTTGCTGCTGGCGCCGCTGTTGCTACTACCTGATGTAGCTTGATGTTGCTGCTGTTGCAATTGCATTAATGGATTTAAAGGACTGGGCAAAGCTGCTGTGGATTGGCCGTAGCCCACTGGCGAATTTTGTGGCACGGGGGGAGTTAGCGGTCGTCGTTGCGAAGGACTCCAATTTGACGTTGGCTAAAAGGAAATAGCAAAAAAAAAAATGAAAAAAAAATACATAAAAATCGATTTAGTTTTAGAGGAACAAAAATGGAAAACAAAATAAAAAGAAGAAAACAGTTGCTTCTGCTCAAGTGGCACCCAGTCAAACCCAGGCGCTCATGTTACCAGGCAACCCCATAAAGGAGCCTCCACACCCCATCTTGGGCTGGCAGAAGCTCCTGTCAGCCGGGTGAAGTTCAACGTAAGCGCCCCCAAAAATCAATAGGATGCCCCCCCTTTAAATGTTTCTTTACTTTTTTTCCTTTTAGTTTATTTTTTTTTTTTGGTTTTTTGGACACCCTGTAAAATGGTTTCCGGCTAAAAGCAGTTACTGCTCTTTCACTCTCTCTCTCTCTCTCTCTCTCTTTCTCTGTCACTCTTTGTCTTTCTCTCTCTCTCCCTCTCTGTGAGCTTTTTGAAGCTCGCTCTCTGTTGCTGCCTAGAAAGCCGGTCGATGGAGCTAAACGCATTTTTGCTTTTGGTTTTCTCTTGTTTTTTTTTTGCTTGTTTCTTCGTAAAGGATTTGGTAAGAAGCAATGAGAGAGTTGGGAAGGGGGTATTGAGAGATGCTCATTGTTGAGGCTGTGTCATTATCAGGATTTGCTCGTTTTTTGGTTACGTTTGCCCTAATTTATGTTCTGAGCTTGTTCATAATCATAGCTGCCGGGATGCTGCTGCTCCTGCTGCTGCAATTGTATTTTCTTGTCTCATTCTCATTTCATCCATCTCTTTGATTCTCTTTCACATTATTCGCAGGATTGCTGTCTCTGTAATTTCATTCTTACCCTCTCTGGTTCCGGCTCTGTCTCGGCATGTTCGCTTATTATTAGATTAGACGTGGGTGACTCGTCAGCATCCTGTGGCGGCGTCGCTGTAACTGCTGTACATGGTATATCCTTGTGGGGTTTCGTCAAATTGATTTCCACATCCGTTACTTCTGGCTTATCAAGGCTGGGCAGAACCGTTGGAGCTGCTACTGTTGGTGCTGATGCTGTTAATTCTGGATCTGTAGCTGGAGCAGAAGCTGAAGCTGAAGCTGGAGCTGGAGCTAGAGTTGTTTCTAACGCTTCTGTCTCTGTTGCCGTTGACTTCGCAGCTGTGGCGCTTATGTCATCTGGAAAATAGGCAAACAGGCAGCAAAATCAATATAGATAAAAAAAAAGATTTAACGCTTCTTATTCTTCTTCCTTTTCTTAGTTTTTTTTTTTTGCCATTTTACCGTTATATATGTATGTATATGTATGTGTGTATTTCATTTATGTCGTATTTTGATTTTTGGGGTTTTCTAATTATTTTGTCATGCGTGCAAAAGGCAATCAAGGGTTAAAAAACAGAGCAGAGGCCCAGGCACAAGGGTTTTCTACTCTTCCCCTTTCCCTTTTCCTTCCCAATTTTTTTTTTTTTATTTTACACCCGCTTATCGGACGAGCAGACTGAGAGAGAAAGAGAGAGTGGGGATAGAGAGAGTGAGAGAGGTAAAGACAGAGGCAGAGGGACACAGACAGATGGAGAGTGTGAGCAAGAGAGTTTGGGGCCGTGAGAGTCATGCACTTGTTGAACGTGTATTTCCCATGAACGTGCATGTGCCTCTGCCTGTATGTGTGTGTGTGTCCAAGTTTGCGTGAGCAGCATGACAACAAAAATTCGTAGCATGCTTTTCAGCGCATGCGACTATTTACGTATTTGCTTTCTGTATTTTGTTGCTGTTGTTGTTGCCTGCATTTTTCGTATTGCATTTACTGCTCTTAGCAATTTGCGCGGTAATAAATCAATTATAACGGTAAGAGGGCAGTGGAAAGTAACGGTCGGTAGCTACTCATCAATTACCAAAATAATGTGGTATAATAAATTGGCAAGTAAAATATTACCCAAAGATTGTTATTAATCAACGAAAATAAAAACTCGATTGGGGACTATCTTGTTCACACAGTGCAACATATGTTTGTTTCCCATAGGAATAAAAAACTTTACTTTTATGTTCATTTTTCCAACATCGAAATGTATTTGATAATGGTTAACTGAATTATCTTTTAACTTATATTGATTTGTATGTATGTATATATAAGTCTAATAGTTGTTAATAAGATGCTTAAAATTGTATCAGTGGCACATAAGGAGGTATATAACATCTAAATGTACTGGATTACTGGCATAGTTTAAAAAAATTGGTTACATTTAGCGAGTTAATCATTTCAATAGCAACAACAAAAAAATATGAATGACAGCCAAAAGGTTGATAAATTTCAAAATTTATATATAGAAGAAAACCTATAAATCTCAATATCCATTCTGAATGAGTTAGCCTAAAAGCTTAAGTCACCTTTATAACTTTAATATGCCATTTTATACATACATACATACGTATGTATATGTATATGTATGTGATGGTGTGTGTGAGTTTTTGCGTCAATTTATTTGACATAACGGACATTGATTTTTTTTGCCTTAGGGTGTCGCCATGTCTGTGTGCAGCAGCAAGAGCAACAGCAACACTAACAACAACCACCATATTACACTGTAAAGTTCATTTACATGCTGACTATGATGACATTTTACTAATATACACACAGAGACAAATAGCAAACACCCCTGATATATGTATATGTATACATATATATATATATGTATGAATAGGAAAGTGTGTGTACGTGTGTGTGTTGTAAGTCAAACGCCCATTGATAACGTTGAAGCTCCAAACACACACAAACTCATATTTATACTCATTCTCACTTTAGCAAACTGGAGGTTCGTTTGCATTACAAAATATTTAGAGTAAAAAAAAAAAACTGGCATATGTCCGGGTTTGTGGTTGGATTGAGGGCCACCTTTTTTTGCACCTGGCCAACAACAGCGACAACATCAAAAAGTTAACTTATTGATTTGCACACAAGCATATGTATGTATGTATGTATGTATAGACGCCCCCGATTCTAGAATTGCCAACAAATTTTGGCTCATCAAGAGTCAAACTCTCACTGGCTCTGACTCTGACTTTGTGACTCTGTCGCGTGCCTAAATAGACAGCTAATTTTTGAAGTTTTTAAAGACCCATGACGTAGTCTTGACACCTCTCTCATATTCTCTCTTGGCCGCCATCTCAAAATCTCCCATTCAACCCATTTACCATCTACCGTTTACCGTTCCACTAATACCGCCCCCTCCCCCATCTGTAGCTCTACATGGAGCAAGTCGTCGCTTGACAGGAACTAACGGAAGTATTTCACTTGTTAACCAACGCTGATTGGTTGAGTGTTTGCTATAGAGAGCAAGAAAGAGAGAGGATTGTAAGAGCTTAAAAATCTAACGGACATTCGCTTGACAAGCCAGCAGAGGCAGCCATCGCGCTCTGACAACGTTGACGGCAACGCAAATGGACAGTTAGGTTTTTTTCCTCTGCATTAATTTGCATGCAGAATCATGAAACGGGAATCAGAAGTCAAGAAGGCACAGTGGTCAATTTCAATTGATTACATATGGGATTCTATAAGAAGCATTTAGAGCAATTCAATTTACTTATGACATACAATAATAAATAATGAAAAATGAAACTCCATAATTTCTAACATTTAAACTAATTCATTTACAATTTATATTAATAATTAATAAAATTGATCATTGTTTTGGTTTAGTATTTTTTGAATTTAACTGATCAGTAAGAAAATTTCTAACAAATAACTTGCAATTATTTTTTAATTTTAAACCGCTTTGTTCCACTGTATGTATGTTGTCTGTCCCCTTGTTAATTTTAGCGACTTGTTACATAATCCACTCTGACATATGTTTGCATAAATTTCATAAGCTCCCCTCGCATAATTGCAAATTAAATAGAGTGTAAAATAAATTGAGAAAGAAATGCCAGAACTTACCAGGAATATCGAGTGGAGCTACTGCCTCTTCCTTTACCAAGGATTCAGTTTTCGATTGCTCTTGTTGTTGTTGTTGCGCCTGTTCAGGCTGCTGTTGTTGCTGCTCTAGTTGTTGCTCTTTTTGTTGTTCCTGTGGTTGCTCCTCTTGTTGTTGCTGCTGCTGTTGTTGCTCCTCTTGTTGTTGCTGCTGCTTTTGCTGCTCTTGTTTTTGTTGTTCCTGTTCTTGTTGACGTTTGTACTCTTCTATTTGACCTTCTTGCTGCTGGTGTTCTTGTTGTTGGTGTTCTTGTAGTTGGAGATGCTGTTGGTGTTGCTGGTGTTCTTGTAGTTGGTGATGCTGTTGATGTTGCTGATGTTCCTGTAGTTGCTGTTGGTGTTGCTGGTGTTCCTGTAGTTGTTGCTGCTGTTGCTGTTGTTGATACTCTTGTTGCTGCTGTTGCTGATATTCTTTTTGCTGTTGCTCTTGCTGCTGCCGTTGATGAAGTTGTTGCTGCTGATGTTGATATTCTTGCTGTTGTTGATGCTGTTGCTGGTGGTGTTGCTGCTGCTGGTGATGTTGTTGCTGTTGCTGGTGTTGTTGTTGTTGCAGGTGTTGTTGTTGCTGGTGTTGTTGTTGCTGCTCTTCCTCGTATTCTCTGCCATCGGCCGGACAATGATATGACACACACGATGCTGATTCCACTGACATATTGACAGGATATTCCCCACTATATACAGGAGTACTCTGACTACTATCACTTCTGGCCCGAGTGCTACAATTACTAATCCCACTGTCCGTGCCTGTGGCACTGATCAATGGAGGCGATGTGAGAAGCCTTTGGGGTGGGGATGAGACCGTCGCTGTTTCTCCTCCATCCTGCAGATCATTTATACCCAAAGACAAATGAGATTCTTCCAATTTAGGTGTCGATCGAGCCATCTGAGAATGATGTTGCTCTGCATAATTTCTCAACGGTTCTAAATAGTTGGGCGGCAAAACTGTTCGATTTGGCGCTGGGGTAGAGGAACGTCCTGCAGGAGGATGATACGAGCTAAAACCTCTAGATTGGGCATAAGGTGACGGAGACGGTGAGGGTGAAGAGGCAGATGAAGCACAGAAAGGTGTAGTTGGAGTCGGCTCATAATGGTTGCTGGTGGGTTGTTGCTGCTGTTGATAGCTGGCCTGATGGTGATAGTGATGCTGCTGTTGCTGCTGATTCCTGGGTGGGTAATGCAAGACACTGGAGGGTATCAATTGCTGACCAGCGGGAGTGAACAACCCCTGATGATGGTGATGATGATGATGATGTGACGGCGGCGGTGGAGGCGGAGGCGTTTGGCTATAGTGTGGCGAGGCATAAGGTGCATAACGATAATAGCTGGACATATATGACCCATAACCGTAACCTTGTCCATAGCCAGGATGATGATAGCCATAGCTTGTCGTCCTATATGGCTGCGGTGGGTAATGATGAGACATGGCAGCCTGGGCCGATTGCTGCTGGTGCTCGTAATATCCTGCTCCCGCTGGATATCTGTCCGACATGACTGCTCTATGGTTGGGCTATCCTAAATCCTCCGCTAAGAAAGTTAAGTGACCCATCCCCGGCGGCAACTTCTTCCTTTTCTTGTGCCAATATCCTCTTACATATGTCTATTATTGATTTTCCTTTAGCCAATCGCCTTATCCTGGCCGTGGCAACCCTGTTATTTCGAATCCAATTCTCGCTCGCCTATTGTTGTTGTTCCTCTTACTGTAATGTCCTTGTCTGGCCACCACGCGCTTGGTTGCCTTTTATTTATTCCTCTTTTTTTTGTGGTCTTTATGTATGTGTGCTCCTTTTTTTTTTGTTTCTTTTTCCTTTTTTCTTTTTTTTTTTGCCACTTTTGCAGTTTTCTGCCTGGAAACGGATGGAAAAGGAAACAAGAGGGGAAAGAGAGAGAGAAGTTGCTTTATTATAGAATTGGTAATCCTAGTCCTTGCCGGACTACGCTATATCTAGACAATTCAATTAACATTCAAGTCAATAACATTTTATGCTTATGGGCCTACGGCAATTGTCCAGCAGGAGGTGTGAATTCCCACGGAGTAACAAACTTGTCAAGTAAAATAAAAGTTTTCTGCTCATTGCTACCGCCCCCCAAAAGTAGGTAACAGAAATTGTTGCGGTTTTGCTGCTGGCAAACCGCAAACAAATTATTCATATTAAATTTATCAGCAATAAAATGCATATCATTGTTACGTATTTTACAGCAAAATTTTGTATTCAAACAATTTTTTTTTGTATCATATTATATTTTAGAAAACATATTATAAAATAAATATAAATAAAAAAAAATTTATTACTTACTTAATTATTATTTTAAAAAAAGGTTTTTGTAATTCATGTTCTACTTAATGATAATTAAAAATAATATAAATTAGCACGCAAATTAAATAAGATTAGAAAAGAGTTCAACAGGTAAATTAATGAAAAGATATCAAGAATAAAAAACTTGGAAATTCTGAAAGCGAAAGAAACGAAAACTAAAAGTTGGAAAATCGTAAAGTAATTTCTCTTTTTTCAAAAAAAAAAAAAAATCAAATTTCACTTCAAACCTTCAAATGATTTCAACTCGAAATTTGCAAAATTTCAAATGCTTCAACTCGAAATTTGCAAAATTTCAAATGCTTCCATTTATTTAAATACCAAATCTCAACTCAAATTGACATTTAAGTTGACTTCCATATTAACCATCACTCAATTTCAGGAACAAATATTTTTGAGGTCAAAATACAAAATGCATACATAAAATAGATAAGTGAATTTACATGTATAACAAAATTCTATGACTTGCACATTGACACTGAACCATTTTCAAGTTTGATGCTAATGAGAAGTGCTCCAATCATTGGCCAAAATATGGCAGAGCCATCAAGTTTATTGCGAGTAAGTGCAGCATGTGGTTCCACTTGCAATCTGAATGTGACGATGCTGATGTCTATGATGATGCCAGTTAAGTGGCAAGTGTGTGTGTGTGTGTGTGTGTGTATGTGTCTGTGCAGATGGGTGGGGCGGTTAATGTGTAGGTGTAAATGGAGGTGGGGCATAAGAAGTGAGGCCATGCGCAAAATGATGTTTATGTTTGTTTTGCACTCACGCACAGGCCACAGCAGCTGCAACAGCAGCCACTTCAACTTATCGAGCGCATCACACACACACAAACACACATACACACATAGAAACAAGAAGCACAAACCACACATGTACAAGCCACATGAATACATTGAATGAATAACCGCATGCATTTTGGCCACATGCAAAACCATTAATGAGCCACAAATGTGCACACACAGAGGAAAACTGAACAAAGCAGAGAGTGAGAAAGTAAGAGAGAAAGAGTGGGGGATTGGATGAGTGAGTGAGTGAAATAAGAGAAGATTGATAAGTGGTGGGGGGCTATGGAGGGATTTTTGAAATTCCGGAAAATGTCTTTTTCAGCAGCCTCTGGTCTAAGGATTCTGATGAGTTTGCGCTTGGCGTGTGCGTTTATTGATTAATAAACCTTTTTTCGTTGATTTTTTTTTTTTGGTTTGCAAAAACAAAAACAAAACAAGAGGGAAAACGAAGTAAAATAAAAGCCAAGCACACACATAATTGACTGAAAGGGAGCGCCGCCTTGAAAACTAGTCAACTTTTTCTTTTTTTTCCTTTTTTTTTTTTTTTTGTATTGATTGGCAGAGCCAAGTGACGAGAGGTGAGTGATAATGATGGTGATGATAATGATGATGATGACGACGATGATGTCCCGTTACGGGCATTAAATTAGCAAAGTAAGCAACTCTATTAGCAAAGTCAAATATGGCAAAAGAGAGCGAAGCGAAGCATGGTAAAAGCAATGGGGGGGGGGGGGCTAACATAATCAATGTAAACATACCGGCCTGAGTTCAAAAGAGAGCCAAAACTTAACAGAGTGCCCCACACACAAATAAGGATAGACAGAGAGAGAGAGAGAGTGTGAGAGAGAGATAAAGTGGGGAGAGAAAGACCAAAGTAAGAGAGGCATAGAGAGCGACAGTGATACAGAGCTTTCTGGCAAGGGTTATGAATGCAAAACGTAAAGAAAAACACCAAAATAAAGTGAATTGAAACACTGTAAATGAAATGAGCTAAGTGAAATAAGTTTTGAGCCATTGCAATCTGGTCAGCACTCTCTCCCAGTTGCCCTCGCGAGTGCTCTCTTTTGCGTTGTCTCTTGCTTCGCTAAAAGGAAACGGAAGTTGAGTGAGTGACTGAGTGTGCGTCTGTGTGTGTGTATGTAGGCAATGTTAATGGCGAGATGCTGATGCTGCTGCTGCTGTTACTGTTGGTATTACTATGTGGGTGCGTGTGTGTGTGAGCAACAGCCGCCCTGTTGTAACGGTGAAACAAATATGTGTATGTGTTGTATGTTTGTATATAAATCAATAAAAACAGCAGCCTCAGACCGAGACGACAACGCATTTTTAGCTTTTGGCTGCCGCGCATAGTTTGCCCAGAGTCGTCCAGGACCTACTTCCTACCCACACTCCCCTATCGCTAGCTCCAGGCACACACATACATAGATATACG
This sequence comes from Drosophila emarginata, assembly GCA_037075365.1. Taxonomy (NCBI): domain Eukaryota; kingdom Metazoa; phylum Arthropoda; class Insecta; order Diptera; family Drosophilidae; genus Drosophila; species Drosophila emarginata. The sequence goes on from JBAMCD010000120.1 coordinate 5,335,467, forward strand.
CACACAACGGCACACATAAGCACACAACAACATAGAGCAACATCTACCCACTCATGCCATTCACGTCATACGTTGCGTATGTGCAACGAGCCTGAGCAGCACTTGAACGCTTGCAAAATATTGACAGCCCCTGAATGTATGCAGCAGATTTTTGTTGGGATTTTAATCGAGAGGTGGCACGATGATAATGATGTTGATTCTGAATAATTGGGGCAAATAGTGGACATACTGTGCAATGACTGTTTGTAATATATTATGCACAGATGAAATCAATGCTGAAATATTGAATTATTAATAAACAATTAAAATTTCATTTAATTGTTGTATTTCTTTATCTAAATTTATATTTCTCAACGATCTGCTAATTCATAAAGTTATAAGGAATAAAATGTACAGTTTGTATTATAAAAATTATTTGATATATTAAATATCAAATTTACTATTTTATAAGGTAAACAAAGTTTATTTATTTAAAAGAAATAAAAAATGAACAATACGTTAATCAATATGTTACTAAAACATAACTTATAATTATAGAAATTTAAAAAATAAAAACATCACACCATTTTCTTTTGCATATTATTTTTATAGTATTTTTATTTATATTTGAAAAATAATAAAATAATTTTAAAACTGTCTAGAATTTTTATTATTTTTTAGTTTATATTTTTAATATTTTTATATGGATATATTCCAATTTTATATGTTTTAAAATCTTGCCAACAAGAATGTTAGAGTCACAGAAATTAAATGTAAAATATATTCAGATTCTTAATTACACATTTAAATATATAATATATACATATATAGTTACCTGCAGTATACGATATTGATTAATTAATCAAATTGGTTTTAATTTTTAAAAGTAATTTTCATTTTGAAGTATTTTTTCATTGTTTTCTATGAAATTTTGAATTGTTTTTTCAATTTATTTGCAAATTTCACTAAATCATTTTTGTAAATTTCGTTTTACTAAAATTCCGTTACTTTTTGAAAAAAACCAAAAAAAAAACGGTTCACGGAGGCCAACACGGGCCAGCTAACTGTTCACACACAATCTTCTCTCAATCACTCTTTCTTTCTCTTTATGAGATGAAATTCGAAGAGCGTAACGATCAACACACAGAATGCTCTGTCGATGGCACTGGTGTTGCTCTGCTTTCTGTTGGTGCTGCTTCTGTTCTGCCTCTGCCGTAGACACCATGTAAATGTCATTTATTTATTAACGGTTTATACCGACGCCCAGCCAGCTAGGCAGCAGCGTGTGTGCAGCGCGCGCAAAAGTCCGATGTAGACTGAAATGTGATACAACTGGCATGCTACCATTTATACACCGAAAAGCCTCAACACGGCAGCACACCCATACCTACCACCCTACACCCCCACTGTATCGCGCCGCACCGTCATACCACCCCACAATCCCTACACTACCCAATACCATTGCTTCGCCTCTTGCCCACAACAACAAAACGACAACGACGACGACCACGACGAAAAAGAAGAAGAAAACTGGCAAAAGACGGCAATAGAGAAAAGCCAGAAGGAAAACAGAACAGCTCAGCCTGCTGCACTGGGGATTCCAATGTGACCCGATTTGATGGACGCGAGAGAAAGCTTTAGCCAAAAAAAAAATTAAAAAGAAGAGAGGGATGCATTTTGCACTCTCTCTACTGCCCTCCCTCTCAATCACTCACTCTCTCTGTCTCTCTCGCTTACTGTCATTTAGCCAACCACAAAAGAAAGAGAGAGAAATGCATTTTGCGCTCTCTCACTCTCATCCTGTCCCTTGCTCTTCCTCTCAATTTCGTTGTCCCGCATAGAATCTGATTAAATACACTTTGCTTACGAATTAGAGCACAAAACAGAAATCAAACAAAAACAGAGAGCTCTACCAGGCCAAAAACGGATATCTAGAGCGACAAAGAGAGACCGAGAGAGCTAAAAACGCATTGAACGAGCTTCCTCATGGGGGTTTCCCCAAAATTTATTGATATCCGGGCTAGGAATTTAATAAAAACTACAGCATACATTTCAGAGTCTTTTCACAATAAACCAAATGCTGACAATACTTTAATAATTCATTTTTTATAATTTTTGGTATTGATATTGGTCAGTGAACTTGTGGCATATGCCAGGTGACCGATAAGCCTGAAGGCAAACCGGAAAGGTAAACACACAACTACAGCACCATCCGCACTCACAAGCAGACTAACAACATTCGCACACTCATTTCATATTGATTAAATCTGGGAGAGTGCTATGTCAAATCCGTCTCTCTTTCGCTCACTTAAATCATCTCTATCTCTCATTGCGCACTAGGACCGTTCAGTGCACGTGTTTGTTGCGGTTTTTGCATAAACTCAGCAAAAAAAAAAAACGGGGGAAAAAACGTAAACAAAGCTTGCGCACGCAACGCTGGAATATAGTGGGGTAGGAATACGAGACTCCCACCAAGTCAAGGGTGTATTGCCATACCCCCTTGCTCGTGAAGTATATTAACTTGCCAGGAACAACGCCAGCTAACATATATCCATCGATTTTCATTAAATCCATTAGTTTTGTGTTGCCTAACGTTCCTTTTATTCAGTATTCAGTAAGATTTTTTATGACTTTCCGCTTTTTATTGTTTTAATCTACTTGCTGCCGAAATCACAAGTTTTCTAGAGATAATTCGTTATACGTTATAAGGCAAATAAGAGGACATAAAAGTAGTAAAACGTCAGGGTAAAGTAACGTCGACCCTCTTGTACTTGGTTATTGATTGCTCGGTAAACGTCATACAGGGTGTTGGCTAGTTCTTTCTGGGTGATTTTACTGTAGTAAAACTAACAATTTAAACATTTTACGTAATAATCAACAATAAAAACCAAATAAAAAGTGTCAGTCTTAACCAAACCAATGAGCACCCATGCAGTCGCGTGTCCACTCAGTTTGACAGACCCAACACCATTCGAAACCACAGCCGGAACGTGTGCAGACCATGTGCATGCACCCACCTGCAGGGAGAAATTGATGAAAGGCAAAGGGAATGATTAAAGAATGTATAACAGAATGCTCAACTTACCATCTCGCTCCGTGGGTGTACGACATTTAGGACAGGGTTTTGTACTAACTTTAATGGTTACATTGGAAGCCTCATCCCAACGGGCCTCAGCTGCGCGCTATAAATAAACTAAACTTCGTATGAAATTCTTAAACGAAAATATCTTAACAATGTACTCACATTTGGATCTATAGTATATTCACATGAATTTTTGCTACTATTCTGCTCGCCCTCGGGGAGGCATTCGCCAATATGATAGCCTTGTTGGCAGTTGCGGCAAAACACATAGCCACAACCATTTTGACATGTCACCTTACGACAATCGGGTTCCACTAGCAAGCCCATGCCACAACCTGGTTGGGGGCATAGCACACCACCAGCCTGCAACACATATTCCTCGGTGGCAAAACGCTGATAACGTTCGTATTCGTCACGTGTCAACAGTTTAAAATGGTGTATTTCTTCTATAAACGAATGCTCACAGCCAGCCGGACAGGGCAACGTGTATCCAAAATCTGGATGTGGCATAAACTGGCGTTCACTCAGACGTGATCGACAATAGTGGCGAAAGCAATCAATGCAAGTGACGTGCTGGGAGGCACAGGGGAATACTAAAACCGTTTCACTATTAAAATAAATGATAAGATAAGTTAGAGGAATTTAAAATGAACGCAAGTTGTTTTTCCTTTTCTAGTTATTTGCTTTTTTGATTTACCTTATATCAGTGCAGGCTAGGCAAGGCACATCCTTTATATTGTTCTTAATCAAATTTAAGGGAGCAGCAAAATCCTTTTCTCCTCCTGAAACATGCTCGGCACACTTAAAAAAGAATTCGGCAAATGGTGGATCACCAGCCTCATTATCGACACAGGCAATTTCAAGGCTCTCACAGTGGCCACGTATGCGTCGTGACTTTAGTACATCATCCCAACATTCCGGATCCCGGTGTACAGTGAATGCTCCGTCCTTGCATAGAGAGCAGCGGACTCGCAGCTTGCCATTGCACAACTTATCACATTGGCCACAGTGAACAAAAAAATGGGCCTTGGCACGAGCTCGTTCTGGGCAAAGAAAGGAATGTGCCAGTTGATAAAACAATTAAAAGTAAATGAGTGTGTATTCCCACCTTCATCGGTAATATTAAGACGTTCGTCGCTCTCCAACTGCAAATCTAGTAGTGTTTCGTTTAAAGGTCTTGATGGTTCTTCGCCTATGGAAGATTCTTCTTCTTCGAGTGTGGCAGAGGCCACTTGCTTTTCTTTTTGGGTAGGCGGTCTCAGGCGTATGGCATGTAATATACTCTGTTGTCCAAGATCGCATTGCTACTAAGGATTAGGATTACATTTAAATATTTAAATAGTCATATAATTGATCAGACCCACCTCTATTGTTGTGGCATCACTTAATTCTTTTCCGGCAAATATAATTTTCACCTCCTCCGGCTGTAGTCCAAGTTGCGGTGCTACCAATTCCTTCACGTTCTTAATGTCCCATTGCGGCTCTAAGTTTACAGAGAGTGTGCGTCCAGTATTCGTCTTCACATAGATGCTCAATGTGTGGGTCAGGGTTTTGCCACCAAATTGCAGAAGTTCCAGCATTTTGCGAACAATTGTTGCAAAAAATTTAAAAATAAAACTCATTTGTTGTAATCACAAGTAGATGTGGGAGGTGTATAGTGTTGGTAAATGGCGAATATCAGCTGATAGCATCGAACGGAAAGAAATATTTAAAATTTAAATAACAGCAATTTGAAATGCATAAATGACTAGATACACTTTTTTTTATTGTTTATTCAATGTTGTCATAGAAGACATTAATCAGAAAAAGAGAGTATGGCAAAATATTTGGGTATGGGCCAATGACTATATAATTACGTTAAAGGAAATGTCACCAAGTATTTGATAAAATATTATTATTTTAAAATGTGTTGACTATCAAGTTAATATATTTTTCAAATATGTTATTCAAATTGTGGAATACTAATTTTAAATTTTAAACATACGTTGTCATTGCTTTCATGGTCTTTAAAATTCTGACTTACGCATTATTTAACACTGGTCCGCCTGAATGGCCACTATTCACCCAGAAATCTTTCATTTGCCATTCGCCGTGAAGCTCGAACAGTTCTCTTTTTTGCGCTTCGAATTGGAATTGAAAGTTGAAAAGAAAAAAGAAAGAATACTTGTGAAATATATGATATTTGGTGAAAATGTCACATTTTAGTATACGTGAAGTAAATGGAGACTTGTTTAGTGCCGGCAATGAATACTCCCTGTGCCATTGTGTTGCTGCTGATTTGCGTATGGGCAAAGGAATCGCCGTCAAATTTCGGTAAGCTTTTGTATTTGTATTTGCCAATTCGCTTTGATTTACAGTTATCATTTTCATGGCAGCAATAAATTTGGGCAATTGGAAGTTTTGCAACAGCAAAATGTTCACCCTGGTGGCGTGGCCATACTTCAAGATCACCAACGTTATATATACAATTTGGTAACCAAGCAAACTAGCTGGGGTAAGCCCACTTATCAGTTGATGCATAGCTCCTTGACGGCCATGCACCGACACATGGTAAGTCCTAGTTATAGCATTAGCATCTATCAATCGCATGAATCAATTTTCCATCCTAGATCGATCATAAGGTTACAAAATTGGCTTTACCCCGCATAGGATGCGGTTTGGATGGCCTTAGTTGGTCTAAAGTAAAAGACATGCTTTCTGAGCTCTTTGGACAAGATGATATTGAATTGGTTGTATATAATTACAGGCCAGACAGATAAAATATATAATCAATTAAAGTTATTTCGATGGCGGCACAAAGTTGTACACCACAATCTCCAGAGTTTCACGTTCAAACACTTGCTCCAACAAGACACTGACCTTGTCCCATTCCAAACCATCAATGCCACATCCAATACGCGGTATGGCCAACTTCTCCACATTATTATTTCGCTACAAAAACAATCATAGCATTAAGATATAAATATATAGTTTACACATTTTAAGTTGCTTATCCCATGGCTCACCATGTGTTCGCGCATCTGTTCCAATGATGCCTGAAGTGAGGCATATGTAGGTTTATCATAACTTTGCGGTTTTGTAACCAAATAGTAGATATAACGTTCATCATCCTTTAATATGGCAACCTCCCCACTGGTTGCCTTTTGAGCTCGCAATTCATCCAGCCTGCCATATACTTGCTTGAATTTCACCGCAACGCCTGCTCCCATCGCCAAATCGGCGCCTACACAATGGGCCATTGAATGCGTTTTGGGCGCCGAAAAGAGATCCCCCTCAACTTCATTGATTTTCAAATTATTTTGACCAGCCATGCCCAATACAAAAGCGCGTCGAAAAGACTCACGTAGTTCTAGAAGGTTGCGAGAATACATTATATAGATTGAATAAAATATAGAATACTTTTTGAATGAAGACTCGGTGAACAATGACTCTAAAAGTACGTTAAAAAAAAATACTAGTAATAAACCAAAATATTAGTTATATTATCATGCTGTTACAGGGTATATAAAATTTGTCAAAATTTGTCATTATATAAACTTGAGAACCTTAATTACTGAATTCTTTATGCCATAAAATATCAATAAAAAGCTTAAAATATATGCTAAATTTAAGATTGGAATTAATTCGACACATTGCAGTTATTATAAAACGGCATTTAAAGCTTTTAGCGATTTTTGAACGATTTTAATGTCGATTTTGAAATACCCTTAAATCGAATGGTTAAGCCTAACACCGATTCCTCTCCCATGCTTTCGCATTGATTTTCATTTGATATTCAAATAAGAAAAATATATAAAGTAAATTCCATATATTAATAAACCGCAGAAGTTCTTATATCTTAGAATTTAAAGACTTTTATGGATTTGTTATGGCCATGCTAGGGGCGTGTTATAATTTATTTCTGTACAACATAAATACCCATAAAAAAAATTATAAAAATTTACAATAATATCTTAACAAATAAAAAATAAGTAAAATGTGCATTTGGTGCTAAAAGAAATATAAAAAAAAAACATTTCGAGTGTTAAATATAGATCGACTATATACAAAGAATAATACTTATTATCCATCTTAAAACGGAGTTTTCTCTCTGTAGAGCGACTGTATAGAACGGCTAACATGTCGCGGTACATTTAAGGTTTTCATTTGATGACAAGTAGGACAGACAATCTGAATGCTATCTCCCACCATGCTGGGTGGCTGATAGAAAAACGCTATAATATCCACGGTATCGGTGGCGAAAACCAATTCCAATAGACTACGTACACGCAGCCAATCCAAACGATCAATGCCACAGCCCAGACGCGGTATAGCCAATTTCGTTACATTGTGTTCCCTCTGATGAAACGAAAGTTTAATAGAAATAATATGATATATGTATATATATAACTCCAACTTTCTACTCACCATATGTTCCCTCATGGCTAACAGGGCATAATACAATGCCGTATATGTACATTTTTCATGACTTCGCTCTTTGGTCACCAGATTGTATATGAATCTGCCGCCCTGTTCCAAAACTGCTACATTTCCTGTATGCTTATGCTGTTTCTTTAAATCATCAACTTGACCAAATTTGCAACGAAATTGCAAATTGATGCCCGCACACATGGCAAAATCGGCACTAACCGAATGTACCAAGGCAAAATTTTCGGGAGCACTAAAGAGATTACCCTTGGCTTCAGTTATTTGACACTTGGGTGCGGCAAGCTGTAAATTAATCTTTAATTGAAATTGTTCAACATTTTGTGGATTCATCGAATTTTACCTCCTTTGTCATATCGTTATGATCACAGATCAATATCTCGATCGCATATTCGCTATGGGCAAAGATCTGTTGCATGATGCGTTTTATTTGCTTCCAATCGAGGCCATCGTTTCCACAGCAAATTCGTGGCATGGCCACTTTAGTGATTTCATGATTGCGCTGGAAGGGGTTTAGAGTAGAGGAAACGGAGGCATAAATATTTAATGGTACAAATAAATTAACTGTAAATTGACAAAAAGCCATAAAATGAAAACCGGAGAAAAAGATTTCCACCGAGACTAAGTCGCACTTAAGATGCCCTTTCAATGCATATTTTAGATTTGAGAAGATTCTATAATGCGATTCTTAAACTGAAATATATTGAAATTTATATCACTCTGAAATAAGTATATTTATACACAGAATATAAAAATTACTTGCACTTAAAAATTATTATTCCAAGATTTTAGAATTTAGGATTTAATTCAAACTCTAATTTGAATCTAAATTGTTTGTCAAGGTGCCGGAACCTAGTTTTGACATATTTCTAATTATGGTAGGGAAATATACTTTATTGTCCCCAACTTCATGGTGCTGTTGATTTGCACATTTGCTTACCATATGTTCTCGCATACAAATTAATGCTGCTTGGACATCATCGTAAGTACTCGAGTCGTAGATTGTGGATTTGGTTACCAAGTAGTAAACAAATCGTGAGTTATGCTCCAAGACAGCGCAGTTGCCTCGAGTGACACGTCGTTGACGCAGTTCATCCACATCGCCAAAGATTAGACTAAACTGCCAGGCCAGGGTGCCCCGCTGAGCCGAGAACGATGACTCAACGGCATGACCCAGTGCATAGGTTTGTGGTACTTGGAATATATCAAGTTTCGATTCAATGATTTTAACATTCGAGGCGGCCATTTTGTACGACCAACTGCAATTAAAATGAAAATTATTTTGGTTTGAATTCAATGCCAAAAATGATTGGCCAAAACTTACGTGCACGCAGCCAGAAAACCAAAAAAAAAAAAACTTTCACGACGAGGTCGTTTGTTGAAATCACACTAAAAACTGTAAACTTTTTGTTTTTCTGTTTAGTTTGTTTATTTTCTGTTTTCTTTTTGCACTAAGGGGACGTAAAACGCGAGAACTAGAGAAAAACACAGGCAAATTAGCAAAGACGCCGCTTAGTCTCGTCGGGGTCACCTTTTTTTTTTTTTTTTTTTTCTTTCACCACCGCCGCCACCACAACAATAAAACTGCCACCAATAACAACGTTTTGTGATTATTAATCAAGTAACTCGACCCGCTTTTCGGTTGTATCTCAACCGGCGTTCTGCACTGGAATGCGTTGAATACAGTTCCCCAAAAAAGCAAAAACCCAACGACAACAACAGCAACAGCAACGATAACTTGTCGCCAGGGGCGTCACCCAAAAGGGTAGGTAGAAAGCTCGTTTCTGAGCCATGAATAAACGACTGACTCAGCCCATGGGCAAGCTGCTGTTGCTGCCAATGATGATGATGATGATGGTGATGATGATTGCGGATGATGACATGTTCATTGTATAAACATTTGTGTATATACATATATGTAGTTTTAACTGTTTTGTTGTTGTTGCTGTGGTTATCGCTTTGTTTGTTTTTGTTTAGAATTCAAAAATTCACTGTTAATTTGTTTGACTCTCTCTCCCAGTCTGTCTGTGGAGGACAGGTGACCGTGTGTGACTCCGGCTCTTCTTCAACTAATATAACAAAAGTACAACTTTTGATGTATCACTAAATTTTAGATATAGGCATACCAACATAAGAGCATGTAAAATAAAGTATATAATTAAACAAATTTCAAATGAATGGTAAAAAAAAAAAATAAACTAAAATTCTTAGATCATCTAAAAAATCTATTTGTAATGTTAACGTCTATAACTTAGACTCGATGATTTTGTAAGAATATTTATATGTTTGGATTGATTATACAATTTAATAGCTAAAAGTAGTAATCTCTTAATTAGGCAATCTAGTTGAAGGTGATCTTAACGCTGGCAAAAGCTTATCGTTTTATCTATATTCATTTGCATATGCCCCGCTCAGTTAGGGTATTAATTCAAATGTGTCATTATAAAGTCATACGAAATCTATTCTGTTCTATGTTAACCAATTACGAACATGTGCCAGAGACTAGCTACCACGATAACCATATTGATAGTGTTTTATAGATTAATGATTAAGGTATGTAATGCGTAGGCTGTTTCCAATTCAAAGTCAAAGGTAATCAGTTGTTTAGGTGCTTGCTTAGGTGCTAATAGGGGCGTCAAGTGAAGTAAGTCGGCGACTCAGGTTGATATTGTTTGTTTGCATATATATGTATGTACATACATATATGTATAATTATAAATATGACTAAAATTATATGAATACGTTAGACGTTATGGCAGGTGAAATGAAATTCCTCCACTCACACATACACACACAAGCACACACAGACACATTCAAATTACCATATTAAGTGACTACTTAAATTCAAAATTATGTATATAAAAACGAAAAAACATTTAAAAATCAGCGACAAAACAGCTACAACAAACATCTTAGCAGCTTTTTCGATTTATATATGATTTGGCGCCACGTTTTCACATAGTTTACAACACTGTCTGAAAATAGTTGTGCCACACTATAGTTTTGGAGCTTTTTCATACCCTAACAAATAGTAATAGTTACTTTTAAATAAAGAATTGCGAAGAATAAAGAAAACAGATTTAAGGGATTTTTTTTTCAGTATTTTTGTTTTGGCAGTTAACTGATTTGAAAACTATATAGAACTATATATATCAAAACTTTTGTTAATTGGAAAAAACTGAAATTAGAAGGGAAATTTAAATCAATCATTAAATTTCTTTCACAATTTTTGCCCATTTTTTCGTAAGTTAAACTATTGAACAATAGAATATGTACAATTTTAGAAGAATAGAAAATAGTTATAGAAAAATTTGTATATGTATACATAAATGAGATCTTCGCATGTCATGTTCATTCAAATGACCTTTTACAAACTCTCGTTAGTAGGGTATATATGTTTCGGTCTACTTTCTATGTGCCTCTTGTGGTTCTGTGAAAGCTTTTCCGCTCCACTGTCTGACGAAGAGTCTATACTATTCTACGCATGTCTGTTCACTCTGACTGTGGCATGACACATGGCGCGCAAGTGAGGTAATCAATTTATTATATTTAAATCGTAACTTTTCATCAGCAACAACTACATACATATAATAATAATAATCACAGGGGGCACCTTGTGGAAAAGCGTTTGTTAAGGCATTTCATCGGGGAACATCTCTCGGTTTCAGTTTTAGATTCAGTTCATGGCAGTTCACCGAACGGCGACGAGGAGAAGCTCTTTAGTCGATGGGATTTGTTATTGCTGTCATCGTTGTATTGTTGTAGTTGTTGTTGTTGCTGTTGTGGCATTGTTTTAATAGTGTGCAAAAAGCAGAATTACGTAAAATTTGTTAAGTTTATTATGCTCTTCAACTGTTATTAACAAATATTTGTTTTTTTTTTTAGTAGTAATTATTTTTATTCTAGTTAAATACTTTACGTAGAAATTGTGTAGTTAGTGGCAATAAATTTCGTTGTATTAAAAACATTGGCGAATTTTTGTTCTCTACGTTATTTCGCTTCTTTTTCTTTTTGTTTGTAGGGCAATTATTTAAATAAATCTCCCAGCAATAAAACAAAAACAATAAAGAAAACTAAAAAGAAGTTAAGAAATAATAAAAATACGTTGGAACTGATTCACACGCGACGCGTCTATAGAATAAGACTAAAACAAAAATACAAAAAAAAGTGCAAGCGAATAGTAGCAGCAGCAAGCCTGGCAGCGCAGTTGGCAGCCAGCAGTGAAACTAAAGCCAGCTACTGCGTCAGCTGTTGTCTTCCCCCATCTCCCTCAATCTTGAGATATTTGATTCAGTCTCCATCTCTTTCTTATTGCCTTACGTAGTCCGTCAGTGCCTTTTACGTGTTATTTAGTTCTTAACTAGTTTTATTTGTTATTAGTGTGTTGTTGTTAGCTATTTTTTTTTTTTTTATTTTGGTCTTGGTTTTGGTTTTTTGTTGTTGCCATATTTGTGTTTGCGTAGAAAATGACTTCGTTGACATTGCTGCTGCGCTCGGCTGACGCCACCACCTACGCCGCTGCCAGCGTATTGAATTGGCGGTTTATTCAAACACTTCAAAGACGCCAACAACAATTGCAGCAGCAGCAACAACTGCAGCAACAACAATGTAGGCGTTTGCATTCAACAGCAACAACAACGAAATGCGGTAAGTTTTACTTTTGTTATTGCAATTGTTATTTATTTCTTTTTTGTTTTATATAAATTATGTTAATTACGCGTGCAAATTTCATAAATTATAATATTAATTGATCTTCCACTTTGATCAATTTGACAATATTGCTGCCGCTGCTGCCACAGTGCTGTCATAAAATTCACCCACACAGCCACGCACACACATACTCATCCCCACACACATACACACACTCGAAATGTTCTATAACGTTCTATAAACAAAAACTGTATAATTAAAACAAATTCTATATAAATTGTTTAAAAATAAAAAGGGGGCGTTCCATTTAATTACTTTGAAATGTTTAAAGAATGAACTGAAATCGTTTGAAATATTAAATTTGAATCAAGTTCCCAATTATTAATTGCATTTTGATAGCTGTCAATTACATTGTATGTATGTATGTATGTATGTATATACTGGTATATATGTCAAACTGGTTTAACACCCTCTGACAAATGTTCAACAAATTTTAATTCCACTTGCAATGCATCTCCATCCTATCCATCAAAAAAGGTGTTAATCAGCTCAACAAATTGACCATAAAACTTATTATTTACTTGCTCACCCTCCCCAAACAATCGAAATTGATTAGAACGGCGACGATTGAGACTGACACCAACGATTACAACGATTTCGGAATACCCTCCCTCTAAATTGCTTATCAAAATCTTCTATAAACGTTTCCCGATTAAAAGGTAGCAAAGTTATTCAATATCATGTATCAATATAATGATATTCCAAAAGTCTATATACCAACTTTAATAGTTTTCGTTAATATATAGTAGATCTTGATATTTAAAGGAAGAGGGATCAATTCGTTTGATTACAGCTCACTCCAGAATTTTATATATGTTTATATGTATGTATACATATATGTATGTACATATGTACATATACATACATATACATATGTATATATTTATAGACCTCAATACACCATTTACTCTATAAATTTTATATTTTCGACCTAGGTTAAAATGATAAGATAAGGAGGCCAAAAAAATAAGTTGATTTAAAACATTGCTTTTAAAAAAAAGAATAGAAAAAAGACTTTTAGAATTGATGTGTTATCTGAGATTGAATTGAATTTGTAATATCTAATAAAATAGATCCCCTAAGCAAATATAAACATATTTCTCATGTTTATTTTAGTTTTAACACAAATAACTGATGAGAACTTTTTTCATTTTTATCAATACTATATATTGAGATTTCTGACTTAGGACATTTATCTATAAAAGTGTTTTCAAGTAATGCCCTAAGCTTGTTAGAGTATACAAAAACATGGAGGTAAAGCCAATGTACGAATTGTTTGTTTCAGTGTTTATGCTCTGGTTTTGGCAAATGCTTTTTAGACTAGCTCAAAAATTAACAGGTTTATAAATAAAATGTGTTAGAAAGTGTTTTCGGTTTGAGTATTTCAGCCAGCTTATATAACAATGGGTGAAAGAAATAATTCCACTCAGTTATTTAGATAAACTTAACCGATAAGATTACATTTTGTATATAACTCTCTGGACTTAATTGATTGTAGGCACTCTACAAAACAGAAATATTTAATTCGCTTTCATTGTGGAAGGTCAACCGAGGGGTATATACATACATATATACAATATAGAACCGATTGGTGTAATTTTATTCACTTTCTATGACCACTTAATTCCACTATTGAGAAAAAAAAAAAAACAAAATAAAGTAACGCAACTGTTGTTTATTAAAAATAATTCTCATAAGTGAAGTTCAAGGTCATTAACAAGTAAGCACAAACAAACAAATACACTTATACACGTAGGTCCAACCCACACAGAAACGCACACCCCTACAAAGAGACGAGAAACGACATCGAAACTAGAAATGCTTCACAAACAAATACTATACATATATGTATATATATACATATGTATATATCTTTGTATATATATGTAAGCAGTCAAATAAATTATATACTTATACATACGATTTTTTTGTTGTATATACTTGTTTGTTTATAAGTATGTACGTTTTGTGCTGCGAGCCCCCTAGAAATATGAAAACGGTCTACACTAACCGAAAAACGGAAAAGAAACGCAAATTTTAGTTCCCTTCAAAATGTTAAATAACGGAGTGAGAGAGAGAGAGATAGAGAATGGGGAAGAGCATTAAGTAAGCACTGTACTTGGGATTTACATAGCTTTAGTTCTTAACTACACTGTAGAAAATTAATAAATTGTCGCAGCTGTCTATCAGAACAATGTTTCATAACAATAAGATAAGATACTAATAGACTGGCTTGCTATCTAACTTTAAAAGTACATTTTTAATATAATTAGTAATGATAATTTTTGAAAAACCTTTTATTTTATATGTTTATTTCACTTTTCTTTAATTTCGAGTTACAAGTTTTTCTTTAGCAAATATATAAAAGGAACCATTCAAAGAAATAAGTAATTTTAAAATTAAATGCGCAGATATTTAAATAATATTTTAAATTTAGCTTGAAAATATATTACCCGATCTTTAGAGAGACAGATATTACCACTAATTATTCAATAGTTTCTACAAGGTTTTCAATATACAATATATTTATTGTATTCATTTTTAAAACAAAATGTCTAAATATTGTTTTCCAAAAGGTAGATCTTTTACCTGTTTCGATCGTATTTTCTGCAAGTGTACACGCGCCCGAAACGACCAAAAGATTCTAGGTAGAAAATATTATGCTGATAAGCATATTTATCTGACACTCTCGAACGACTCTTGAAAATTTCGGGTTTTGCAAAAAACTGAAATAACAATAAAAACGAAAAACCAAATCAAACCATATCAGCAGCAACCCCCTGTTGCTGAGAGAGAAAGAGGCTGTTTCCAACAGGGGATAGAGTAGGGTTTTGGGTCTGGGTCTGTCTATAGAGAGAGATTGCCAGAACAATTAGAGGAGAACCGATGACGACTGCTTATGTATATTGTCGCCTCTATCGCTAGCTACTCATTATTATTATTTTTGGGCAGTTCCAGTCGCGTATACGCCGCGTATCTAGACGCACACACAAGAAACAAACGTTCCTCTGCAAAATAAAAAAAGAAAAAAAAAAAAAAAACTTTTAACAAAAATTATTTCTTGAATTTCCGTTTCGCAGACTTTGTCCCGCTTCGTACTATAGCCAGAAATATGTCTTCTGCTGTTGCTCCCAAATTGGTCGCTGTGGCCGAATCGCGTCGCTTTATGATCGATTGTTTCAAGGCTGTAAAAGTGCCCGAAGCTCATGCCCAGGCCCAAGCCGATCTTTTGGTGGCTGCCGATCATCGTGGCCATTTTAGTCATGGAATGAATCGTCTGGAAATGTATATTAATGATTTGGCTATCAATTCAACTGATGGCGGTGCCATACCCCAAATACTAAAGGAAACTCCAGCCACCGCTTGGGTGGATGGACGCAATGGTTTAGGCGCTGTAGTGGGTAACTATTGTATGGATTTGGCCATCAAGAAGGCTAAAACTGTTGGAGTTGGTTGGGTATGTGCCAGAGGTTCAAATCACTATGGTATGGCTGGCTGGTATGCCATTCGTGCCATGGAACAAGGACTTGTTGGCATGTCCATGACCAATACATCGCCATTGATGGCTCCAACAAGAGGCAAGGAGGCTGCCTTGGGTACAAATCCTTTGTCCCTAGGCGCTCCGGCAACAAATGGTGATAAATTCTTATTGGATATGGCCACAACAGCTGTGGCAGTTGGTAAGATTGAGATTCAGCGCAGGAAGGGAGCTCCTTTGCCCGACGGTTGGGCTCAAGATCCCAATGGTAATGTTACCAATGATGCTGAATTGGGCTTCTCCACCGGCTGTCTAATGCCCTTGGGTGGTGCCGAATTAACTTCGGGATATAAGGGTTATGGTCTTGGAGCCATGGTCGATATCCTTTCTGGTGTAATGTCCGGTGCCCATTATTCTACTCAAGTTCGTAAATGGACTCATGCTGGTGCCGATTCTGCTGCTGATCTTGGACAGGTCTTTATTGCCGTTGATCCCAATTGCTTTGCCCCAAACTTTGAAGAACGCATGACTGATTTCAATAGTCGTTTGAGGAATACCCAACCGGTGAGTAAACCCTTTAAGATCCGTTTGCAAGAGGATCTATTTCAATATAAACTTGTGCTTTTTTTTTTGTTTTCTTTACAGACCGATCCCTCGAAGCCTGTTCTTTTGGCTGGTGATAAGGAAGGCAATAATATGGCTGCCGTGGATGCGGCTGGCGGTATACAATATCTGGAAAATCAATTGAAGACTTGCGCTAATTTGGCTGAAAAGCTACATATCAAGCCTTTAAGCTTTAACTAAATTGAGTAAGAGAAAATGGGCTAAGCCCAGTCACTCTCACTCTCTGACCCCTTCCCCTCTTTAAAAGCATTGCCATCTAAACATACATATTTATGCTGGATTAGATTTTTTGCATTTTATTTTATCGTATCGGACCAAAGGATGAAGGATGAAATGTGGTTTTAGTGCCTAAAGACTAAAGTAAATGTAACTAAGCAATGGTGTGTTCATATACGTTTTAAATGATAAGTTTAAGAGTTAACATTTTTTTTTTATGACCATGCACACATGATATTATAATATTGTAAAAATAAACTATTACATTTTGAATTGTGTTTGTGAATTAGCCATACATTTCGGTTACGCCTTTAACAATCTCTTCGGCCTCTCGCTTAGCGTCCTTGCCCGGTGTTAAGGATTGCATGACAGTACGCATTTTGTAATTTTGACATTGGGTATCAAAGACGAATGGGGGCATTGGTTGATCCTCACATGTTTTTACTTTAATCGCTGAACGCAATTCTTCGACATTTTCGGTAACGCTCATCGATTTAATGAAATCAATATAATGTTGATTCTCCTTGGTCAGACGCTGTTTCTCTTTGATCAGTAGCATATTTTGTGCCTGTGCCATTGTCTGTCTACGCCAGAAATTGTGTAGCATTTGATTTAATTCAACTAGCTCATCTTCAGTCATATCCACATGATCTTTCATATTCAATGTTTCCAATACAAATTTTTCATTGATCTGACCGAGATCGGTTTGATTATAAATTTCACCACCCAAAATAACCTTTTCCGATTCGGTTTGAAGTTTACGACAGGTGATTGAGAGTGCTAAAAGAAGTTCACCACTTTTCACATGCTTTTCAAAGTGCTGCAAATGAAAGTGATTAAAAATATTTCTAAGATTTCTAATACTAATTAAATACCTTAATTAGTTCATAACATTCTCCCGATAGTACACGTAATTTTTCATGTGTAATGCGATCATCCAAAGTTTGACCATCTTCAATCTTCTTACGTACATTGGAAAAGTATTGAAATTCCAAGCGAAGATCATTAATAGTGCCGTTATTTTCTAAATCAATACGCAACATCTCTTTATGCATATCATTAAGTATATTCTGATATTTTAATTCTTCCACAGTTAATTTACGTGACTCAATGTGAAAGATCTGCTGACGTTCAGTTAACCAACGAATTCTTTCATATTTATGAGCATCCAGCTCGGTATTACGTAATGATTCTACAAATTCATTTAATTGCTTCATCATATCATTCATTTTGCGTACAACCTGATCCCGTATACGAAAACGATTCTCAATTTCAGTATTAATGCGATCGTCACGTTGCTCTAAAAATATATTATAATCCTGTTTTAATTGATCCCGCGTCACAACAGTGGAGGCATGGATAATATTTTCACTATTATTATGCATATGATCGACCTCTTCAGTGCGACGTTTTATCTCATCATAATAGTCTTTAAGTAACTCTTCAGCGTGCTTTTCATATGTCCTTCGAGCACTATCGAGCATTGTTTGGAAACAGTCGCGTATATGATCGATAAGCTCTACGGTTTTGCTATAACATTTTACATGCTGATCTTGAGTTTGGGTCATATCATCCAAAAGCATTGTAATATGATTATTTTTACGTTCTATATTTCTTTCAGCCTTTTCTCCCCAAATGACAATTTCCTCACGTAGTTCACGGATTTTAATCTCCTTGCACATTTCATGCCATTCCTCTGAGCCTCGTTTTTCCATGCGCTTACCCAATTCCAGTTCCCGAGCAAAGGCATCCTGTGAGGATAATACGGAATTAAAGCATTTAACTTAATTATGGCTTCAACCATCAACTTACTCGCATAATTAATTTTTTATCTTCTATTTCCTGTTTACGTTTAGCCTCTTTGCGGGCTGCCTTTTTTTCCGCTTTGGTGGGCTTTTTTGGTGCTTGATTCTCTGCTGCCATTTCTTCTAGCTTTTCTTCCAAGTAGTTTTCAGTTAGACGCGTAATGTGTGGTTCTGCCATGGCATTATCTGCCCCCAGATTGGTAGACATTTTTGAATATATTCAAGACTTTGCGAACGTATATCATATAATTTAAATTCTATGTGTGACTGTACTTGATAAGAAGTAAAGTTATCCTCCAATTGAAAGCTAATGCAAAGCTTGCTTAAGCTTATAACAGTGTTTTCAAAGCTCTTACAGTAACTCACCGCGCAGCATCTAACTGTGGTTTTCTGTGATTTTCCCTTTAGTAGACATTTTAAGCTTGCTTCGAGCGGTTGTTTAACGGAGGAAAATCTAAATATTTTCCACCCACCATTGCCAAGCCCAGTCACTAAAGGCACGCCATTCTCTCTGTTGTGCGTGTGTGTGTTTTTTTTTGCCTCTTTTTTTTTATTGTAAACAAAAATAACTTTGCTTGTGGTGGTGGCTTACAACCCCCAACAACAACTACCAAGGAAAACGAAGTTTTTCCCCCCATAAATTTTTTTTTTGGAGGGTTGCAAACAAGCTGTGAATTTTTCTTTAAATGTCTATAAAAATTTAAGAAAAATAAAGGAAAACAACAAACATTGAAAAATGAGCGATGCAAGTGGTTATCAAAAGTTGCCGCCAGGCTGGGACTGCAAATATGATCAGACAACGGGCAATTGGTAAGCATTTGAAAACGCAACACACACACACACACACACACACACACAGACAGAATGCATGATATATGAATGAGAGGGGACAAAATGAGAGGGAGAGTTAGAGACAGTGCAAATGTCATAAATATTTATGCATTTAAAATGGTGAGAGTTTGTGGCAGTAAAGAAATGTTAAAGAGCGTTGATAGAAACTGGTTGTACCTAAATATTTATGCAATTAAAAATTGTGAGCGTTAATGGAAGTAAAGAAATGATAAAGCGGTTTGATACTTACTGATTGTACCTACTGTGCGCATGAAATTTCTATTGCCTGCTTTTCGGCGCCCCTTTTATTAAATTTGCATGACTGTGTGGGTTGATGGGGTGAGGTATCTCCTTAAAAATGCCTATGAAATTTTTTACGACTTTGTATTATGGTCATAGAATAGTATTCAGCTATGTTGAAATCTTTATAAAGTACTCAAAAATAAATGCTAAAAATGCACTTTAAGTTGAGTATAAGGTAAAAATGTCTAATTTAATGTCCAATTCAACGTTCAACTTCAAGTTGCATATGGAAAACAATTGAACTTTATTGTTGGCGGGAAAATCCAAAAGCGGAAATGAAAATATTAAAAATAACAAGGCAATCAGAATTTATCATCAAATTCACTGACAGGTTTTAAGTTTCACTTTTTCCTGTCAAAATCTTTAATCAATTGAATATTTAAAGTATCGCCAATTTAATTGTCTTGGAATTTTCTTCCACTCAAAGTAAATTTAAAACCTTAGCTTTAATTTAAAATTGGCCTCATTTTTAGTATGTATAATATTTATGTCATTTCCGCATTGTGTGTGTTAGGTACTACATTTGCATATACATACATATGTATGTATATATGTATAATTGTATATACATATATATATGAATATGGCTCTGGGCCGACATCAAGTTTGAAGAATTGTGTGCAATTAAGCTAGGCATTTGACTCACTGACTGACTTGACTGTCATACGTTAAATACAAGTGGCCACTTGAAAGGACTTCAGCAGTAAGCAGCCAACATCCAACAGGATAGGCAAATCACAGCAAAGATTGGCTGTCAAACTGTGACGATGTCGACTAAGATGAGGATGTGACGATGTGTATGATGATGACGGGCCTTTTGGCAGCTACTTGGCACGTGCCAACCATTTGGGTTTACTCTATTACAGTGCTACTACCCTTTACCCCTCACATTACCTGTTCCATCATCCAAAGGAGAACCGGCCGGCATTTTCAACCCTCAGACAAATGGCTGTGTTGCATTCGAGAAGCTTTTTGAGTGGCCTTTTTGATTTGCAGTTAAATGAGTACAAGAACTTTATATGTCATTTACTAGTCCCTCTCTCTTACTCTCTCTCTCTCTCTCTCTCCGTCTCTGTCTCTTTCGTCCTCTCTTATGGTATTTATCTCTTTATTGCAGTTATTATATAAACTATTTGACCAAGGCCATGCAGTTGGAGGATCCACGGCAGGGCAATTACAAACAGTTGCAAAATGAACGTTGTTCCACCGAGTCCATAGCATTGCAGGTGCGTCCCTTTTTGGCATTTACGCTGATTGATTAAATTTGTTATTGATTGATTTGTTTGTAACATAATTTATACCCCTATATATTTTTAGCCTATGGTCAGCAATAGTTCACCGTATCATGTGTATCCTAGTAACAATTTGACAGCCATTCGAGCATTTCAGGAACGGCATCAACAACCTACTCTAAACAATATATCCACCAGTCCTTTGCTATCGGCCTCATCGAGAGGCCAACTAGTGGTAAATATGTAGTAAACGTGTTTATATATTTAATATTTAATCAAATTGAATAAGTCCTGAATATGGTAATGCCTATCGATTTATATCGAATGAATAAGTTCAATCAACAAGGACTCTAATATTTATTATTTTTATTTTATTTTTTATTTATCATTTTCTTTGACGCAGCTTAGCTGGGTAATCTGTTAAAATAAACAAAAATAAAAAAGTTCACATTGCCCTTTCAGGAAATGTCATCACCCTTGCCCTTTCAACGGTCTCGCCTTGGAGGAAATTTATCGCGTCGTTCAACCATACAGGAGACATCGTTTAGCAATCAAATTGATACCGATGCGGTAGTTTCAAAGATCCAGAACATGTTTCCCACAGCCGGAGAGAATCATATACGTTTGCTATTAAAGCGGTAAGTTGTGCTTGTCGGTTTCATTAATCCTTTGCCTAATTGCCCTGCCCCAAATGCTATATAATCGCTCATTATAATGGCTAATCTCTTATCTTTTTTATACACGCTGCCGCTGCTGCTTACTGCTTGCACTTACTAATCACTCACCCACTTTACCAACTTACACCTTTCGCCTACTAACATTACAAAATACTTAGCTACTATAATCGTGAGGCTGTTGTGATTAGCGCCCTGCAGGTGGAAAAGCATCCTGTCACCATGCCAGGACCGTTTGTCACGCCACCCGCTCAGCGTCATTTATTTCATAGCAATTCGGCTTTCTATATGACACCACCGACGCGTCGCCTGGACATGAGTCGTTGCACATCGCGTACAGCCAGTCCATTGCCATTGGCATCATCCGTTTTGGGTGCTCATCAGTCTCAGCCAGGCGGCCGTTTTGGTAGTCTCATGAGCATGCAAAGTGGCGGTGGTCATCCAGTTCCTGGGTATGGTCACTTGACTTTGGGTGGTTCTGGTGGTCCTGTTGCTGCTTTGCATGGTTCACCGCAACAATGGCGCAGTTCGCCCAAACCGCACTCGTCGCCGAAAATGAAATTGAGGTAACGTTTTAGGGGAAAGGAAAAGCTTGAAACAAATTGGAATGGTTACTCCTTTTTATATCACATCTTTAAGATCAACAAATTTATTTTACGATTTATTTTTCTTTCGATTTATTGGTTATATGCTTCGATTTTAATATCCTTTAACCAAATACTTTTTTCATAACTTTTCAGATATTTTTATGACTCTTTCTTTTAGTTGTTTAATCTGCTTTCTTAAGTAAAGTCAATTTTTGTTATATATAAATTGATTCCAAATCAATAAAAATTTATTCTTCGCTTGATATTCTCTATAGATATATGAAAAATATATTTCCAAAAGCCGATGAAATGTTGTTACTCGATGTTCTTGCCAATGCCGATAATAATGTTCAGTTCGCATCGGAGAAATTAATATCCTTGGGCTATACAAAACGAGACATGCAGCAGCCACATAAACCAAATAATCGACCACCACAATTAGCTGGGGATGATCAGTTATCAGGTCAAGATAAATCTGTACAGCATATACCACTACGCCCCAAAGAATATAGTGATGAGGAGAAGGCCAACAGTAAGAAAAGATTATTAAAAATTTATTATATTAATCACATTATAACATTATTTTCCAGTGCAATCTTTGCTGATGGAGAAGTATCCCCAAATAGCTGAACGAATTATATTGATGGCTTTAGAATCTGTAAACTATGCAGAGGATCGTGCCATGCAAATATTACAGATTGTACAGGACGAGGATGAGCAAAGGGCCGTATCGGCCAGTCAAAAGTCAAAGAAAAATCTGGATTTAACAACGCAGGCTTTAAGTAGCGGAGGAGTGGAACAAGTGGATGGCCAACAGGCTGTAGACAGGTTAGCTAATTAGTTATTAAATGAACATACATTTTGTCCCAAACCCCAAACATTTCTCTTAATCTACTCAGTCTCCTACCTTGGCTTTCTCTGTCTGTTAATCGATTTGTTGCCTATTTTTTCATGATGAACTTTTTGCGTTGCGCCAACCTCAAATATTTTTCCGCTTGCTTTTGCATTTGTTCCCAAAAAAAAATAAAAATAAAAAAGCCATCATTCGGTGGTGACAACAAAGCCTCTACACAAGCAACGTCATCATCATGTATTGCCATCCATAAATGTCACCACTCCCAGCACCTTTACAACCCAGATTATATTGAGTCAATCCATGGCCAATTTGGAGGATAAACAGGAGACGCCTTCAGCATTAGCATCATCATCATCATCATCATCATCATCATCATCACCATCAACATCAACATCATCTTCACACTCATATGCCTCACCAGCACAGTCACCTAGCAAATGCTATGAACGCATAACCACTAAAGGCATTTTAGCACGTTCATTTGGCGTCAACAACTGCAACAACAGCAGCAACAACAACAACAACATCAAAAACTACTACAACAGTAACAACAACTATAGCATCAACGGCTACCTGCATGGCTCCTGCAACCATAGCAATGCTAGCTCCTATTCCTCCTCATCATCAATGACGTCCTCAACTCTGGCAAATGCAAATGAAAATCGCTCGCGCCTCAAAACCGATTCACTAAAGTATGCCCGTTTAAGAATCCTTTACAATTGAGCATGATTTTCTTTTGTCTAAGCATGAGAATAGAGTATATAGAGGAACATTTAATAGATCTGCTCCAAATGCTTTCTTATTACCCATTGGCACCGTTTTATTTGTGGCATGCTTTTGTATTCACATTTTTATGATATTTAATATGGGTTTCTTCTTTATCTTTAAAACAGACATCGTGATAATTCTTTAAATCTAAATAACTCTCATAATACGGAATCATCGGAATTTCAATCAATTATTGAACGTATGGCTAGCTTGGGACCTAATTCTCAACTAACCAAAGGTGCTGATGAAAATCTTTTGCTGTAAGTAAACTTAAATTTATATATATAACTATAACTTAATCGGATTTCTATAAAATATTTCTTTTTAGAGCCGACTATGTCACCTGGAATGGTCCCAATACCACTTTATGTCAAAAGCAACCAACTTTGGGTCCAGATACAAAATTGCTTGGTGAACGTAGTTATAAACCATCGGGAAGAAATCCAGAATTATGTAAGGGAGCCAAGGCGAATTTGGCAAAAGGCAGCATCTATGCCAGAGGTGGAACAAAATGTAATTAAGTGAACTAAAGCCTCAACCTCTAGAGTGCCAAAGAAGTAATTATATACATATATGTATATAATCGTATATATATACACCGAAATCCAATGCACAACCCTCCCTCCATATAAATTAGACTTGACTACTTTTGTATATGTCGTGAAACAATTTTTGCTCTAAACATTTTCTACAAGTTCTACGCCCCCCTCTCTCAACAACTTGGATTACTTCATAAAGTTTGAGATAGGCCAATATTAAGGTTGATCTGTCAAATTTAATATATGTATATATATTAAACACATTCTAAATTGGTAAATTTGATCGGGTTTGACATATCTACTTGCAGTATTGTTCTAGGTCCAAACTGTAGCAGTAATCTTCTTATATACACCTAGTCTGTGAGTTTACTCGCACTTTAACCTAACACATTCCATCCAATTTCCAATTAATACCAATTTTTTTGTCACAACAAATTGATATTAAAAAAGGCTTTTTAAAAACTAATATGCTAACCTAGTTTAAGGATTGTTATCTATGGGAAGTGTTTACGCTTAAACTTCGTCTTCATTCAGGAGCATATTGGGTATCCCATCAGCAATGGGAAAAACGCGACCTGTTTCCGGGCATTCTAGTTGTCCTTCAATCACATCTATTTCGAAAAGTAAATGATGCAACTTTTGCAGAAGCAGCTCATTCTCGGCTACATTCTCGGGCTGGACAGCTGGTATATCGTCGGTTAGCTCGGCCTAAATATAAACAAACATTTTTTTGGGGAATACGTTGCCGTGTAATTGAAATAGAACCCTTACCACTTGGGCAGCTCCATAGACAGCTGACCAATCCAGTTTGGGGAGCAGGCGTTCAACGAATGTGGGATTGAATTCGGTTTCAATGACGTCCTTTCTGTTTATCTAGAGCGTAGAAGAGTAGGAAAATCAATACAGTATTATTATGCAACCAAAGGGGTTTAAAGAATTGACAGCAAGGTAGGATATTGTTATATCCATATATAGCAGATTTCTTAATTTTCAAAAAAAATGCGTCTCGCACTTGTCAATATTTTTTTCCACACTTTTGTTTTCGTACTAACCGTCAATTTTAGTGGATAGCCCACCTTGACACCTTTAATAGCCATCGAAGTAAGAAAGTTGTAAGTGCTTAGTTTCATTTTCAATGTCAATGGTTAAATTTCACCCAGTTTGAATTTGTTTAAACAAAACAAAATACACGTTTTTGCCGCTTCTTCTTCTTCTTGATTTAACACTTACACATTCCTGTGTGACCGTTTTAGCAACAGCGGTGTAAATACTGGTTAAATCCAGTGTGACCGTTTCACTTATAAACATCTGGTAAACTGTTCTTCAAATTGATCAGTCTGGCAGTCCTCAAGTAAAGCCACAATAGGTGGCAACGCTAACGAAATTATCTAAAAAGTGCGGACAACTGTTGTCATTTCCTAGTTTTTAAGGTGTTTTTTGTTGCAAATAAAGTGAAATTTTATATTTAAATATTTGAAAAGCTTATAACAAAGCGCGTGCAACTGATAAATATGGAGGATATATTCCACTGGTGTCGTGAAGGCAATTCAATCCAAGTGCGCCTTTGGCTGGATGAGACAGAACATGATATGAATTTGGGGTAAGGTCGCACAACACAGAAAGAGAAAGGTAGACAATAATACAGGTGCTATTTGTGATGTCAGAGCTGGACACTTTTATATCCCAGTTATGGTCTTTGTTTTGCTAAATTTATTGGAAAGTTATTTAATTGTGATAAAAAATTGTTAGGGCATGAAGAACGGGTATACGAAACGTGTCGCTTAAACTATAGATAAAATTTGTAGGGCTGATAACTTGTGACGTCAAATACTGTTGTATGTGATTCGCTCTTGCTGAACCTCGAAATATAGGAGAGAGTTGCAATCAAATTACTTTTTGTAATTTTTATAAGACATGTAAGCAATTAACCAAACTAGTAAAAAAAACTATTCACAGTTTCTTTTCATAGTCTCATCTGCAAAATCATTTTGCGAAAAAGCGATAAAAATGTAAATTAATCATCGATCGTTTTGGGTCTCAGGAAATTCATGAATGATGTTTTCATGACGTCATAATTTATTCTTGTATTGTATAAACAGAAAAAACATGTGTACACTCGTATATACATATGTTTGTACATATATATATGTAGATTCATAAGGGGCGTCGACGTCCCACACAACAACTTGTATTTATATACAAACATACGTATGCACATACATACATATGTACATAAAACGCCACTAGAATAGAATTTGAAAAGTGTCTTCAAACCGAAATTTTAACAGAAATGAAAACTGTTTTATTTTCAATTGCTATTTTCAATATGAGACTATGCATATGTACATAAATCGTAATCCGTTCTCGTTATCGGATATTTTTAACTACTAATCCAAGATAATTTAGCACCAGTCCGCTAATTAATGCTTTTCTTATTGCAGAGATGATCATGGCTTCAGTCCTTTGCACTGGGTGGCCAAAGAAGGGCATGGAAAATTGGTGGAGACTTTGCTGCAGCGTGGAGCACGAGTGAATCTCACAAATATGGGTGATGATATACCCCTACACTTGGCTGCCGCTCATGGACATCGTGATGTCGTTCAGATGGTAAGCAAAATAAATTTCCTACAGTTTGTCTTTACTAATCCCTCTGGTTCTATTATGTAGCTATTGCGTGAACGCACGGATGTCAATGCTGTGAATGAGCATGGCAACACACCCTTGCATTATGCATGTTTCTGGGGGTATGATATGATATGTGAGGATCTGCTGATTGCTGGCGCCTTAGTTAGCATTGCCAATAAGGATGGGCATACGCCAATTGACAAGGCAAAAGCTAGCTTGGGCAAACGTCTACAGGACTTGGCTGAAAGAAATGGCCAGGAGATGAAAGTGATCAGTTTTAAAGAGCAGAGCTGGTTGGGTATGAAAACCCGTTCAAGAGATGCCACTTTGTCACGTTTTAAGGGTATCAGCATGGGTGATTTGGATTTGCATACCAAAGTATCGGTGACGTCTTCTGGCGAGACCTGGCGTGGACGTTGGCAGAAGAATGATGTTATTGCCAAGATATTGGCTGTGCGTCAGTGTACGTCAAGAATCTCAAGGGATTTTAATGAGGAGTTTCCTAAATTGCGCATTTTTTCGCATCCGAACATATTGCCCATTATAGGAGCCTGTAATTCGCCACCAAATTTAGTGGTGATTAGTCAGGTAAGTCCACAAAATAGCTAAGCGATTGAAAAATCAGATTTATAATCCCCCTCTTCAGTTTATGCCACGCTCTTCTTTGTTCAATTTGATTCATGGAGCCACGGGCGTTGTGGTGGACACCAGTCAGGCAGTTCGTTTTGCATTAGACATAGCCCGGGGCATGGCCTTCCTTCACTCCCTTGAACGAATCATACCTACTTATCATTTAAATAGTCATCATGTAATGATTGATGATGACCTCACGGCTCGCATCAATATGGGTGATTGTAAATTTTCGTTCCAAGAAAAGGGGCGTATTTATCAGCCGGCTTGGATGTCGCCAGAGGCATTACAACGCAAGCCAGCGGACCGTAATTGGGAAGCTTGCGATATGTGGAGCTTTGCCATTTTGATTTGGGAACTGACCACCCGCGAAGTACCCTTCGCTGAATGGTCACCAATGGAATGCGGCATGAAAATTGCCCTCGAGGGACTTCGAGTAAAGATACCACCAGGTACTTCCTCTCACATGGCCAAATTGATATCCATATGCATGAACGAGGATCCTGGTAAGCGACCCAAATTTGATATGGTTGTCCCCATTTTAGAAAAGATGAAGCGCTAATTAAAGCAAATGGAAAATACCAAGCCAAAATGTGCCTGTCAACATCAGAATGTTTGCCAACTAATTATAAATTACTTACTACTTTCGTGTGTTAACTTAATTTTTTTTTTTGTTTTGTCTAACTGAACTTAACCGAATTGTACTGTACCAAAAGTGCCTAGAAATGTTAAAGAAATGAATTTACAGTCCTTTTTTATATACCTTTATATTCTCTTTTTGTATTCTTTGTGTCTCATTTTTTTAATCTTGTCTCCGATGTTTTGTTTAGGGTGCTGTTCGATTTTTTTTTATACTTTTTAAGTTGGTTGAAACCATTTTAACTATTAAGCTTGTATTTATATAAAAGAAATATAAACATATTTGTTACTAATTAATTAAAAAAAAAAAAACAATACAAATCGTGTACCTACCTAAAATAAAAACAAAAATTGAACGAAACTTATTTTAAAGAATGTCAATGAGTGAGATCAACTTTGCTGAAATCATTATGGTTTAAAAAGTCCATATTTTTGTATATATTTGTCTCGAAAATCAAAGTTTTTGTAATTGCAAGACTTAGATCTTTGGTAAGCATATAACGTGACTTTTTAATTTTTGAAAAGAACAACAATTTTTCATTTGAACACAGTATACGAAAACAAAATGAAATGATTCAAAAGCGAAAGCTTTTTTGTTAGCTTTTTTGTAGCTGCTCACTGCAACTAGAGGCACAGTGGTTGCTTAATATATATTTCTACGATTTGTGTGATATTAAATGTGCTTGTATTCAATTGAAATTCGACTTAAAAGTGTTTTAAACATACAATTGTCTGCACCCTTAAAAAAAGAAAATAGAATAATGTTGTAGGTTGTTATGGCATTTGCAAATATTGGTAATGCGGAACAGTTTTTTTAAAATCTTTCCAAATGTGTCCATGTACATGATTTGTCAGGAGCACAAAAGGAGAATATATTAAAGGATAAAAAATTTTACAGATCCAGAAACAATCGGGTAATAGAATGTTAATTAGTTAATTTGGTTTAGATTAAATTAAATCACTAGATTAAATTATTTAATGCGTTTGCCCTTTGATGATTGACTTTTGGTACCACTGTGCCAAATGTGAGCGCAAACGTCCCTGACCTGATTTTTGGTTCACTCAGTGCACGCGATTTCTGTGCAGCACGCGTGGGCAGGCTAAAGTCTTTTTTTTGCTTTCTTTTTTGTGCAATTGAAATTGAAAGCGCGCCGGCGTGAGAGCTTTGAGCTTGCGAGGCAGAGGGTGAGAGTTGTTACTGAGTTTGCCGTTTATTTCAAAACTTTTTTAATAATGACTTATTTCTGTCTACCAACTAATTAAAAATCGATTTTTTAACTGAAATTTCTCAATTATTGAATGCAGTGTTTTATAATTTTCATTTATTGTCCCATTTTTTTTTTATTTGTACAATACATTTTCAATTGCTCTCTTGGTCATACTCTCGAACCGTTCTTAGTTACTCTCACCGGCTCGTGCATAATCGTAGTGCTCTCTGTTTATGTTTTTGCGGCGCCGTTATTTTTGGGGTCGCTGCTGCTGCTGCTGCTTTTAGCGGCTGCGGCAAGCTTGCACCAAACCATGTGATTGCTTTGTTGTTGGCTCTCACATCCTGTGCCTGTGCCTGACTGTGCCGCAGCTTGAAAGCAAAAAAAAAAAAGAAAATATAAAGTTTTTCTTTTCCTTTTGCTGCATTTTGTTGTCGCCATTGCCGTTGTCGGTGCACGTTGCCCGTTGCCGTCGTCCTGGTCGTCGTGGTCGTTGTTGTCGTCGTTGCTGTTTCGGGCCCAGAGGCTGCTCGTTGGCTACAAAACAGGCAAAAATTGCAAGCAGCAGCCGTGTCCAAAAAGCCGATTTACAGTTTTGCTCTATGCCCAGTTATGACTGCAGTCACTAACCAAACGGCAACAACATACATTTCCGCTATTTAAAAATCAAGGAAAAATTTGAATTCAAGTGGAGAAAATATTATAAATATAAATAATTGAACAAACAATTTGAAAGAAACGTTCCTACACATGTAAACCAACAAACAACATACACACACACACAGACACACTGGCACATATACGCGTGGATTCAAGCTTCAAGTGAAAGTGGAAGTAATGTTGGCATCTTTTAGGCGCAGCGTGTAAAACTCCAAGTTTTCTATCGGAAAATTTACAAATATATACATATATATATATATATATATATAAACCTATATATACATATTTTTTTTTTGGCTTAAACCTTAATTTAGCCAGCTGTTTAAATGTATTATAGTGCATTGATACAACAAAGGCCCGCCCCTGGGAGGGCCGGCTATTCATGGAGTATTCAAACACAAGTTTGAATCATCAACAGCAACAACAGCCAAATAAAAGCAGGTATACCTCGTATTATTAATATAAATAGACCTATATCTGTATGTACATTTATATTTCTGTGTGTGTATGATATATATGATAGGTAGTGTGTGTGTGTGTGTGTGTGTGTGTGTGTGTGTGTGTGTGTGTGTGTGCTCCATTTAATGACCACACCTGGGGCCATATAAGAGCTGCTTTTCCTTTCACTTTCCGCCTTTTCTTTTTTTCAATTAACCATACAATTGCCCAGGACCCTCATCATCAACATAATCATCATCACAATCATCAGCAACAGCAGCGGCAGCAGCAACATTTACACTTTGCTGCAGTTACTCCATCATTCATTTTGCCCTGACTATGACGAGTGTGAGCCACTAACCTACTTCCTCTGCCACATACAACAAAAGCCGCAGCAGATGCGGTGGTTGCTTCTAGTGCTACTGCTGCTGCTGCTCTTGGTGATGTTGCTGATGTTGTAGCTGCAATTGCAGCTGCTGCTGTTGCTCTTGTTGTTGTGGTTGCCTTTGTTAAACGAAGCCGGCAAAACCACGCCCACACAATAGCAAGGCATTTGGCGTTGATGACTGAAAATGAAATGTGAAAATGACTAAATCCCTTATCCCCTTTTCCAACTCTTTCTTTACCTCATCCTTCCACTCTTTCACTCATTTCCCCTTAAAATGAAATGTTTATAAATGCTGACAGCGCCTAACAAATGATGAGATTTTCTCTTTTTTTCCCCCCATATCTCTCTGTCTTTCTCTCTCTCTCTTTCTCTTCACCTCTACTGTTTCTCTCGATCGATGCTAGTTGCATAAATCAAAAGTCTTATTTTAGGAGGAGGCCAAAACAGCCTACCAAATGCCACATGGTTGCAATTTTTTTCACTTGTGCTTTCAAGCATCGCATTGAAAAGCGAAAATATTGTGACAACAGCAACAGCAACAACAAAAACAATCTCGAGTGCCATAGCTCTTGATATAAAGTGCATAAGGACGAGACTTGGTTTAGCTTGGCTTGGCATCAGCATCAACTCAGTAAAAACATGGCCCAGGAGAGGCCACAAAGCAAATGCAATAAAAACCGAACCCAAAAAAAAAAAATAAAACAAAAAGAAAAAGGAGGAAAAAAAAATAACAACTTTAGATGAGACATGGCAAGTTAGATGGGGTAAAGCAGCCACAGGAGGTGCAGGCTACATGCAAAGTGTGTTTATTGATTTTTAAAAAAGGATGCAAAGACAAAGGATGCTGGGCCTGGAATTGACTTTTTTTATTTGTTTGGCTTTGCTTGCTTTGGGAAAACAACAGCAGCAGGAGCAGTAGACGAAAAATTGACTGCACTGCGTATGAGTAATAGATGAAGGGAATAAATAAAAACCTTTAAAAAAAAACCTTTAAAACTTTTACATTTAAAACGTTTTAAATGGCGATGGTTTACGTGGCGTATGAGTGATGAAAACTCTAAAATTTATATTTTTCTTAAGCAATTTGGCCTTTGACATACATTATTAGTAATATGATTAACTTTAATCTAATTTTTGTTAATAGATTTAATATATATATTAATGAAATTGCATTTTGTTTCTATCAATGACTCCATTCTAAGACAATCAATCCTTTTTTTTTTAAAAGGAAATGCAACAATTTGAAATGCTTAAAGACCTGTTAAATTTTTCACTTCAATTATAAAAATTATCGATCAATGTGGTGGGCAGAAAAGGGATTGGGGATTGGGGGTTCGCTGGTGTTAGTGTGCTGCCCACGCAAACGTTGTTGATATTCAATAAATTTCTCAGTGTCTTAGTGGCTGGTCTGGACACTGACTATAGAAAATGGCCAATTACGAGGCAAAAACGAGTTAAGAATTGTGCCAACGTATGTACACAAGGGGCGAGGGGTGAATAAAGAACAGGGTAAGGGTGTACAAGAACTGCCTGCACTTAACATGAATGACCATTTTTCCAATCAATTACTTGCCAAGAACCAATGGATGGAGGACAGAGACAAAGACAGAGTGAGAAAGAGACAGTTTATTGTAGGAGAAGGCAAAGTGAAGGAAAAGGATTTATGGTTAAGGATTTCAAAAAAAAAAAGCTTTAAAGCAATTAACTTTGACATTGACATTGAATATAATATATACTTACATATATAATGATTATAATCGTTTTATCCTTGTATTTCTTTCTTTTCATAGGCTACCTGTAATTGGCAGCTATTTTAACATTGAATCACCAAGCGGATCGAGTGCAATAGTAACGACACCAATAACAACAGCAACAACAACAACAGCAGCAACAACAGCAATAACAACATTGGGCATTATTAACCAACAACAGACACGTGGCCTTAACACACCACCAACAACGCCCAGTAGCCCATTAAGGGAATCAAATCAAAGTCCCTCAGAAGGCGATGGTCATATCTCATCATTGAGCTCACATTCCGGTTGTGGCTCTGGCTCCGGTTCCGGTTCCGCATCAGTTTGTAGTGACATCTTGCTGGGTAAGTTTTTGAATAAAATTTTTGTATAAAATCCATTTGGGGTTTTTATTTATAGTCAACTACGAAACATATCAAGAAACAGCTCTTGTTAGAGTGAGAGAAAAATAGAAAAAAAAAACCAGCAACAGAAATGCAACATTTTATTGAGGTTGCTGACATTCAGGGAACAAAAAAAAAAAAAAAAACATTGCCAAACGTTTCTCCTCCCACTTTGTGCCGATTCTTTTTTTTTTCGTTGTGTTGTTGGTTCAGATTTCGTTGCCATTGCCAGAAATGGCAGGCCACACACAAACAGCAATTGAAAAGGGAGAAATAGAAAGAGATAGAGAGAGGGAAAGAGAGAGAGAGAGGGAAAGAGAGAGATACAGACAGAGAGTGGAGGAGGCGAAGGAGAAGCAATGAGTAGAGAAAGCCAAGTGTCGACCAGGAATTTTTAGCCTGCCTTTTACAATCTGTGCTAGAATGCTGTTGCCAGAATCCTTGTTGTTGTTATTGTATATGCATCCCAATGTGACGTTTATATAGCAAATTCTCCCAGTAAGCCCTCTGGGCACTCTGACGTGGTATTCCTGATATAAACATTCTAGCCACATTCAGTTAAATGGAGAAAGAGATAACCAGGAAAAGCTCTTACTATCACATAAATTAAAAGTCTGTAAACTAAAATGAAATTCAATTTCGAAATCTTTGAAATCGAAATCTTTTGTTTAGAAAATCCATTTAAATAATAAACTGATACATAGATATAACATGAAAATAAATTAAGTTCAATAAAGATTATTGACATTAATTGATAATGTATTTATTTGATTTGATTCTTGTTAAAAATTTACATATATAATATTTTATTTAGTAAAATTTTGTGCTTTTGAATTGATATTTTTGTATCAGATATTTTGCACAACGACAACAATTTTTTCTCCTTTCTATTTATTTATATTTGAAGTGATAATTTCTAACGCCCACTTCATCTAAGTTTGTTTACAACTTTAATGCTATCATATCAGTCAAGCCCCAGCAGCAACATCAACAACAACAACAGCAACAAGCGTTGTAGAGGCTAATGCCACAAAGAAAAAATAAATAAATAAAAAGAATGTGCAAAATAAACAAGAAACCGAAACATTCATAGAATCTACAATCTAATAGCAGGGCTATAATACAAAAAGCGAGGGCTGTCTAATAAGTACTTTGTCTAGGCCAGCAATCAAAATAAACAATATAAATATAACAACCAATTCAAAAAATTGCAAACATAAAATTTAAATACGCTTAAAAAAGACTAAAATCAATTTTAATAATACATGTTAGATCATGAATGTGAGGATAATGGATATAGTAAATAGTTCTTAATAATGCATTCATTTCTAAATTGCTAATATCAATATCAATGATATGATATGAAAGAAAATATCTATATGATTGCTGCCTGTCAAGGCCAAGAACTTTTTAATCGGTCCTCGTAATAAGCTAATAAATAGAAAAAGAGCAAAAACTAAACGCATTTTGCGCCACTTTGTTGCTGCTGCCCATGAGAAGTCATTGAACTTAGATGACGACGGCGACTACAACGACGACGTCGACAACGCCAACAATAGCAAAATAAATAAAACGCGAAAAAAAAAAATGAATAGCAGCAACATCAGCAGCAGCGGACCGCTAGAAGAATCGTTTTGATAAGTGAAATGCAATGGCAGTTAAGTACGTAAGAATAGAAATACGAGGCAGAAGATGTGAAAGAAAAAATAACAGAAGAAAGGGAGAAAGAAGAAAGGGCAGCAGCTGCAGCAGCAGCAGCAACAGCAGCAGTAGAGCCACGTGAAAGGCTGTCTACCCCTCTACCCCCACATAGCAAACAACTCTCACTCAAGGCGCTCCACTCCATTGCGCTCGCTCTTTCTCTCTATTTTTTCCTGTCTCTCTTTGAAGTTACGCACACAACATCAGCGATTACACAATCGGCATTTTCAATTTTTCTCTTCCTGGTTCGTCGTCTCTGGACTTCTCTGTGCTTGTGTGTGTGTCTTTGTGTGTGTGTGTGTGTGTGTAGAGATCAGGTTTTATCAACGCATTGCAATCAAGGGGTGAAGTGGGGTTGTTGGGGGCGGTTGGTCGGTTGAACGATCGGTTCGGTTTTGTCGTTGCCGTTTTACTTTTCGCTTTCGTGTGGGGAGGATTGGGGAGGATCGTCATCGGTTGCCGTTTTTCTTGTTATTTACAGTTTCTGTTTGCTTTCGCTGCCCCGTTGGAAAAATTGCAGAAACCAAACCAGCTGCAAATGTTACGCTTGCGTCGCTGCTTTTGCTATTCCTATTATTGTTGCTGCTGCTGCTGTCAACGTCGGCAGCAACTTCTCACTATCGCTGCCGCCTTCGCTGATCATTGACTTTCGTTGCTTCTCTTTTGCTTAAAGCATTCGTTAGGGAAAATTGTGCAACGGCAAATGCAAAAAAAATTATTTTTCCAATTTTTTCCTTTCTGTAGCTATGGGGGCGGGCGGAGTAACAGCGGTTTGTAGGAAGTGAAAAGTGCCAAATGTCTGACATAAGACATGAAATATATTTGGTCATATTTAAAAGGGAAATGTTTGGAAAATTTTAAATAGATTTAAAATTTCCGATTAGCATTTATTGCCTTTCTTTTTGAAGTCTTCTATATACATATATTCTTCTGTATTTAGGTATTCATACAGATGCACAAAAGAACAAAGGATATATGAGTGAAGAGAAATGAGTGGCAATTAATGAAAGAAGCTTTAACAATAAAATATCTTTGCTGAGTCGTTAATGTTTTAAGATCAAATTAATTTACGTAGCTATAAAACTTTGATTTGTCCATCTTTTTAGAGTGGTACATCAAAAAATGTTCATGAATTTGTCATTATTAAAAACTTTTTTTGTTTGCCAAAAAAAAATTGTGAAGGAAAAACTAGTTTCGGCAAGTTTCACTGCCTAGCAACTGAAGGCAGGCGGCAGCAGCAACACCAACAACAACAACAACAACATTTGAGTGCAAAAATTATTTAACTTCCGCATTGTAGAACTTGTGCTCGCTCTTCTATTCTATCACCAGAGAAAGAGAGAAAGGAAGACCCCTGAGAGAGTGGGAGAGAAAGAGAGATGGCATATAACGGTTCTCTCTCTCTCTATGCAAGTTCTGACTCTCTCTTTTTCTCTCTCTCTATCTTTCTCTTTCTGTCTTTAGCTTTCATAGTGTGTGTGAAATTGATCTTGAGTGCACTTGGAAGCTGACGTTGACTGCACTGCCGCTGCGGCAGCTGCTGCTGCTTCTGCCTAGCAATAGAAATTGAAAATAGAAACCAGGAAAAGAGTTTTGCACAAAATGGAAAAGTGCAACACCAACTAGCAATAGCAAACGAGAGGAGGCGAGAGTGCCTATGCGTGTTGTTGTTGTTGTTCTTGTTCTTGTTGCTGTTGTTGAAGATTAGAAAGATAGATAGAAAAAAGAAACTGGCAAGAGCACCAGCACATTGACTCTGGTTTGGAGTAAGGTAACCCCTGTATCATCTCCCCCGTCATAGTTGCAATAGTGAGTCAGCCGCGTGCGGCGCTATGTTTTTCTAGCAAAGTTTTTCCCTCACTCCATTGGGCCACACAGCCGCACACATTCTACGTATTTTTCCTGCTCTTTCACCATACTTACACACACACACAGGCACACACACACACACACTTGTCTATGCCTGATTCTTGTTCTGTTCTTTTGCCTTGCTCTTGGGTTCTTGGACTCCATCGTCGTCGTCGTCGTCGTTGCTGTCTTCGCTGCTGTCGTCGTCGTCGTCGTCGTTGGTGCTGCGTTGTTGTCGTAGGTTCTTTAGTTTGGTTTGAATTTCTGTTGCGCATTTGGAGCGCTGCAAAGTTGGCGCTTGGATCTTGTCGAGAGACGAGGAGTTTTCTGTATACGCGCAATCGCAACACTGCTTTCCTTTCATTTTCCCGCATTTCCCCAAATTTACCTACCAGCTACCTCAATCCGAAACATCGCGAGTGAAACGACAGGACTCAAAGGAAGAAAACAACACGGAAGTGAATTGAAAATTTATGATATCTTGATATTTCGTTTTAGTTAGTTTTCTAATTTCTTTTTTTTTTTTTGTTGCTTAAGTGTAAAGTGCAAGTGAAACAGATTGAAATAGACATGTCAATGATGGAAGGGCTTATTACAGGACTTCATAAAAATTCATTTATACTATCGTGGATATCAGGAAAAAAGATTTTTTTAAGAAGAAAACATGAGAATTGCAACATTTTCGAAATCTTCTTGTGAAAGTCTTTAAAAATTAATTTTATTTTGGCAACTTCATATGTGAACAGAATATAAATTTCGTTCTTATAAGATCCATTTGTAAATTCAATAGTTTTGCAAAGATCGAATAATTTAAAATATAATTCAATTTTCCTAGATTTCAGAAAGATTTTATGTTCATTGCAAAATGCTTTGAAATCTTATCTTTTAATAGCTTCTATTGCTTCTATTGACTATCTGGTAACATTTTAAAGTAACATTTTAATCACATATTCCAAGATATTTTCTTTTTTAATATTGAATTCGATTTTGAAATAATAATTTCAATGCAGATTAATTAAGTATCTTAACACATTATCTTTCTATTAAATTCCATTTGGCTTTGCTTGATAGCATTTGTTGTATGAATTTTTTCATTCTAAAAGAGAATCTCGCTGAAATCTTAGTAAAAATCAGTTTGTGTATCTCTTTCACATATGTAAAAAAGGCCAAATAAAAAGTTGAACTGTTTTTTTTTTTTGCCAAGTGCCCATATAAAAATGCTGAGTGAGAGACTGTCAAAAGATTGCAACTTCACAATGATGATGATGGATGCGATGCTAGCAACAGCAACATGGATAGTTACCAAATAGAGCTGGAGGCAGCACAGCAACAACAGCAACAGCAATCACAAATTTCCATCACCAATCTATTGGTGGAAACTTTGAGTGTCAAAGAGCATCAGCAACAGGATAGGGTAAAAGATAATATTGAGGACTTTGACGAGGAGGAAGACGACCAGGTAGAACAAGACGACGACGAGGAGGAGGAGGACGACGACGACGAGGAGGAAGAGGACAACGGGGATCAAGAAGAGGAAGAAGACGAGGAGCAAGAGGAGGAGCAAGAGGAGGAGGACGAAGAAGATATTGAAGAAGGAGAACCAGAAGCATTGCCCCAGGTCAATTTCAATGCAAATTCGGATTTTAATTTGCATTTCTTTGATACTCCTGAGGATTCCTCTACCCAAGGTGCTTATAGTGAGGCAGCTAGCCTCGAATCTGACCTAGAAGAGGACGACGAGCAACAGCAAAGAGATTTACAGGATTGCTTAAGTGCCATTGAGGCGGATCCTTTGCAGCTGCTGCAGTGTGACAATTATTACAGAGCAGCAGCTGCAACATCAACAGCGACACCAGCAGCGGTCACAAATAGCTCCCAACAGCAACATCAGCATCAGCAACAACAGCAGCAGCAGCAGCAGCAGCAGCAACATCAACAGCAGCAATCACACCAGCAACATTCTCATAATATCCATCAGCAACAGCAAACACAACTCAGCTGCTCCCTAAGCAATGGTGGAGGTCCTTTGTACACCATCAGCAGTGTGCATCAATTTGGTCCGGCCAGCAACAACAGTTCCGCCTCCGCCTCCTCCACCTCCACCTCCGCCTCATCCTCATCATCTTCAGCTGGTGCACATGCCTCTCCAGATAGCGGCTGCTCTTCAGCCTCATCCTCATCTCAGACTGTTTCCTCATCATCGTCATCAACTTGCTCGGAGCATTTCACTAACTCGTCAGCGGTCAGTTCCAGCTCCAGTTGTAACATTGCAACAGCATCAGCAACATCAGCGGCAGCAACATCTTCATCTGTTGCGCATTTAAAAAAAGGTGAGACTCAAATACGTTAAACTTCAAGTTCGTCGATGAAATTTTATTCATATTTAAAGTAATGTCTAATAAATTTACATTGGCATTGCATAATACACAGCGGTAACAACAACAACATCAACAACAACAACAACATCATCTTGGCAATTTATTTCTTCCTCTTTGACTTTTCCTTTTGAATTTATACGGAAACTATTAAAGCTCAGCATGAAAAATGTGAAAATGAATATAATTTCTGTCGATGTTGCTGGCTGCCATTGCAATTGCTATTGCAATTGCAATTGCAATTGTGGTGGTTGCTGCTGCCGTTTGCCATAGTCATCGTTGACTTGAATTTTGGCTTGAGGTTGAGGTAAAGAAAATTGCCTTTCATATTCCTATCATTGATGCAATTGAATGCCATGCAAATCGGGTTTTCATTTTCATAAAAAAGAAAAAACGAACCTCTTCAAATGAAAATTGATAATAATTGAGAAAATTTCTGTAAACGAATGGAATTCTCTAACGAAAGAAAATCTAAACGATCTAAGATGTGGATAAAAAAAAATTTATTTAAAAATGAAACATAAAATAAAATTTTTTTTTAATAAGATTTTTATTTTTGAACTTTTAAATTTGGAAACCTTTTCTAAAAGTGAAATGAATATTTTTTTAACCAACAACTAATAAAATAGAAATAAAAATAGATTTTATTGTTGTTGGTAGGACTCAATAGTGATTCGTTCGATTGGTCCAGGTTTTATCTGTTATATAGCATAATTTATTAAATTATAAAAAAGCATTGAGCAAATTTTATACGACATTTCACATCATCGAAAATAATTATTCACCTTCATTTAAATTTAAATCTTTCAAATTTCTAGTTCTAGCAACAATTTCCTTTGTAATCTTAGATAATCTTTCATTTTAATTAAAAGTCTTTTTTATTGCATTATCCTATTGCAAGTTCCTTGTTAAAATTGAAAAAATAAATAGATTTTAATTAATGTTGCGAATTGTTATAAGATATTCTTCAGAAACTTGCCACCCTTCTAGTTAATTCTTAGATAATCCTTAGTTAATTGCCCTTGTTGCAACAAGAACATCTTTTCAACCCGAGACTTACTAATTGGCTTTTGCACCCTTTCGCAAGGATTTACAATTAACAAATTACAACAGCAACAATTAATTGTTGCAATTAGTTGAGTCGAGTTGCCGACAGGAAATTGCAAATAGTAAACAAATTAAATTAAAATTAAAGATAGGTTTTATTTAAAAAGAGAAAAGAAAAAGTTTAGTTTTTAAATATCTATATTAAATATAGTTTCTCTCTGATTGCCACTCATTCCCGTTCGATAGGATTTTTTTTTATTTTTTATCAAATATAAAGAAATATGCCAACACCAGCAACAACATCGACAGCAATAGCAACAACAGCAACGAGTTGTCGTCTGTCTATCTATCGGTTGCCTCTTGTGTCTGACAACGCGGAAATGGCAAGCAGCAATGGGTACTAGAAGTTGCAGTCATCCTCCCCCGATTTTCCCCCCTCTGCAGCAACCACAAACAATGGCGTTGGAAAATTGTCATTTTACAAAAGCGGCCAAATGATTTGCATTTGAACGTGAATGCGGCGCGAAAATGAAAAGCCAAGGCACAGGCACTTGAATTTC
Source organism: Drosophila emarginata (assembly GCA_037075365.1). Classification (NCBI taxonomy): domain Eukaryota; kingdom Metazoa; phylum Arthropoda; class Insecta; order Diptera; family Drosophilidae; genus Drosophila; species Drosophila emarginata. Next base: position 5,375,832 of record JBAMCD010000120.1, read on the forward strand.
CTTTTGCTTTTCCTGCTCAGACCAATGACAACTGCAATTGCAATTGCAACTGCAACAGCGACAACAGCAGCAACATCAACAGCGACAACGACAACGACTTCAGCGACATTTTCCAGACATCTTTTCGTGGCTGAAAATTCAATTTACAATTGCACAAGCGCGTAACGCGTCGACTTGCCACCCTTCCCCTTTACCCCCCCCTCCCCCTTCCCTTTAACCCATCTAACTACTTGCCACTGAGTTATTTTGTTTGTTTGTCGGCGCGTGCAAGCTGCACGTTAATTTCATTTCGCATTTATTTTTTTTCTTGTTTTTTTTCTTTTTGAGGTGTGGCAACGCCAATTGGTGCAACAACAGCAACAGTAACTATAGTTCAAACTCCAGCTTTTAGTTCATTTGCCTCTTTCACTCACTTTTTTCTTTGCATTAGAAAATTGAATTGAAAATGAAAGAAAACAGAAACAACAAAAATACCAAGAAGCAAACATTTGTTGCCACTGTGCAGCCACAGCTGCTGTTGTTGTTGTAGTTGTTGCTGTTATTGTTGTTGCCACCGCCACCGCCTCTGTCTGCGGCTCCAATTTTTCTGCCTTCTTTTTTGTGTTTTTTTTTTTTTATTTTTTTGTTTTTCTTCTTTTACAAAAATTTGCAATGCAAATTTTTCATTTGGTGAAAATTGTGCGGCTGCTTCTCGAGTTATTGTTGTTGTTATTATTATTGTTGGTTTTCCTTGTTTTCCTCGTGACTGGCAGTTGTTATTGTTGCAGTTGTTGTAGGCGTATACGTGATATTTTTCTTCTTCTTTATATTTTCGGAATTTTTTCTTATCGCACAAATCAAATATAAAAAAAAAAAACCCGAAAGGTGAATGCACTTTATATTGGCTTGTTTCTGTTTTCAAATGAAGATATTTTGAATTATATATTCGAATTAAATATTGTATATTTATAATTTTCAATTTAAAAATATATGAAAATTAGGTATGTATATATGGAAGAGGATAGATATTCTATTGAATTATTAATTTACACAAGGAAATGACTTTGCTATATCTTTAAAATGCTGAAACTAAATCTGAAATTTTTTCTCAAGAATATATACATATATTGATATTATCTTGTCTAATGTGTCATCAATTAATCAATATTATTGTTAATATTTAATATTTGATTTTAATCTTAATTGACTCTAAATTGAATCCACAAAAGCAATCTGAATCATAAATTTCAACAGATTATTTGTTATTGAAACTTGATTCGGGGAAATGCTTAGACATATAAATATTAATTTATTTATGGGTTTTCTTTAATCGGTCAATACCTTATATGTTCAGTGTAGTTCGATGTTGTTGTGATTTCTTACCTCTTTTCACTCTCCACTCACTGTCTCTCTCTGTTTGTGTCTCCTTACCTCTTTTGAAGTCCTTTTTAGTGACTGAAAACTGTCAAATGAGTTAACTAGTTGAAGATTTGGGGCAACTGATTGTTGTCAACATCAACTGGTTTGCAACATCGTCCGCTTATTTAGCAAATGTTGCGGTTTACCTGGCGTATGAGCAATATTGGATAACTTGTTACAACTTTCCTTAACTTAAGATGCATGAATTATAAAAGTGGCAAATGCATTTTATTATTGCAGAGCAACCAGTACAGCAGCAACAGCAACAATCGCATTCACAGCAGCAACAGTTGCAACAACTGCAACAGCAAGCATTCGGCTCAGCTGACTCTAGCAACAATAGTGGTGGCAACAACAACAGCAGCAATTCTAATAATAATAACAACAACAGCAACAACAACAACGGTGTCTCCTCAAAATCTTTTGTGCCCTGCAAAGTTTGTGGTGACAAGGCATCGGGCTATCATTACGGTGTAACCTCTTGCGAGGGTTGTAAGGTAAGTTACCCCATATTAAGTGTTAATTAATATGCAATTAATTTCTATTTTTCTCTTTTAGGGTTTCTTTCGTCGCAGCATACAAAAACAAATTGAATATCGTTGCCTTAGAGACGGCAAGTGTTTGGTCATACGCCTAAATAGAAATCGTTGTCAATATTGCCGCTTCAAGAAATGCCTCTCAGCGGGCATGAGTCGAGACTGTAAGTAAAACCAAAAAGAAATTATCTTAAAATTGAAAAGAAATGTATATTCTTTCTAATAATAAGTTAATATAGATTGCAAATTACATATACTTAGATGGTAATTTTAAAGTAGAAAAACAAAAATTTATGTGATTTAATCTAATCTAAGAAAAAAGTGTGAATTTTCTATAGCATACTTTTAGGTATTCCCCGTTTTAAAATCGTCTGTAAAAGGCACCATAAACAACTTAAATTATCCACAAGTTAAGCAAAAGGCAAAAGGCTAACCACAAATAAGCCAACAAGTCAAGCCACAAATTGTACTGACAAAAATACTTCCTGCTACAAACTGAAACCAAAACCAAAAAGGCCAAACCCAAAAGCCAAACCAATTCGCATCCACCCACCCAAGAGCAATTCCGTTGCCTGCAAACCGACTTTAAAATTAAATTTGCCGTTTTATGACTCTTGTCAGCAGCAGCAACAGCAGCAGCAACAGCAGGAGGCAACTACAGCTAAAATATTTGTTCCCTTTGCTGTTGCAAATTTATTTGATGTTGCACGATTAATTGCCCAAAAAAGAGACAGAGTGAGAGAGAGAGAGAGAGAGGGGGAAAAATGTAAGAGTTGGAGTAGAAGAAGTGAATGTAGTGTGAGATGTGGAAGTTAGACAACAGCTTAGAGGCGTGTTGCATATGCCTTGTTTCTGACTGTGCGACAGCCTAAACATATTTGTTGGTTGTCACTGTCATTGTTGTTGTGCCATTGCCGTTGGCTGCGTGCAACATTTATTAGTCGCGTTTGTGTTGCTGTTGCTGTTGCCTGCCTGCAACATTTTTTATTGCCAATTTTTCTTATGGCCATGTGTGTGTATGTGTGTCTCTAATGTTAAGCAAACACTTCCTTAATGTACCCAATGCCACATTGTCGCCCACGACTCAGACAGTCAACGAGGCAGCCAATCCTTTCAGCTGCAACAGCAGCAACCAAAACAGAAAAAAAAACCCACACAAAACTCTAAGCCATCATGAGATGTTTTTTTTTTTTATTTTTGTTATTTTGTATATACCCTTTAAGTGGGTATTATAATTTTTGTTAAAAATTGGAAATTTTCTACTTTTTAATGATTGCTTTAGGGTTTCTTATTAAATGAATAATAAAGTCTTATTAAATTTTTATTATAATGTATTTATATTGGTTTAAAGAGTTTTGGCATAATACTACTTTTAGAGCATTTAAAACTTCGTTTTGATGGGCAGTTTTATAATTCTTTTTTTTTTTTTTTGCCATTTTTCTTGATGAGTTTACTTCATTTTTCTTCTCAACGACTTTTACTTTGCCTTTTACACAGCAAAGTTCAATAATTTACTTAAATTGCATTTTGTGTATATGTATGTGTGTGTGTGTGTGTGGCAATTTTCAACAAGGTTCAGGCTCTGGCCCAGGCTCAGGTCGTTGTTGTGGCTATGGGCGTATGTTCATCTTTGCAATTGGCAACTTTTGAGGCGCCTTTTGATTTTTCTTTCTTTTCGCTTTGGTTTAATTAGACTTTTGCTGCAATCGGCAATTGCCAGAGCCGTGAGAGATTTTCCAATTAAGTTACTGAAACGAAAAATTGTTGTTGAAAGCCAAATCGGTAAATTAAATTCTTTTGGTATTTTATTTATTTGTTTTTTTTTTTTCCTTTTTTCTTTAATGGGTCAGTTCAGTCTAAATAAATGCAATTATGCTGCCTTCTCTACTTCCACCACCTCTTTTGCCATCATTTCATTTGCTCTCTCTCTCTCTCTTTTATTGTGTTTCTATCTCTTTCGGTCGTATAGTGTTTGTGTGGGCGTGGCTGTACTTTTATTTAATTTGCAAAAGCTTTTGTTGGCAATGGCAACAAAGTGAGAAAAAATATCGCATCGCTTGCCAAGCAGAAATTGCATTTCAGATGTTGCAGGCAGGCAGGCAGGCAGCAGCAGCCAACAACAGCAGCAACTTTGCCTGGCTTTGCAGGAATTTGGGTCAAACATAAAGTACACACAAACAGCAGCAACAACAATAACATCAGCAGCAGCAGCAGCAGCAGCAACATGAATTACATAGATGCAAAGTTTTTCATGCCGGCAAGCGGCACATTTTGTGGCAAATGCCGGCAGCAACATCATCTACCTACATCCCTCCCTCTGGCCTACTTGGCTCTCAGTTTGTTTTGCAGTTGAACTTTGCTCTCATAGGACTCGTTGGAAATTCCTTGGCGTTAATCAAATTTATTGTGAACAGCTTCAGCAAGTTGGCTAATTGAAAAGTTTCCTTCTTTCGTTTTTTTGTTTTTTTTTTTTTGATTTCTTTCTGCTCTCTTTTATGTATACTTGTAACCCCCCTTCCGCCCGGTTTTCCCATTGGGCTGCCCATCAATCAAATTGCCCACAAATCAAATTGCAATTAAAATGCCAAGAGAAGTGAGAGAAGATTTCGTACAAAAGTTCTGTCTTGGCTTGGGAATTGGCACAAAAGTTTACTCTATGTTGCTGCTGTCAAGGCAACAAAGTACATATATTTGCGTTGCCTCTCTCAGGCTCAATTGCAGACAATTTGAAAGCAAAACTATCAAATGTCAGCAACAACAAAGATCACCCAAAACAAAAAAATTTCAGCAACAAATATCGAGTGCAAAATGTAACTATTGCCGCTGTTGTTGGTGGTGTTGCTGCTGCCGCTGCGCCTGCGCGCCAACAACGTCACCGACAACCGTAACACATACACAGACACACACACACACACACACACACACACACACACACACACACACACACACACACACACACACACACACACAGCAAGAGCAGAGACAAAGACCACAACAAACAGACTTTGTAATTGTGGCATAAACTGGGTCAGTCAGACGGACAAATGGACTGACTAACTGACAATCGGAGTCGGAGAGCGAGCAACCAATTCGAGACACTTTGATTATGTGCGAATTGTAGTTGTTGTCGTTGCCGTTGTTGCTATTGTTGCTGTTGTTGTTCTCGCTTTGAATTTGCTTGTGGTGGTTTCATTTCATTTTATTTTTTTTTTTCTATTTTGTTTTTAATTTTTTGACAATTGCTTTTTGTTTTGTTGCTTGGGCTACATAAAAGTTTAAGCAAAAGCTACAACAATTTTTCTCCTTTATTTTTTTTTGTGTCATTATTTCTTGCATAGAAAATTTTTAATAGAAATTGACTGGGAATAAAAGAATAAAGCATATACAAATAAAAAAAAACAATACTTTTCTTTATATAACGAAAATGCTGTAAAATTATTTTTACTGTGAAATGAGAAATAAATTATAACTATAGATCGTTAAAGATTTTTACTTTAGTTGACAGAAAAGTGTGAAGAAGAAATTGTTTTGTAATTATCGAAAATTATGTTTAATATATGGAAAAATCATATATTTTTCATAAATTTGCTCATTAAATTATACCAAAAGTACTACTTTAGAGTTTCTGAACTAATTCAATGGCAGTTATGAAGGTAGAAACATAATTAAGCCAATTTCAAACATATCGGCTATTAACTATATACAGAAAATGTTTTTTATATCAATTTCTTGCTTTTAGTTAAAATATATATTAACTTTAGCAATGATTTGTTAGTATATATGTGCTTTAAATGTTTGATTTTTTACTTCATTTCCATTTAATTTGGGTTAACCGCATTTTGGCTATTATCGAATTGCCTTTACTTGAGAGACTATACCTAAAATAAAGATTTTTAATAATTTATATAGAGAAACGTATTTCAATATTTTAATCATTGAAAATTTTTCAAATATATTTATTTTAATTAAAAACGGAAATTAAACTCAGTTAATAAAATTGCAAAAATATCTTATATAATATCTTAGTCTATCCTTTTGCTGTTCATGTTAATTTACTTCTGTTGTTTTTGTTGTAGTTTTTCAAATTTAAAATTTCCCATGGGTCAAAGGCAATTGCTTTTCCTACTTCCTGTTTGGCATTTGCTTTGCTTTTCATGCTTCAAAATTCCCTAAGAGCCTTTCACTTTCAGTTCGTTTGGTTGCTCGTTCATTGCTCGTTGCTCTTTCTGGTTGTTCGTCTTCTTTGCCACTTCCGTTGACATTTTGCCATAAGCTTTACCAGTCACACAGAGATTGAGGAGGAGGAGAGAGGAGAAACTTGGGGGGGATGGTAGAATATCTACACCCACCAAAAAGTCCAATGCTCGCCGTAAAATGTGTTTATGACATTTAACGCGAAACAAATCGGCAAACGGAAAGTCAATAAAAAATAATAAATAAAAAAAAAAATACGCTCGAAATATAATTTGTAAATTATATATATATGTATGTATATATAAAAGTGTATATATATCGTATATATTGTTGTATATGTATGTATGTTGTGGTTGTTGTTATAATGCCAGTTTATTAATAAACATTTTGAAATATTTGAACAACTCATAAGGTAACAATATGATAAAAAAAAAAAACTTTATAACACAAAAGGCAAAAATATCATTAAAGAGTTGAAAAATTGAAGACAAAAGGCAGCAGCAACATGAAGAATCTACAGCAACATTAAGAAGCAACAGCACCTGTTGCAGATGAATGAGTGCAGTATATAATGATGACTCAATTGTAAGCTGTTGCTGTTGTCAACTTTGTTAAACATTGTGGCTGTCGGTGTGTCTATCCGTCGGTCGGTCCGTCTGTCTGTCTACCTGTCGGTTTGTGATTGGCTTCATGCTGTTGCTGTCTCTGAATGTGGCAACATGTTCTCCTTTGACTAATTGCTAATGTTAATTTATGCCAAGTCGCTTGCTGCTAGTTGTTGCCTCACATTGTTTTTTTTTTTTTTTTTGTCTTTTTATTGCCATTCTATGTTGCTGCCGTGTTACGCCTGCGCCCCGCAGCAGCATGCCAGCTAATTTACAAATGAAACTTGTTTTGTCGTCTGTTTGTGGCAACTGCAATTGTTGCTATTATATGTTTGCCTTAACACTTTGCCTTTTCATTCCTCATTTGCTTTGAATTGCTATCGGGTTCAATGCCTTCTTCATTTTACTGACTGATCTTCCTCTCCTTTCCCCTCCTTCTTCTGTCGTCTGTGTATCGTTTGTTATTTCTCTTTTTTTTTTCAACAATTTTTGGCTTTTTATATTTGCCACAGAATTTGCACATTTCTGCATCAGTTGCAATAACATTTCCATTTCAAAATGACTCATTAGGCATTCGTATTCATATTTGTCTTGTTGTTGTTGCTGCTGCCTGTGTTTATTGTTGTCGCCGGCGTCGCTTTGGCAGGTCGTTTGCATTGTGGCAACAATTTGTATCTTTTTCTTCTTTTTTTTTTTTATTTTTTTCGGGTAAATTTCCATGCCCAGTTATTCATTATTCTCTTGTTGTTGTTGCTCTTGTTGTATCTGTTCTATTTACTTAAAATGATATACAAATAATTTTGCAAATATTAAACACCAAAAATATACAAAATAAATTGTCATTGTTTAATTAATGAGCAACCTTGAAAATGCTTGACAAAAAGGCAACGATTGATGTGAAATTTTAGTAGAAACATATGGCCCGACATAATGAAAAGATAAAAACAAACAAAAAATAAAAAATAAAACAGCCTACCTTTCATTTTATTTTTCTTATTAATATTTAAAATCCAAACTAATTTTCTGCTTGTGAATTCTTTTTATAAAAGAATTTGTCAATATTTATAAGCCATTTGAATTTGTTTTTATTTGAAAGACATTGCAATTGTTATCGAAAAATTATTAAATACTTAACATAACATTTGAATATTTCATTTTTTTTGTTTAAAGAGTTTCAAAGTTTAATAATGGCAAAGTGCTCTTTGCTCCAGTTAATTCATGTAGCGCATAAAATCATAAAAAAAAAAAAAGAAAAAAACGAAAAATTGTAATAAAGAGAAAGAAACGCAAATGTCTTCCGGGTGGCATTTTGCCATCATATTTGAAGATGCCACTCAACGACGCATGAAAATGCAACACCAACGGCAGCAGCAACATCAACATCAGCAGCAGCTAAACTGATGCTATTGGCAGTTTAATCAAGACTCCAGTCGACTCTTTTCCTCTTACACTTACTCTCTACTTTCTTTATGGTTTCTGCTGATAATGATAATGCGCTCTGGCCAGAATCAGAATCACGGAAGCCAGCGCGAGCCAAGAAAAATGCGTGCTTCAGAGCAGCGTCACAATGTTGCTGCTGTTGCTGTTGTTGCTGCTGTCGTTGTTGGGCATTGAACCCCAAAGGCGTACGGGCAATTGCCGCTGTTGCTGTTGCTGTTGCTACTGCTGGCTATGGGCAATGCGTTGTCAACTATTCTATCCCTTGTGTGTGTGAGTATCTGGAGTGTGCGTGTATGTGTGTGTGTGTGTTTGTGTGTTTACTTACGGGTAATGGCATCGCATCATAATCATTTATTTTTGCACTAGCCACTGCAACTCAAGTGAGTTGCCCCGCTGTTCAGTGGCTAATTTTATAAACTTCTTTTCATTCCTTTGCTTCATTTTTGTCTCCCTCCTACCCCTTTCTTCTCTTTATTCTATATTCTGCGATTTGCATTTTATTTATGCACTGCATGCGCTGCATGTTATAGATGAGAAGGGGGGAGAGTTATAAGAGGGTTAAGTAGGTGGTGGGTGGGTGGTGTGATTGACATTTAAGAAGTCAACGTTCGCCCTGATCAACTTGATTGCCATTGTCTTTCCATCGTTTCTGGTTTATTAATTTATTAATGGACTTCTTAGCTATATTTTTAGTTTACTTATTGAATCATCATTATTTTATCTACTTATCAGTGAGATATTATCAAAAGAATAGCTAAAGTTATCAATTAAGATCATTTAAGTGGAATAATTATTATTTAAATATTCAAAAAAGTTGCTAGGAATTTGAAATTCAATTTGAATTCAAATATTTATGCTAACGTTTAACTAATTCATCAGTTTATTAACAATAGTTCAAAGTTCAATTCTGCTTATAATAAATCTATTTTATATAGTTTTTATATAGTTATTCTGATCATTATCATAATCGGTCTTCAAATTGCACTCTTTTTATATTCGCTGCCATTTTCACAATTGGCAAATGCAGTTGCAACAAATTTTCAATTGCAAATGCAACATGAAATGGTTATGAAAAAACAGATCAAATGGCTATAATACTGTGTGTGTGTGTGGGGGGGGGGGGGGATGGGTAGGTGAAAGGCAGGGGGGGGGGGCAAAAACTATCTTCAAAGTCCAAGTTATGCGTTTGCACATGCAACACCCAAAGAGTGAGAGATAGAGAGAAAAAAAATGAGGAAGCAACTTTACGACTGAATTGAAAGTTTTGCGGCAACCAATTGCAAGAGACGGTAAATTTAGAGGAGAGTATGATGGGAGGGGGAAGTTTAGTGTGGGGTAAAGAAGAAGGTGCAGTCAGTGAAGCATTTGATTTTGAACACCCCAAGCTGAGGTGCAGCTGTAGTAGTTATTTTAGATATAGATGGAGTTGCCCAGTTGCCCAAGCTGAAAACTGATGTTGCTCACTTTGTTGTAGTTGTTGCCTGCCTGTCTTCAATTAACACGCCGCTTTGTTGTTGCCGTTGTGTGGCATTTCCCTTTACCAATTGCAGAATGCGTTGACCTTTTCATTTGATGAAGAGTAGAAGGAGCAGTTACAGACGCTGGTAGTGATGGGTGGAAAGGGGGGGGGGGGGGGGGTGAGGAAATCAGTAGAAGTGCTGGTGCTCTCTCAAGTGTGGCCACAGAGCATAATGATGATAATGCTGATGTTCTTGCTCCTCATCACGATGATGATGATGATGAAGGCGGCAACTTTGACGTCTTGTTGGGACACCTTTGACTCTCCACTCCACTTCACTCCTCTCCGTTGGCCTTTAAATTCAGATTGCGCTTTTGATTTAACTGCTTAATCAACTTGAAGTTGTTGCTGATGTTGAGGTTGCATGTTAAATTGCTTGAGCTTAGTGATCTCAGATGATCTCAGGCGTGATCGATGATGGTTTGCCCCTTTTTTTTCTATAGTCTTGTCCTCTTCTGTTCTCCCATCCCCCATTCCCCACTCTCTCTCTCTCTTCCTCTGTCTTTTAGTTTGCTACTAAATTAAATCAAAACTGGCAGCGTGTTAAAACGTGCCTGGAATGGATGTTGTTGTCTTGGGTTACCTCTCTAAAGCAAAGGAAATCACCACTTGAGACGACGACGCGTGCATGGGGTCGGATCGGGAATGGGTACTGGTACGGCAATGGGAATGGCAATGGGAGTAGTAATGCCAATGAGAAGTAGGAAGAGGAGGAAGAGGTGAAGGAGAATGATTAGGGCTGGGCCAACTTAATGCAATTTTTAGTATGTACTTAAGTTGCGTGTTGCAAATTAGTTGCTGTTGATAAGAAGGAGGACAAGTGGGTGGATACACCATAACGGGTAGCTGTTCAAAGTAAATTCAAGTCACTATATTCCACCATTTACGCCCATATTAAGCATTCTAAAACTGGTAATTACATTGTTTAAAAGTCAATAGAGTTGCATTAAAGTTAACCCAAATCTTTACATTGTTACACAAATCGTTTAAGTATACTTAAGTTTAAACTATGTAGTTGGATTTATAATTTATGTTTTTGGGTTCCAAAAGTTTGTTCGTTCTTTTTAAATTTTTTAAAAGACAACTTGGATAATTTCTAGAAATGTTTACAAGCTCTTTAAAACGAAAAAAAAAACTTAGAAATTCATCGAAATATTAAATTTTACCAAATAAGAAGGCAATTCTACAAAATCTATGCATGTTTTATGACATTTCTACAATTTGTTTGAGATAATCTACACTTATTTTTGGCTTTTATATTTATATAATAATTTAGCTTATAACTATATATATATAAAATTATAGTTTTCTTCTCACAAGGAAATCTAAAATTAATATATAAATGTTAATATCAATTTGTATCTGCAATAGTCAATTGAACTTTTATCCTTTTTCCCATTCAAAGGCTTAATTCAAATGAAGCAAAAACACTTTTACGAATTTTCGGGTTTTTTTATCTTTGTAAAAGTTGCCAAAAAAAAAGACGAAAAAAATACAGTTTGAAGCTGCAGGAAATTGTCAAGCCTGGCATCCTGTTTCGTTTTCCCTTGAGGCAGCTAAAGCAAAAAAAAAAGATAAACGAAACCAAACGAAACGCAATCAAGTTGCCAAATACATGACATGAAAAGTTACTTCCTTATTGCAAAGCCCCGCAACCCACACACACACACACACACACACACACATACACACACACACATACACACACACACACATACATAAGCACCATCTAAGCCAAGCAGCTAAATCAAGGCTTATGTAACTGCCAACAGCAGCAGCAGCCAACGCCATCTTTTCGTTTAAATAAACGTTGCCAAACTGCAGCAACAACAAAAAATGCAAATGCATCTAACAGACACACACACACACACACGCACACACTTACACCGGTTAAGCAGCTTTTCTATGTGAGATTGCAGCAGATACATGCAACATGAAACGAATCTTGTTACTCAATTTCAATTGGTTTTTTCTTGCACTTCGTTTCCTGCTGCAATTTGAAAGTTCTGCTGCAGCAGCAACATCAGCAGCAGCAGCAGCAGCAACTCAACTGCAGCTGTTAAAAAGCTCGCTCTTTTATTTAGTGACTCTCTCTCCCGCTCTCTCAGCTTTACCGCTTTTCATTTCTTTGTTTTGCTTCTTGTATTCTTCTCATGCTGCTGCTGGTGCTGTAGCTGTTGTAAAAGCTTTAGGATTGTCGCTGTTGACGCCAGCAACAGCAGTAGCAGCAGCACCACCAGCAGCAACAGCAGCAAACGAGCGACGTTTGTCTTCGTTTCGCTGTCGTTTTCAGTTGTCTCTCGTTGCTCGAAGCGCGCGGCACGCGAATGCTCCCCAGAAATACGACGACAACAGCAACCACAGCAACAGCAGCAACAGCAAGCAAGCAAACAAACAAACAAAACAACAACAGCAACAATTTCGCATACGTTTTGTGTATCAAATATTTGTTGTCGTTATTTGTTTTTTTTTTTTTTGGTTTTTTTTTTTATATTTTGGTTTTAATAGGCGTTGTAGTCCTTCAAAAAAGTGCGTTAAATTCAATCGAAAATTTACGCGTGTTTCATTTTTTTTTTGACGTACCGCAGCGTGGCCGTAACTCTTTAACTATTGCTATCTCTATCGCACCCTGTTGCATAAATTGTGCGATTTAAATTACAAAACGATTGGAAAACAAGAAGAACCTCTCTTCTTCGGCATTCAGCGTAAGTGACAGTGAAGAAAAAGTCACCCAAACACACAAGAAAAAAAAAAACCCCCGCTAACCCAAAAGGAAAAAAAAAAAGAGAAAAGAAAAGAAAAAAAAGCAGAGCAGTGAAATTAAAACAGAACGTTCCGTTTATTGTTTTTGGTTATTTCGGTTTTTGTTTTTTTTTTATGGGGTTCTGATTGTTGTGAAGTTTTTTAAGTGAAGTTTTTGAAATTCGAACGTCACCGAAAGAGACACACGACAAAAAGGCACAAAAGAAGCCAACGACCATCGAGCAACGTCAATAAGGTAGAGCCTATTTTTGGATAAAGCAACCAATCGACCGACCACCCGACCGACCGTTGCTTCTGGCCCTGGCTTTATCGCACAGGACAGATTGTGAGACTGAATTGGTAAATTTTTTGGTTTATTTTTTCTTTTTTGTTTTACTTTTTCATGTTAAGTCGTTTCCTTCACATACGCGTCGTATACTTGATATTAATTGAAATTATCATATGTTTGTAATCAAATTAACATTTTCCCTCTGCACCAGCTTTGCACTGATCGCTCCACACGAATGACTAATAAATCATTCACTCTCTCAGGTTCATTCACATTCACATTAAACTTCCTGTCTTTGTTGCAACAATTTTTTACTTCCTATTTGGTTTTTTTTTTTTTTTTGCCTTTAAAAAACTGGTTTAAATGGCCAGCAAAACAAAAAAAAAAAAAAACAATTCACCAACAACATTAACTGACAGAAGAAAACTGGTTAAAAGAGTTTTGTATTTTGATTTCTCTGATTTGGGCTGCATTTGCATTCTTTCTCCCCATCTCACTCCCTCTCTCCTTGTCGTTGTATCTTTCTCTGTCTAATCAGAACCGGAAATATAAAGTAAATGATCAGGACAGGTGCATAGCCATACAGATAAAAGGACAGAAAGAGAGATAGAGACAAAAAAAAAGTGGCATAAAGCGTGCTTCGAAGGAATCTCATTTGCAGCTGTCTTTCATTTAACCATTTGTTAAATCACAGCTAAAACAAAAAAAAAAAAGTGCAGAAAAAAAAAATAAAGAGTAAGTTTATAGTCTGAAATGACTATGAATAAATTAGTATCTATTATGTATATATACATACATAATATTTGCATACACACAAACATACATACATATGGGTCGTAGGCCTCGAGGCCAAGCATAAAATAGTTGACAAATTCGCAAACTAAATACACATAGAGATACAGATAGATAGACAAATACATACAAAGCAGCAAACGCACACACATACATAGATAGATAGAGAGAGAAAGAGTGTAAAGAGTGAGTGGGGCCAAGGGGAGAGACGAGGCAGTGTCAGAGGGGAAGACCTGTGTGTGTTTGTGCACTTGTTTGTTGAGTTCATTAACATTAAAATTTTTGTGTCCTTGTAAGTTTACTGGTCTATGCAAATGCTTTGAGACTAGAAAGATACTCTATCAACATGATATAAATAGTTGCTCAATCTTAATAAAACTAGCAATTTCAATTTTATTCAATATAAATCAAGTTGAATTTAATTATATTAACATTCTTTAAAATACAACTGAAATATCTTACCTCATAGTTGTAAAGAAAGAACAAAAAAGTACTCAGAATGGGGTAAAAGTTGTTACAACAATTCAATTTAAAATTGGAATTAATCTGTTATGTATGAAATTTATAAACTAAATTGGATTTAAAATTAAAAAAGATTAAGAATTTCTATTATAAGCTTGAAAGAATCTAATAAATTCAAGGGAAAATAATTCAAAAATAGTGTAACTAATAGGGTCAAAGTAATATCGTTAAATTCGAATTATATAATAATAATAATGGGTCAAGTAAATTGTTTATTTTAATGAGAAAATTACATTAACAAACACAAAATTAAAAGTTGTGTAAAAATACAAAATGGCATTTACAACAGACAGGATACGGAGTGACGAGGACTCGATGGAGAAATATGGCTAATGGGGTCACAGGTAGTACAGGAATTTATTTATATACATATGTATGTAAATATATTATGTACAGGCCAGCAACATCATCAGATTTCTCATCATTATCAACATCATCATCACCGCCATCATCGCCATCAAATGCCAGTTGAAACGTAGCGAAGCGAACAAACGAACAAACGGTATTTGTAGTAAAAAAGCGGCCAATAAACTGAACGCGTGCGGTTCAAGGTTTGGCCAAAGCCAAAATGAAACTAAAACATTCAAACAGCAACAACAAAAGCAACTACCATAGACAGAGACGGACAGACTGAAAGACAGACAGATAGAGAAACAGACGGTTCGACGGACAAACAGAATGAATAACAATTAAATCTCACAAAAAGCATGAAATCATCTGCCCACAGCCAAAGAAAGAAACAAAAACTAGCACAAAACCTGCGAGTAGATACGAAACAAAAAGAAAAACACAAATAACAACAATAAGAAAAGGAAAAAAAAACGAATTGAAATGTATAAATAATTTTATACATTTAAACCAAAAACAGCTGAGCCGAGTTGAAGATAGTGGCTAAAAGCTCATTGACCAAAAAAAAAAAAAAGAAAAATAAAAATAGAGACGCTCACTTCACTTCACTTGGCGCTGTGTTACCGTTAAGCCAAGTCAAGCGCCCCATTAACAGTTAAGTCAGAGGGGCAATTACCCAGGCTTTGAGGTTGTAATTGGCTCAGCGGGCGCTGCAAGAGATGCTGCTGCCCCAGCAGCTGGTTGCTCATTCCCCATTCCAAGTTCCTAGTAACCTCTCCCATATTATACCATACCATCCAATTCCATTCCATTCCAACTTGGATGATGATGGCAATAATTTAGCTAAAAAAAACAAAAAAAAAAAACAGAAAAGAGAAAAATGATTTTTCGGGCACACGCTTCCTCATTAGATGATTATGCTGGGAACACATGTGGGAATGACCATAGAAGGGGGTTCGGGAGTGGCAAAATGTAGAGAGCACAACCGAGAGCTGTGGGACCCGGCCGGCATTAGTTCAAGTTCTGCTGCCGTTGACGTTGCTGCTGTTGTCGCTGCTTTTGCTTTTGCTGTTGTTGTTGTTGCTGCTGTTGTCTACTTTATTACAAAATTGACCTACATATTTTGCTCTATGTATGAGTGGCCATTATATGGCCATAGATACAGATACATTTGTATCTGATTATGCCTCTCTGCGTCTCTCTCTCTCTCTCTCTCTGTGTGTGTGCGTTTCTTGTTATTTATTCATTATTATTATTTTGGTCTCCTTTTTTTTTTTTTTTGCTTTTTGTATTATTATTTTTCTTTTTTTTTTTTTTTTGGTTCGTTGGTTGACATTAATGAACTTATATGGTTGAACGATTTCGATTTGATGTGTCAACAATTTACCCTTGGGTGTGAATACGACTAGAAAGGGAATAAATGATAGAAAGAGAGAGAGAGAGGGGGAGGGAGAGGGACTTGAGTTCGTAACCCAGTTAGGATTAGATGATGTCAGATTAGTTCAATTCATTTCATATATTCTGAAGTAGTCCAAAGTATCACATAAAGGGTTCATATCGATAGATTATGGTTTTATAATTTTTTTTTCTTTAGGATTAAATATGTGATGTGGCAAGGCAAATTTGAATTTCATAAAAAGTTAATAAAAATTCTCAAAAAGAAAGAATACTCTAGAGTATTTAAAAATAAAGTTAGCTTACTCTAAGTTTTAAAAACTTTTTTTATTTCAATTTAATTTCAAAATTATTGAAATTTTATAGTTCATTTCACATAAGATCAGTTTCTAAAATCATAAATTAAATGAAGAAGAAAAATCGAGTTTCTCTTTTAGAAACTTAAACAAAATGATTCTTTTCGCCTTTTTGATACATTCTAGAAGTTTTAGTTTATAGTCAATAGAATTCTTGTACAATTGAAGGCAACCGGCCATTCACCTATAGAATAAATCAAAACATTTTTCAAATTGTATAAACTATAGTCGTATATGTATGTATACATATATCTTTCATATATATATTGTATATCAAATTTGTTAGCCCTCATCATAATTGACATTTTTGTGCCAAGAATAATACCGCAAACTGTTTTAGTTTAAGACATTTTCTGTATTGTCGGTTTTTGGTTTTGATTTGTACTGGCAGCCAGCCGCCACAATGTGATACGCTTGGCTGCATTGGCAGGCCAAGATACAGATACGAATGCAGTTAGTAACAAAAAAAAAAAAAACAGAAGAAACAGAAGAAAAAGAAAAGAAAAAAAAAGAACCAAGCCAAGAAATGACCTCTAAATGGAAAGAAAAAGAATACAAAACAGCAGACAGATAGACAGATGAGTTGGAGATGGGGGAAGTTTCTATAGAATCATGAGGCAAGGTGCAAGGAAGCATAACCACAATAGAATCATAATTATGTTGATGATGTTGATGAGGTAGAAACAAAGCCGGGCCTAAATATGTGTTTAATAAGTGCATGGAAATTGTGGAAGTTAACGACTGACAACCGACAAGGTAAGAAGTGTGCTGCTGGATGGACGTCGTTACCTGTCATAGAATACTTGCTACTCCCTCCATTTACATTTACATTTCCATTACCATTTTCATTTCCATTCAATGTGCTAAACAGAACAGAACAAAACAGAATAGAATAGAATATAGTATAGAACAGAATGGAATGGAATGGAATGATATAAAATAGAATAGACAGGGCCGTCAACTGTTAACTGTTATGGAGGGAGGGGTATTTGGTTGTGGAAACGATCGGGTTGAGGAGTTCCCCCAGTTAAAGTCTTAGTTGTATTTGTAGTACATACATAATAGTAGTGGTATGTGGCTCAAGGGAGGGGTTAGGGTGGAGTAGCTAGCCGACATCTTTATCTCGGTGTATGTGTGTGTGTGTCTGTGTGTGTGTATATGTGTTGATGAGCCTATTAAATGGCTGTTGATGGCTTTTAACGTTTGCGGCCGAGGCTGAAGCTGAGGTTGAAGGCCTGTTGTTGTTGTCGCTGCCGATGTCGATCCGATTGAGATGAAGATAAAGATAGAGTGAGTTGTTGTTGCCTGACTAATGACTGCATGTGCCCCAAAAATAGAGAAAAAAATAAATAAATAGAAGACAAGTTTAAAGTGGGTTAAAATCAACGTAAAATGTCACCAAATTGAGGTCGCTCAAAATGAGCTGCAATCTAAAAATTCCTAACTGAAAACTTTTCATTTATGCAATTGACCATCAATTTGTTATTTGGTAAATAGATTATAAAAATTTTTGACATTATCCAAAGCTATAAACTTAGCTAAATTAATATCTATTTGTATCGGTGAATTTTGTATTAAATATTTAAACTAAAATGTTTTCTCTTGAGTGTGTATATGTATAAAAAAGATAAAGCCATAGAAATCCTTTTATAGCTAGTGAAATCGATTGTATTTATAAACCATTGAATTGAAAACAATTCTAATGCAAATTTCAGTTAATGATGCGAAATCGTTTTAAATCAACCTACAGACCAATATACATACATGCATAAGTATGTGTGTGTGTATGTGTGTATATATGTATGTATGTATTTTATTTCACCTCTGCCACCGCCTACTCTAACCGCTTTTAATGTGACCAGATGCCTTAAGCTAATGCATGTGAAACCATTTCATTTCATTTCATTTCATATGTATGCGTAACTGCTGCCATATCCGCCGCCGCCTTTCAGCTCATTAGCAAACAACTGACTGAAAGTAAGTGGAAAAGTGGGTAGAGAAGTAAAAATGAGAAGAGAAGAGAAGAGAAGAAGAAAATTGCCTCTTAGATCCCTTAGGCAACTTCATCTAAACCTTATGCTCTCTCCCATATTTACTCCCATTTTTACTCCCTTTCTTATACTCTTTGCCAATGCAATTTTCACTTGCACTTCTTCGTCGTCAGAGTTAATTTTATTTGCAAAATAAAGCGAAGGCAAACTTTAAATGGAGTCAAATGCCAATGCACACACAGAGTGTGAGAAAGAGAGAGAAAGAAAGATAGAAGGGAAAGGCGAAAAAAAAGAGGAAGGGGGGTGGGCCAAGCTGGCCAGACGTCTGCAGAACAAAGATTGCACACACACACACACATTTATATTTATATATATGTATGTATGTACAGAGAGAAATACAACAACAATATACAACACAAAACACAAAAAGTTCAAACGCCAGACAAGGATGCACCAAAGTGCAAACGAATGAACGAACAAACCAACCCAAGCAACGTCCGGGCGGTAGGTTACTATAGGGGGGGGGGGGGAGCTGTATGGCACTCGACGCAGACGACGCCACAACGCTGGGGGAGAAACACAGCAGTGCTTGAAAAACGGAAAGCAAAAAAAAAAAAAAAATAAAGGATTGAACCAGCATAAGAGTGAGAGAGATTCGAGTAAAAGAAAAAGAATGAATATAAGAGAAGGGGGTTGAGGTAAAGAAGGGGATCCCAAAACCAGCAGGAGGCAACGCACGTGAAGACGACGACGACGGCGACAACGCAGTGAAGCACACACGCACTACCAACAAGAACAACAACAAAAACAGCAAGAAAACAACAAGAACAAGTGCATTGACACTTTACGAACGCATGGAACGACATACAGACAGATAGACAGACAATCAGACAGACAGAGAGACAGACACAGAGCGAAAGAGAGAGGGAGACGAACGGACGTACAAAGGGTGAAGCACCGGCATAAAACCGCTGCTGCATTTTGATAGCAGCGCAAAGACCAATAAAGGGATCGACCTCAGCGACTCACAGCTGATCATCAGCCAGAAAGAGTCGTTGGTATAACTCACCAAAAAAAAAAAAAAAAAAAAATAAATAAAAAAATAAAACGTTGCGTTCGTTGCACTGCCTCAAAATTGCGAAACGTATGGCAAAAGAAGCACGGAAGGGAACAAGCAAAGGAGAAGAAGTACAACAACTGATTATGACTCCAGACTCTCTCAATCTGTCTCTTTCTCCCTCTCCCTGTCTTATTATGATGACGACGATCGACGATAATCATAATGATGTTTGACGATGACGTTGCATACACATTGGGGAGGGGGGGGGCAAAGAAAAAAAGTCAAGAATGAAATGCGACAACAGCAACAATAACAAAAACAGCAACTGCAAAGTGAAGAAGATCATTAACCACGAAGCGACGTTTATGGTTCAACGCACTGTCAGGGCGCTGCTTCTGTTGTTGTTGCTGTTGTTGTTGTTGGTCCGATCTGCAAACCAATCCAATCGGTAGCCATTGGCCAGTGTCTCTGTCTGTGGGTATAAATCTGAGACTCCTGCAACAGCAACAGCTGGAGAATACAGAATCACAGGAGAATGAGAAGGAGGGGAAATCACTCACGAGCGCTGGCAACTTTTAAACCCTTCGCGGTCATTGATCGTATATATGTATATGTATATGTATATATACATATACATACATACATATGTATATATGTATATGAGCGTAGCATTATGTTATCATATATCGCGGTTTATCACAAAGAAAATAAATCCTTTTATTATTTAGTAAACCTTTCTATTTGTAATTCAAATGATCCCCTCTAATTCCTGCAAAGGGGGACTCCGCCTATGTGTAAGAACGCCTCATAATGAAGACAACAAATGAAAACGACTTCTCGTTAAGTTTCATTGACAATATGGTGACGGATGGGATAATGTTGATGTTAAAGTTAATTTTCTTATGTTAAATGTGAGAGTAATGTAGAGAAAATATACAGGAAGTTGCTACGGAATACTTACATTATTTTTATTGGACCTTTATTCACATTGTTACAACAGATAAGTAACGAATAATTTTTTGTTTTAATAAACTATTTAAAAGATTTGCTCTATTTAATCTTATTATAATCATTATTGATATTTCTACACCTCTTACTCTCTTACCTCCTCTCTCAGTCTCTCTCTGTCTGCCATTGCCTTTGTTTTATATATCTCACTCTCTTGCTCTTTAGTTAGCTTCTGTTTGTCCCACTTGGCTTTAGGTTTGGTTAGCGATCATTGATCTTACCTACTTGGCGCTGTTAATTTGTATTATTAATTCAATCAATCACAGCCCTAACGCAATCGATCAGACACAGCAACAGCAATAGAGCAACCGATCGACAGCTGCTTGACCGTTGCCAGCCATTGCCGATCATTGATCTCATCTCAGTATAAATGTATCCCGTTCCCTTTCCCCTTCTTGATCTCTCAATCTATATATCTCTATTCCTCTCTCTCTCTCTCTCTCTCTCTCTATCATTATCTGTCTCTGTCTCAGTTTCCATCTCTGTGGCATTTCGTTCTAGTTTTTTTTTTGTTATTTTTCGCACTGTCGATGCCAATTCACATTTTTTGTTTTCTTCGGCGTCTTCTTTGCTGTTTTGGCGTCTTTGCCTCTTGGCTAATTTAATTGTTTGTTTTTTCATTAAGGCAAACTATATAGAGAGACGGCTAATGGGAGGAGAGTGTGGGGGGGGGGGGCAGAATGGGTGAACATTGGAGGTTGGGGCGGACTAGTCTGTGAAGGCTTTTTTAGTTCATTGAAACATTTATAGCACAAACGCGCTCGCTTAGTCGGCTTGGCATTTAATTCGCTAATTGCTAATGCGCCCGTCGCTTATCAAATTGGAGCATCGCAAACGGTTTTTTGTTTTTCCTATTTTTGTTGTTTTTGTTTTTCGGTATTAGATTTTTGGTTTTAATTTAGCCGCACATTTTAGTACAAATATTTGATAAGACAAGCAAGCAGAGACGACAACAAATTTGCGTAACTTGGCATTACTCATACGCCCCGTTGGCCCAAGTGGAACTCACTTAACTTGTTTACAGTTAACTTATGCTTCCGGCTGAACCGTTATTAATCCAAATATCCAAAAAGAAAAAAAAAAGTGCTATTTAATTTACATATAAAAATCAAAAATACGCGAGAGGAAAGAAAAAAAAATTTAAAATCAAATAAATTGAGAAAATAATTAACGTATGCTTAATGTCTTCCCCAAGCAAGTTCAAAAAACGTTTAATGAGCTAACAACTGGTTTTTATTGACGAATTTTTTTGGTTAATAATCTGTTTAAATCCCTTGTTTTATTGAAATGTTTACTCATTATAATGGCCAAAATAATTAAACAAAAAAAAAAAAAGCCATCAATTTGTAATTCTAGAGATGCTAAATGTTTGATAAAGAAAACAAAAGTGCATTAACTTAATTTGCTATTCTATGGATAATACTTGGATATTGCCAATATATGAACTTAACAAATTGCTTTAGACAATCTCACCAATACCAAAGATTGTATTAGCTAAAGCCATTACATTGTAGCTGGCCGTTAAGTCAATATTATTTTTACTTCAGGGCCACTTGGAATCTAAAATTTGACTTGTCTAACTTTAGAATGACCCCCGCTCCACACACACACACACATTTACAAAAATGAAGCAAAAAAGATTTTCTTACTCAAAGTAAATTCCATTTTAGAATACTTGTACCTCCTCTGCCCACCCTTTAAAACTGATTGCAACTTTCAACACATTCACCAGAAAGCCAACAGCAACATTCAACTTTGGTTGTCTTTCATATGCCCTAACTAAAAAGCGGTTATATTGATATTGTTAAAATAGGTTTTAAAATTAACTAGCTTAACTTTTTATTAAAATTTTATGCTTTATTTATTGACATATTTTTATTTATTTATTTATATTATGGTTGGGAAGCAAATACAAATTGCATTCAACTCTTAAGCTAAGACATCTTTTTATATATTTTGTTAACAGTGTTCAGAGTTCCCAAACAATATTAATTAGTTATTAATATTATTAAATTATTAATGCTATTAAAGCGGTTAATCAAACCAGTAAAACAGTAAGAAAGGGTATTAAATGTTCGTTGATGTAGGTCGTTAGATTGCCTATACGCTTGTCTTTTATCTAATTGGGTAGTCAAAATAAATAAAAGAAAAAAGAAAATGCTTCTCCCAGCCTCTATTTTCCCCTACTCCCTCCCGTGCTCTGTAATATAAACTGTGTCACTAAACAAAAATCTGACAGAGTCAGAGTGAAAGGGTGAGGGGAGGTAGGCAGCAGCGGCTCAACTTTGCCCACAAAATTGTGTCAAATAGATAAAAAAAAAAAAAAAGCGATGCCAGCAGCAGCAGCAGCAGCAGCCACTCCTTACTATTTGGCCCACAGCAGCAGTAACAACAACAACAACAGCGGCAGTTATAATTATAACCTCAATTTCAGGCATTGGCTTGAAGAGAAAACTGGCCCCAAAAATAAAAAGCCAAAGAAAAAAGAAAAATTGTAGAGCATTTGAATAATTTTACAAGAATGCAATAAAAACAAAAACCAAAAAAAAAAAAAAATAACAAGAAGGAAAGAAAGAAAATGGAAGTCAGAGAAAAGATTGTCCAAAATACCAAAAAAAAAAAAAAATATATATATATATATATATATATATATACATATATAAAGTAGAGAAAAAGTAGGCGGCTGCTTTTTATGGGATCGTTTTTGTGTCTACTACTCTCCCAGCTTAAATGGCACCCAAAAAGTCAGTCAGTCAGACAGACTGACTGACAGATACAACTATTCAAATTGAGGTCATTCATCTCGCTTCGTTGACTGAGCTTAAGTGAATTATGTATAACCATATGAGAAGGAGACGATAGAAGAGGAGGTAGAGGATGAGGTGGATAGAAGAGATGGAGGTGGAGGTACTAGTGTAGGTAGAGGAGCAGGAGGTGATGGAAGATGAGTTGAAGAGCACCACCATCACCATCAGCATCAGCTTAGCTGTGCCATGTGAATGGAGGCATGAAAAACTCCAACAACAGCAACTAAAACTACAACTAATAGCCATATCCATTTACACATTTTTTATTTTTCGTTTTTTTCATATTCTTTTTTTTTTTTTTACCATTTATGGGAAAGTCTTTCTCTTGGCCAAAGCTTATTCAAATAACAAAATGAACATGTTAATTGGCCTAGCCTCATTGATTGATCCAACTGAGTTTAACTCACCATCAGCACTCAGATCAGAGATCGACGCCCTCTTCTCAAACAGTTTAACATAAATATTTTTGTCTTTTCGTTTTAATACCCTTAACAAATTTGGGTATATTAATAATACAACAAATCTACACATATTGTTGATCAATATGTTTATTTTTAAGTTTATTTGGTTTGAGTTTGTCTTGTAGATGAACTATGTTGTATATATATGTATATATATACATAGATAGTGTATAAAAACTTCGATACATTTAATTGAAAATTGAGCTATTTCTCTGTGATTTTTTTTTTTGTATTCTTATTTTGCATTTGGCATTTGATTTGGAATTTTTTGTTTTTGAGTTTGTTTCATTTGATTTTCTTATGGTAGTAGGTCAGTTCAAAATTTGCATATTTACTTTGCTTTTTGATTTCTCACTTGATTTCTTATTCATATTCTTTTGACAGCGGGGGGAACACGTGTCTTGCCATATCCCTCCCTCAACCTTACCTTTTTATTACAAACATATTCATCTACCCTTCTCTCTATCCCCCCTCTTCATGCTGTCTGGCCTGCCGTTTTGTTGTAGTGCCTAAGGCGATTAGTCTTGGACTTTGGGGTCATTTGTTGGGCTTTTTAGACACACTTGGAACAGATGAAATTTTCTTTTTTTTTCGATTTTATGATTTTAATTTTTTACATTATTGTGGCTTCGATTGCCAATTTATATTTTGATTTGAAATGAAATTGAGGTTACAACTTAAAAGAATTTTAATACATTTTCGATAATCAATTGGATTCCAATAGCAATTTAGTAATAATTAATTTTACCTACAATTTTTGGTAAAATCAATTTATTTTTATAGTTATATGGAGGAATAGTTGCAGTATATGGAAACTGTGATGATAAATTTAAGTATTTTCAAGTTAATTAAGAAACCCCCAAAGATCTCTGATTGAATGCGAGAGTTATTCACAAATTATTCACCTATTATATTATGATTATACTATAATTATTCCCCTTGGTTTCTAAGGTAAGCTCTTAGTATGTCAAAGCTGTTTCTATATCATTTTACATCTAATTATCTTTAATGCCTAAGAAAAGTTTCATTTTCCTCGGTAATCTTTTCTTTTACTCACATTTTATATTCTATATCTGCATTGGAATCAATATTTATTTAAGCTCTCATGAAAGTAGGTAATCTTCCTTTTATATACATACATTCCATGACAAGTCGGGTCAATAGTATTATCAATAAGAAACCAGTTCAAGGAGACAAATGCTTGTTTTTTATTATTATTGTTATATAATTTTCAATTGCTTTAGTTTAATATAAATTGACAAGAATGCAACTATTTGTAAATCAGTTGTTATTTTATACTGACAAAGACAAGAACAGAAACTATGAAAACTGGTAAAGTTAGCCATTATCTTAAAAATAATAATTAATAGATCCTTTTGTTTAGTTATTCTGCTCCTTAATGTTGCAAGTATTTTCGTGGCCAATGGCCAATGTGATCTGAATGGTTTTTGCATATGTAAGGATCAGGAGCCTGGTGTTAGTCTGCCCGATTGTGAGGATTGCATGGGCTACTACTATTGCGGCATTAATATAATTGAGAAAAGGAATTGCAGTTATGGCGAGATATTTGATTCAAATTTAAGGCTTTGTAGGCCCGGAAAGTGTCCTAGAAATGATGGGCAATGCTCATCGATAACAGAAACAACTGATCAACCTGATACAACATTATCTACTGATCAATCTGGTACAACAACAGAGGATAATAATTGTCCCAGTGCTTTAGTTAATTGTGTCTATCATGGCCAAATCCTACCACATGCCCAACATTGCCGTCTCTATTGGATTTGTGTACAGAATTGTCCTGTCTTGGGTTTCTGTGAGCTAGGCAAATGGTTCAATCGTGAGAAATATGTTTGTGATTTTCCTCAGAATGTGGAAAATTGTCCAGCAAACGTAGATTAGTTTGCAATTGAAATATGTGTCAGGGCGACAGTTTTTTTTTTTTGTTTTTTGTTTTTTTTTTTCAAATAAACAAAGACGCAAACAAATTTTTGTAAATTTACTTTTAACGGTCATTAAACTGCCACAACAACAGCAACAACAAGCAAACCCCGACACCGACAACGACAACAGCAGCAGCAACAAAAGAGACAACAGCAACAAAAAGCGACAGCAGCAGCAACATTGCAATAATTTACGCAAATTGCTTGACACAATTTTTAGTGGCTGTTGCTGTTGTTGTTGTTGTTGTTACTATGTTACTTTTGCCCCCAAGCTAGTGGGCGGTTGCTGTTGCCGACATGTTGTTGCTATTGCTGATGATGTTGTCGCTGCTGCTGCTGTAGTCGTTGCTGGCAAAAATTTAGCACGCAACTAACATTTTTAGCTGTTCCAAATACACACACAACGACACACACCCAAACCAGGTGCATGCACATATGAAAACAAACAATGAGACAATCATTTAGTCACTATAACGACTACGTGATACTCTCTTTTCATATTCAAACTTTCAACATTTAAACTGATTAAAATCGTTTATGATAGATTATTGCAGTTTGGCATTTATTAATTTATTTCATGTTAACTTACACCCCTACTTGGTAGTGGCTATCGAAAAGTCGGCAACTCCGTTTTTGTATAGGAAATTCTGTATTTTTTTTTTCGTTTTGTTTGCTTGAACTGCAAACAAAACCAAACGAAAACTTTCACCCGGCAGTAAAGCCGCAGCCGCATTTTGGACAATTTCGTAACTGGGTAAACACACATACAACAACACCAGCAGCAGCAGCAGCAGCAGCAGCAACAACAACACTAGCAGCAGCAGCAGCAGCAGAGCTCCACATGCAAATGTAGAAGTGCATAAAGTGCAGTCAGAGCGTTGACAGGTGAATGAACGACCTCAAACGAGGTCAGGCAGCAACAGCAACATGCCGAAGCTGGGCCATTCATGCACAGCCAAAATAACTATATATAGTTTTTTTTTTGTTTTTTTTATACATACATATATATGCTGGCATGTCGGCTGGAGGTTCGCTTTGGTTCAGTTTTGGTTCTCGGCATGCTAATGGCTGCTCTGGTCAAAAAAGAAAAAAAAAAAAAAGAAAAAAGAGAGGAGAAGAGAAGAAAATAAATGTCGGCAACATTTGGCCACTTTACGGCTGCTGCTGCTGCTACAGATTTCAGTGACCCAAATCCTTTACTCCGGCCAGAAGTAGGACCCCTCTATCTCTTTACCCCCTCCCCTCTCGCTGCTCGTTGAAAACGTGTTTGTCCCCCTGCTTGTCGTCATTTGACTGCACTAAATCACTTAAGATGCTTTTAGCTGGAGCCCAACAAGAACAGTGGGAAAAAAAAAAGTTTCCAGCTTAGGCTGAGCCTCGTCCGGAATGGGGTGTGTATGTGTATGTGTGTGTGAATGTGAGTGTGTGTAATAGATGATGTTGACCTGGACAGTTGAGAGTGGAGTAGAAACTAAAGTAGGGATGGAGGTAAAGCTGATGTCGGTGTGGGTGGTGACAGGTGACAGGCGACTGGCAAAGGAGAATGTGGAGCACAAACAGCAACTACTTAAGCCCAAGCGATTGAATAAGTAATGATGCGGATTATGGAGACCCAAAATGAATAATGCTGAGCATAGTACTATTCAAAATGGGGTCACTTTGAAGTAAAAGAAAATTCAATTTATTATGAAATGTTGCCGTTAAACCAAACTAATCCTCACCACAATAAATATATATTTTTATACATATATACAATAGAAAAGCAGAGAAAACAAAAAAAAAGAAAACCTCAAGAAAAATCTATCTTGGCATGATTAATTAGTTTTACTTGGTCATTTGAGATACTTTAGGGACCCTTCCATAAGCGACATAAGCGATATATTATATAATTAAAGAATAATAAAATCTTTTTTTTTAATAGCCTTATACACTTTTGGGTATAACTTGTCTATGAAATATCCGTTTTAAGAAGAAATTGCTGGTTGTAAAAATTAAATTATTAATGAAAATGAAATGGGAAAATTGAGATTCATAGCATTTGATAGTATTATGAATAAGAAACTCATTTATTTGGCCAATTCTCTATATATGTATATATTTGTTTTGTAACTAACTCAGAAATCTAAAAGGTTAATAAAATTTTGCAATTGAGAAGAAGAAACGAAGATTTTAAACAAAGATTTCAATGGCCAAAACGATGCCTTTTCAATTTTTCTTTTCTTAGTTTAACCCATATTATTATACACTCTTTTTTGGTGTCAATAATACAAAATTTTAAGCACTTAAAACTTGAATGAGATTTGGCTCTTAAAAAGAATTTCAATGATCACTCCAAATCACACATTTCAATGGCAAATGAAGAAATTCTGCACAATCGATAAATAAACAAATAAATAAATAAACAAATCGTAAAGTCGGAGGCTACTTGAAATGTCCATTATAGTTATATATTATATACATATATAAACATATATATATGTATGTATTTATAATATATCATCCTATATGTCCAAAATCTTTCGGAATGAGCTGCTAATTGAAACCGCCTTAAAATAAACAGAGCAAGAGCACCAAATGCCCGCCACAGGCAATTAGCAGATGACGACAAACCGCGAACGACAACTGACCACAATGAATATTAAAAAGGGAGTAGGAGGGGCAGGGGATGGACAACTACTACTGCACTAGTATGAGTTAGCCATCGTGCAAAGTATACATATAAATTACAATGGGTCAGCAACTACTTACATACATACATACATACACATGAATGTATGTATATTATGCCATGCCTCGTCTCTTACTTATTATTGTGATTATTATGCCATAATTAATTTACGAGCTGTGACAATTAACGCCCCAATATGAGACAAGTTTCATTGAGCGAGTGAAAAGCAGTGTGAAAAATAAAAAGCTAAAACTGAAATTGAAATTAAAACTGTGGCAAGGTTTTTCTCTCAACCGATCAGAGAGAAAAAAAAATGAGAATTTATTTAATGCTGATGACTGAATACCTCGATAAGATAAAATACAAAAATATATTTTATGATCGGGATTATGGCTAAAAATAGAATTTCCAAATAAAATATTTACTTCTTTTGATAAGTGCGGTTCCATAAAAATAACTTGCCTTAATTAGCTATTACAATATTGTAAATTATCGGAACATTTATGTTTTTCTTAAAAATACAAAGTCTATAAGTTAGACTCTTCTTTAAAGAGTTTCTTTTTAATATTATGTTAAGTCATTTGAATTAAATCGATTATAACCCAACTCTATTCGACTAAGAAAGTTTTTTTTCGGGTTTTAAATCAAAATAAATTACCACACTTAAAGCTAGAAACTGATTTTGAAAATAAATGGTGTGCAACATAGTTTTTAAAAACAAAACAAACAAATTAAGTTGCAACATTCCAAACATTGGTTTTTCAATACCCTTGGTCTTAAGTAGGTCAGTATTTATTTTCTTTTTCTAAAATATAAAGTTCTGCAAATTCTTAATATAATAGTTTACTTTAAGAATAACTAAATTAATGGCTGACATTTGTACTATGTATATATACTTCCATTTCCGTTAAAAGAATCATTATGGAAATCATTTAAAAATTATATTATTATAATTAGCATATTATGGGCATGTTGCCTTTTGTGTGGCCACAAAGATGAGCTGCTGCCCTTTGTTGTCAAAAGTCCAACTAGTAGCTGAAAAAATATTTGGGTCAATGTGTTTGGTGTTTTGTTGACCAACTTTTGATCACTAATGGCCATCTTTCACTTTGCATGATGCTGCTGCTGCCGCTGCTTTGCGTGCATAAAAGTTTTCCGGCAGCAAAACAAAACTCGCATATGGAAGTATCTTTCACTTCTTTTTTTTTTTTTTTTTTTGGTTTGTATCATTTTGGCAGCAAACGGCAAATAGACTTACACATATGTACATACATACAAAGATTTAACTGACAGTCAGCTGTTGGTTAGTTTTCGGTCAGGGCGGGGGCCATAATTTCATCATTAGTTTTAAGGCGGCATATATGAGATGGGTAGATGGGGAGATGGCAAGTTGCCGACGAGGTAAGGGAGGGGTTATGCGCGCTGTGTGCGTTTTGTGTGTTTTGAAACTGCCGGCGGCTACCACAAAAACCACAATAAACAAGACAAAGCCAAAAGAAATACAGCAAAAGACCACCACAACCAACAACAACAACAACATTAGCAACAGCAACAAAATCACTTGCCTCCGTTTTATATATTGAGCACAGTGGGTCAATGTCCCACTGATAAAGTGAGCGTTGTGAGTGTCGATGGCGACGGCAGCAGCAAGTTAAAAAGCCAGCAACTGGAGCAGCTGCGTCTGCCATCATTGCCTTTGCCTCAACCAAATGTGATTTTAATTAATAAAATATGCTTTTTGAGTATTTGGTTGCACAAAAGATATTTCATGTACAAAAAAAAATCCACTGCCAACAGACACAAGCAAACAGCAGGAAAGAGACAAGAGGCAAATAATACAAGACACAACGTCTTGCAAATGAACATTTCATTTCAAGTGAAAATAAACAAGAAAATTTTTGTATTTTTGTTTCAGTTTAGACTTTAGGCCAAGTTGTACTATAAGTGAAATTTTCTAGTTGATAGCATAGGAAAAATGTTGACAATCTCACATGATTAAGATACCACAATACTATGCGAGACCACTGAGGAAAATTGAAAAAGAAAATGCGTGTAGCCACAAGTGTGTGACGCAGATTTATAAGATTTATGCGTGTGCCAGTTTAGTTTCTGTTTAAATTGCTTTTTCATAAAAAATAATTAATCGAGTATTTTGTTTGTATTTTGTTTTCAAAAGACATAATTTTAGCTGAAATGTTAGATTAGTTTAGATAAAAGTTTAAAATAATTTAATGAGTAAGCCGAAACATGAAAACAAATTATCTAAAATCAGGGACCGTAACAGTTATTAGTTTTATATAAAATAATTAATAATAACTCTTACTTATTCGTATTACTAATAAGTGTTATCAAAAGTAATACTTACTTCGTGATTGATAAAAAATCTAACCGCAAAAAAATAATCAAATATATGGGAAGTCATAAATTGGTTTTGTAGATTTTTATATCAATTTAAAGATACGATTCTAAGAAGCAAATATAGATATAATTTTTCGAAATTGATCAAAATGAAGCTGAATTAGAGCCTTGTTAAATTGAGGTTCCTTTGTAGTTGGCCATCTTTTATCCGTTTCAAAAGTTTGCCATAAATGACTAATAAAAAATATGTGGCATACTTTTGGGCATAGTCAAAAGTAAATCTCTACCGAAATGAGTTTTTATTTTTCTTTTTAGCTGTACGTTATGGTCGTGTACCCAAGCGTTCCCGTGAGCTAAACGGAGCTGCCATCGGTGTTGCAGCATCAACTGTTGCTGCAGTTGGTGCCACATCCACAAATACCAACAGCACCTGCTCATCAACAACTAATGCAAGTTTAAATGTTGATGATTTGCATACAACTTCAATTCAGCAACAGCAACAACAATTGTTACAACAGCAACAACAACAACAACAACAACAACAACAACAGCAGCAGCAGCAGCAACAACAACAACAACAACCGCATGCGAGCAACAACGTTCGCGTAAATACACCAAGTACACCACAAACGCCACAAATGTGTTCGATTGCCTCATCGCCAACGGAGCTGGGCGGTTGCAATAGTGCCAACAACAACCATAACACCAACACCAGCAACATTAACACTAACAGCAATACGAACAATAATACCAACAGCAATAGCAGTAGTAATAGCAGCAGCAACAACATCAATGCAATTGGAGGAGCCAGCGGCGTTAGTGTAGGAGTTGTAGTTGTAGCCGGTCATCATCATCTTCATCAACATCATCAGCAACATCAACAAATGCAAATGGTAGGCACAACCAGCTCAATGGACGGTACCAGTCAAGTGGCCATGTGTCATGATGGTTTAGTCGGTACAGCAAATGAATTGACTGTCTACGATGTGATTATGTGCGTCTCGCAGGCACATCGCCTGAACTGCTCCTACACTGAGGAGTTAACACGCGAACTGATGCGACGTCCAGTGACTGTGCCACAAAATGGCGTAAGTACACTTAACTAATTCCAATTAATGATTAATATTATAATGATAATTATTTCTATACATATTATATAGATTGCCACCACAGTAGCCGAAAGTTTGGAATTTCAAAAAATTTGGCTCTGGCAACAATTCTCGGCACGTGTAACGCCCGGCGTTCAGCGGATTGTTGAATTTGCAAAACGCGTACCTGGCTTCTGTGATTTTACACAAGATGATCAACTGATACTCATCAAGCTGGGCTTTTTTGAAGTGTGGCTAACACATGTGGCACGCCTGATCAATGATACAACTCTAACGCTAGACGATGGTGCCTATCTGACACGACAACAGCTGGAAATACTCTATGATGTAAGTTAAGAATTAGAAAATAAATAAAAAATATAGTTACGAATTAAACGTGTTATCTTTTATATTTTGTCATTTTGCAGACAGACTTTGTGAACGCGTTACTGAACTTTGCCAATACATTGAATGCCTATGCCCTAAGCGATACTGAAATTGGACTATTCTCAGCCATGGTACTGTTGGCCTCAGATCGTGCTGGCCTAAGTGAACCGAAGGTTATAGGTCGTGCCCGGGAACTGGTTGCGGAGGCATTGCGCGTGCAAATTTTACGCTCACGAACGGGCTCAACGCAAGCGCTGCAATTGATGCCAGCTCTGGAGGCTAAAATACCAGAGTTGCGATCATTGGGAGCGAAACATTTCTCACATTTAGACTGGTTGCGAATGAATTGGACCAAACTGCGTTTGCCGCCACTATTTGCCGAAATCTTTGATATACCCAAGGCAGATGATGAGCTGTAGAGGGATAACCAATGTGTACGGATCGTGCAAAATAATATAAAGAAAGCAACAGTAACAAATCGTATATTTATACTCTTTATATATGTATATATATATACATATATATATAAAAAATTTAATATATATATGTATATATATGCATATATATGTGAAATTTGTTTAAGTTTTACAGTTTAAGTAAAAAGAACAGCAGCAACAAATTTACACACAGGCATCTACTCAACAACATTTAATGGAAACAAAAAAAATAGTTAACTAAAATACAAATTACATACTTATACATATATTATATCAGCAGCGTTCAACAAAGTAAGCAGCAAAAAATTGAACTTCCAAGAAACAAAAAAAAAATACGAAAAGCAACAACAAATTTAAAAACAAAAAAACTCCTTTTTTTCCCTACCCAGCAGAACATATCCTTATGCACAAACATTAACTATTATTTATTTCATTTGTCAAACTCATATCCCCTCCCCTTCCAATACATCCCCCATGCCCACGGCCAGGTCCCTACTCCAATTTTCTCTTTAATCATCATCAAGAACTCGACTGAAAAGCGAGCGTTAAAGTTCGATCAATACTGGTTTTTTTTTTATTAATACATATATACATATATATATAAATATATATATATATATTATTATAAATAATATTATAATTATAATGAAACAAGAATACCATTTAATAATTATATAAAAAAAATTATTGTGTAAAATTTAGCTCTAGCTACATAATGACCAGCAAAAAGACCCAATAAGTTGATTCTATGAGACTAAGTTAAAATGATTTCAAATTGATAATGGATATAGACGATATCGATATCGATGGCGATGATGATGCGTTTATTGTATCTGATTGTAAATAAATTTAAATTTAATTCTTAAAACTCGATTATTATGATTATTATTATTATTACAATTACAATTAGATCAACGCTAATTTTGGATCTGTTCAATTATTTCATTAATATTAAGTGTACGAACTTGGAACAATCAAATTGTTTTGAATGAATTTTTTCGAATTGATTGGTGCTAAAAAAAATTCTGTGTATATTAAGTTTACACCAAAACAAATGGCAAAACAGTTGAATTTGAATCATAAATATATATACATAAATCTACACTAAATATATATGTTAATCAAAACAACTAAATTGGGTGAAATTATGAAAAAGAAGCCCAACCCTTGCCACTTTCCCCTCTACCCACGGCAGTAAAATTCTTCCCAATACAACAGCTAGCTCTTCAAACTTCTAATTGTTGAATTTTATATATATAGAGAGACAAATTTTTTAATTCTACAAGTTAATGTAGTGACACAAATAAACAAAACAAAAAAAAAAACAAACAAAATTAAACAAAGCAAAACAACAATTTTATGCTCCATGTGTACCTTTTCGCTTATTGAAACATATACACACATATATATATATATATATATATATATATATATATATATATATATATATATATATATATATATATATACATATGTATACATATGTATATATACAATAAATCATATAGAAATACATTTTTGCAATAACTTCAAAAATCGATCAAGCTAGCAAGATTTTCTCGCAACCCGATCATTCGCTTTTTTCAATAATTTCAGCACAAAATTCCCCATATTATATATATATATACATACATAAATATGTATGTATGTATATACATACATATACATATATTCAAAATATGACATATTCAAACAAAAAAAAGTATGAAGGATGGGGAAAATTAAAACCTCTGTGTTAAAATTTTTGTAAACCAGTGCGCATAATTGAGATTGAAGATCTTTTTGTGTATGTTAGTAGGCAAACCATTAAATGGTATATACATATATATATATATATATATAAATATATATATATGTATATATATATAGATATAGACACAATTTTTTTACATACTTGTAGCTTTGATTACATTTTTCAAATGATGTGTCAAATTTTAATAAAACTAAACAATTAAAATGGTATTAATCATAGTAAATACTCTATATAAAGAAAAACGATAAAAACCAATAAAATGTTAAACAATTCAGTAAGAAAGATAACAAAATGACAACTTCCTAACAACAAGAAAAGCAAAAACATGATCTAGCTACTTTTCTTATTTTATTTGCTTTTTTATTTTTCCGTTAGTTAAGTGTCTATATTAACTATTCACAACTTGAGCAAAAATCAAGCAAGATAAAGCAAAGACATAACTAAATATATATGTATATATATTAACATATATACAATATATCAAATGGATTGTACGATGAAAATGATACCAGAAAATCAGCCGATATATTTGACGATAAAAATTCCCTAACACCAGACAATGTTCGCAGAAGCCATGTGTCAGTGCAGTTTGATACCTAAATCCTTACAAACATATATAGGTTGTTCAGTAATAAATATTTGTACTTTGGATCGCTATAGAAACAACTATAGAATGCATTGCTAGTTCTTATGAAAAAATCTCGTTTTCCGATATAAACATTTTTTGATTTTCATTTGAATTACTCTTAATTTCTAATTTAGATCGTATTAATTTAGCATCGCCATTTATATAACTTATTATTTGGCCTCTTTTAATATTTCAAACTAGTTTGGTAAACATTTGCAAGCACTTTATTATATTTTGAAGTATTTACTTAAATCGGAACATTTTAGAAGTTGGGTATCAAGGGAACAAATGCTTGAACTGTCAATTTCCTGTAATGCGAAATATGGTTAAAAATGTTTAACAACCAATTCTTAAGAACTTACTAAAGTTTCGCTTGTACAGGTTACAGAGCGTTCTAAACACAAACCAGATATGAGAATTTCAACAAAGAAATAATAAAAAACAAACAAGAATATTGCTTTATATATACTTATGTACTAGAAACTCAACAATATACATATATATGTATATATATATATAACACTATCACTAAAAGCCGCTGAAAATGATAAGAATAAACGCTGCGAAAACTAATTCAAAAGCAAAACACACACACAAATACCGCAGATTGTAATAAAATTACAGAAAAGCAAACAAACAACCGACTTTGAATAGAATTATCAATATAACAGATCTGGCTATGTGTTTATTTGGAATATTAATGACTTTGCAACATCCTTCACAATAATATGTTTCTTTTGTTCTATGGTTTAAAATGCATCATAAATGAATAAAGACAATAGAAAAGAAGTATTTAATCATCACGTGGTTGTGGATGAAACTGAATCAGAAGTTTTGATATGTCCTGGGCCAACTGAGGCGACGAAGCAGCCAGGACACGTCGTGACATAATATCAAACTCGCCACCAGCGGGATCAATGACTACTCCACCAGCCTCCCGAACAATTAAATCGCCAGCACAAACATCCCAGGCGTGAATCCCAAACTCGTAGTTGGCATCAGCTGCTCCCAAAGCAACCATAGACATGTTGAGTGCCGCTGAGCCCAAGACACGAAGGCTTTAGAGGCAACATAGTTTTTAAATCAAAACTTCACAAGAAATAGATTAAAGGGGTAAACTTACCCATGGACATGCTTAGCCATTGTGGCAAAATTCTCATTTACCACTTTCATTTTAGCCTCGTCGCGAGTAGTGCCAAATTCACTAGTTACTAGAGCCTTGCCCACTTCCTTTTGTCCACTAACTTGAATACGGCGACCATTGTAGTACGCTCCCTGACCTCGGCGTGCCGTAAATCGTTGCTCCAATATGGGATTGTAGACAATACCAATTTCAGTGACTTTATTCACCTTCAAACCCACCGAAATGCAAGAGTGGGGGAAGGCATGAACAAAATTCATTGTGCCATCAACAGGATCAATAATCCAAGTGGGTGCATCAGTTAACTTATTAACTCCACTATCACCACTGCTCTCCTCCTCGCCAATGAATCTAAAAGAAATGCCCACTATTATAATTACTGCTAATTTGTTTTAAGTATGATTTCTACTTATGATCGGGAAAATGTTGGCGTATGCCATCCATCAAAAGCTTTTCCACATCTTTATCTGTTTGGGTCACCA
Organism: Drosophila emarginata; assembly: GCA_037075365.1. Lineage (NCBI taxonomy): Eukaryota > Metazoa > Arthropoda > Insecta > Diptera > Drosophilidae > Drosophila > Drosophila emarginata. Next base: position 5,412,180 of record JBAMCD010000120.1, read on the forward strand.
AATCAATGTCGCCGTTTTTGCATACAAAGTCTTGACGGGTCTCATTGTTTCGGGAAATTAGCTGAAAGAAAACTTTGAAGTGTAACGGAAAATTTTTATCTCTTTTGAGATGAGCCTTACCCTGCCCGCTTCTGTAACCAAATTGTTGATTATTTCAAAGCATTTGCCCAAGTCTACATTATCATCGCCCATTGTGATATTATAATTATGCTTCCAGTTCTGCTAAGAAAACTTTCTTTCACACTTGCTATTAGACAACTGACGCAGCAGAAACTCTTTTTAATTCAATTAAGAAAAACAAGAAAACCAAGCGAAGGCAGCCGAAACCAGCTGTTGGTGTGGCCACACACTAAACAAGTGAAAAAGCAAAAATACCAAATTGCCTCCGATAACGGAAGTTTAAAATGAGCAGGCAAGTATCGCAATGTTCGTTGTGACTGGGAAATTTATTTTCTTCTTTATCTGCAGAACAAAAGGACATAATTATTATATTATAATAATAAATTGAACTGATCTTACCTGTGTTCGTATTCGCTGATACCAATCACTGTGTGTCTTAATCCTTGATTTAAAATTTGATATCCATTGTTATGTGATTTGGTTAACAATATTTTGACACTGCAAATCTCCGACAAATCTCCGAAAGAGGTTAGGAGCCATTGAAATACCATGTCAAATAATAAATCTTTATATTAACAATGATGAAAGGAAAACAAGTCGGCGAGATGAAGAAATATATTAAAATAACGTTCACCAATGACGATCTAATGGCCGAAGAAAGGAAAGTCCCGCCGTGAAATTGAAATGAAGAACAAGGCAAAAATCCAAAAGGAACAATTGGTGGATATAACCCAAATTTAACACTTTTCACATCTTAATCGGTTCTCTGTTATAGGTCTCTCAATTAGCAGATACATGTCGCCAGCAAACAAACCCAATGGAATTTGCCTGTACTGAAGAGTTCCACAATTTAAACGAACCCTTCCCAGCAGTCTCTTTGAAGGCACAACTTATTATTGCGGCTAGGAACCGCAAGAAACTGTACGAATATGAGCAAGGGCTTGAGCAATGTCTCTATCAGCGTTGGGTCGCCGAACAAGGAAAAAAAAAAGGCCAAACTATCTTCTGGTGATCCAGGCAAAAATGACACAAGATGCCGAGGGCGCTAGTTGTTCTCAGAAACAGACTGGTCTAAATACCAAGTTTGAATATTTGGCAATAAATTCCAAGAAAGAGACTGGCCTAAAAACGAAGTTTGAGGATTTGGGAATAAATTCTAAACTTGGTTAACAAGATGCATTTTGAAGGAGTTAGAGGGAGAGGGATGTGTCCAAGCACGTGTGAGGAAAACCAACAAAAACACAAGACAATATTAAAGAGAACATAACAAAGATTTTGTATAGTTTAAATAGGGAATTTGGCACGAGATTTAGAATTGAAATCTATTTAGGTGCGGTCAATCTAAGCTCGATGCTGACAAGCCTTTATCTGAGATCAGGTAATTCAGTTTGCAAATTTTAGATTTGTTTTTAAATTTTTGTCGTTGCAAAATTATTGACTCATCAGTTTCTAAAAAAATGCAATGAAGGCAAAATAAATGACTTAATAATTAAAAATCAAGCTATTTTGTAATAAATATTGTGTTGATTGAAAAAGAATTTGAAAATGATAATTTATAATTTTTTACTCCTTGATTTACACCATATATATGTATATGCATTTTGGATGTAATTGAATAGGAATTAAAATTGAGTTTAAAAAATAAACTTGAAAACAGGAGAGGTTAATTTCAAAACGTTATAGTTTTTATCAAGTTCATTAGGTGGAAAAACGTTTATTTCGATAATTTGAAAAATAAATTAAAATTTAGCAAAATACGCGACAATTGCGTGCGATCTGGTGCACACATACACATACATACAATTATTATTATTTATGTTATTGTAAAATTATTTTTTTTTAGTCGTTTTCAATTGCCTTTTGCTTGATATCACCAAAGTTATCCAGTTATACATCAATTCGTCAATTTCATCGTCAAATCTTGTTAGCATATTCGTAGTGTGGTGTAGTTTTCTTATAGAGCTTATAGCTAGAATTATAGGTTTTACTGCCTCATTGGCATATGTATATGCATATGTTTGCATTTATGTATTAATATAGTGTGGGTTGTTTTTATTAAAAAATATTGTTAGTTACTTTAGCTTAGTAGATAGCTATATAGATGTATAGGTGTTTGTGTGTGTATCTAAGAGCAAATGTTCCTTAAGTTGCACCATTTTACAAATGTTAGTTACTCAATTCTTATATTTCCTTGTCTCTTCATTTTATTATTATAAATAATTTTTTTTTAATCACATTTACTTTCGTGTTTTAGTTGTGTGCGCATAAGATAAATATAATCAGAGAATTAATGATATAAAAACAAACGAAAAACGAATAGTGAGAAAATGAAACACGAAAAAGATTACCTCTGTTCGAAAATAAAAATCTCGATATATTTTATTCACAAATAATAATTAAATGTAAGTGCCAAAAGAAAGGGAGGTATATAATCATGTGTATATATATGTATACATATATTTACCATATATGCATATATAATGAGATGCCTAAATAATAAATTAATTATTTCATTGGATTGCATTTAAGTTGAAAATACGCTTGCGAATTGTTAAGTACAGCCAAGTGAAAAAATTATATATCGTTATTAGACATTGGTTTGAATTTGGTTTGTTCTGGTTGCCATTTTCGTCGCCTTTGCTGCTGTTTGCTTCGTTTAGAATGTTAAATTGGCGTAAATAAAACACATGCGCACCCTAGACTACGAAATACAAAAAAAAAAACACTAGTATTATTTATATATTTCTATAAACTACCATAAATATACATATACAATGTATATATCGAAGTTATTAAGTTGTTTAAGTGTTTTTTTTTCTTTATGTTTTTCATTCTCATTCGATTTTTTTTTTTTTTATATTTTTAGTGTATAAGACAAGACTTAAGATATAGTGTTCCGCATGCTTTCGAATATCGAGCATGATCATGTTTCCATTATTGTTTTCCTTCTTTTCTTTTAACTTCAAAATCACTTTCTAATATATATAAACATTAAGGTTTTCTTACATTTATTATGGTAGTGGGTATGTGTAAATCAATTCGATCGCAAAGTTGTCGTTGAATTCAGGAACAAAAGCAAAGAAAAAAATCCGTACATTAAGTCGGACTGCCGACCGCAAGATACCCTGCACCAAGTATAAGTGCAAGTTAATATTGATTAAACACTAATTCCTCTTTAAGTTGCCAACATTTTGACGCACTAGCGCACTATTAGCTCAACATTCACGTAATTCTGGCAACCACCATCTACATATCTCCTCTGCACATTGGTGGAATGGTACCAAAGGCATCTATGTATATCTCAATAATTTTGGGAGGCATTAAATGAAATCTACATATCAAAATTTGAGGATTAAAACCTCGGTTTATATTCTAGATCTAGATATCGATACGGGCGGACATCTCTATATTGACCGAGTTATTAGTATGGGTCGAGAGCATATATATATATATGCCTATATTTATCTGATTGCGCAATCTATTTATACCCACTTACTGCTCCATGGATATAGATTATGCAAGCTAAAATTGTTCTCTAAGTGTGTTTCAAAAACAGTTAACGAATGCATTTTTGTAATTGCCAACCCCATCTGCTTTCTGTGTGTCCGTATCTATATTCATGTTCGTGTCCGTGGCTGAGGTAACAAACTATTTCATGTTAAAAAAAGAGATAATATTAAAAAAAAAACGAACCTAGGCATTGACAATAACAAAATGCAATGCACATAATAAGCTACAAGATTCGCTGCAGTTGCTTACAATTATTTAGGTTTTAGTTTTTTCTCATTTTAGTTAAACTCCCTTTAGTTTTACTTTATCAGTGTCTTTAATGAACATGTTGATGATGCACTGATGCACTGCTTGGCCCTGTACCGAACGCAGTCATCAGATCACCTTCATAGATGGCTATCAGAAGCATAATTCCCACACCGCTCAACATGCCAAGTATTTGCAGGAGGAATTGGGCCAGCGATTTGTGGGCAGCTGATATCTCAGGCATCTGCATAGAAAGAGAGATGGAATTCATAATGAGTGAATATTAAATATCGAATAATTTTCGTTGTTTTACTCACCATATCGACAAGAGCTATATAAATAAACAGACCTGCTGCCACGGCAAACATCCATTTGGCCACTTCTTCTGACTGTCCAAACACAATGCCAAAAATCATTCCAATGAAACTGAGAACTCCAGTTAATAGATTGTAGTAAACAGCGGATCTTACCGACATGCCCGCCTTTATTAGAATGGCAAAATCACCCAGTTCGTGGGGCAACTCGTGACAGAACACGGCTAAGGAGGTGGAAAAGCCACCGGCAATATTTTCCGCAAAGGCAGCCCCGATAGCCATGCCATCAGTAAAATTGTGCAGACCATCGCCCATAATGATCATCCATGCGACGGCGCTTAGCGATTCCGGAGGCGAATGGACATGCCCATGACGATGGCTGTGTCCATGATGCGAGGACTCATGTTCGCGTAAAATAACCGTCACATGGTCATTCTTATTATCCTTATCTTTCCCGCTATTGGCCGCATAGACGGCATTTCCATCGAGATCGTTGACTATGGTGTTACTATCCAACAGTGCTCCGGGTTGACCATCCGATTGATGCTGTTGGTGATTGTTGTGACTATGATTATGATGGTTGATATCCACATAATTTTTGTGTAATGTGGAGAGCAGGGATTCGGCAGCAGCTGCCATTTCATTGGAGCCATCGTGATCGGCCACACCATTTCGCGCTTCGGCTGAGCTAGCATCGCCACCAGCGCCAGCTGCCGCTGAGGTGCTATCGCCAGGCAAATGCATCCATTCGTTCTGCTTGTTGTTCATGGTAATCTCGTCATAGCAATAGGGATATGAACTATATTTCTGTTTGCACATCTTGTCTCCAGCCACGGAATTGTTTACAGAGGAGTCAGGATCACGCATTACTTTAGCTCGCGATGGTTTCTTCGTCTCCTTCTTTTCCACGTTTTTACGCCACTCCGATATCATGGTCAGTGCATGTTCGGTAATATAAAAGAAAATAATGCCACTCAGACAGCCACTTCCCTTCAGGATCATGCCACGTTCATCCTGATTGGCCAGTGACTATTTCAAAAATTTCACAATCAATAACAGGTTAAATCTAAAAAAAAAAAAAGAAAGTTGTGACTTACATGCGGCAGCAAGTGGAGTAGAGCATCTCCTGTCATTGTACCCACAGCTAAGGAGACTAGATATTGTATAATGTGCTTATAATAGCGGGAGCCCATACAGGGAATAATGGCAACACCAACAAGGCCAAGAAGACCACAGGCAAATACCGAAATAAAGGCGTAAATCCAAACTGTTAAAGATAAGCATAAATAGGTTCAATTCCAATTAGGCGAATGCCAGATATATGTACATACCATATATAATATCACCCTTCTCACGGCCAAAGTGCATCTCATAGGCATCAAATTCCTCCAGCACATTCGAATCGATACAACCGCTTCCAAGCGTTGCCTTCTCATAGAGCAAAATGGGGCATAAATTGAGCAAATCTCGCCCAGTAAGCGTATAGTTTGTGTTATGCTCTTCCATGCTTGAAGCTGAAGAGCTGTGGATGCAGGATAGATTTGAGGAGTTGCTCGCATTATCGGTTGAGGTACAGTTAGTTGGTACTTTCTGATCCTCGACATCATTATCCTCATTATCATTGTTATGATGTGTGAGATCATGCGGCTGGACATAATGAACCAGTCTACTTACGGGCACGCACTGAAACATTAAAAATATTTTTATCAATGATAGATAATTATGATTCAATTGGCTCATCTTGTGTACTTACGGTGCCATTACTACTTTCGCTGGCCAACGATTTTAGATGAAGCTGTTGTAACAGATTGTGGAAGCCACTAGCATTCATTGCATTTTGCGACATCAGTTGTTGCAGGAAGTATTGGGTAATCTGTGGCAAATCCCGTTCACCATCATCGTTATGACCGCCAGCATGACGCTTATGTCTCCTGGAGGGCGGGCTTGTGCTGTAGTTTTGGGTATCATTGCCAGCTAATTGCTGTCTTCTTTCATCGGTGGTTTCACTGGAGGGACTTGAACATCTAATAGGGAAGCGGCCATTAACCTGCTCCTTACTGTGTACGGCCGTGGCATTATTAAAGAGATCATCAACATGATCCTGGCAATGCAAGCGATGGGCGCACAATAGGCAAAACACACAAACAGCCATTATGTGACGCGCCATCTCGCTCACACACTCTGACTCTCTTTCTCTCTCTCTCTCTTAGCTTCTTCTAAGACTTAACTTATTGGTATCCAGGTTACGATTACGCTTTCACAGAATAATGTAATCTGCCTTGATCATTATATATATATATATGTATATATATATATATATATATGTAAATATAAATATATATGTGTGAATGTTTATATAAATATATATGTCAATTCACGGTTTCAGTTGGAATCTGTAATGATTTAAAAATGGAATTAGTTAATTTTTAGTGCACTGAAGCGTGCTTTTACAGCCAAATAATATAAATGAAACTATTTAAGTGGGGAAAAAGTATTATGGTTAATAGCAAAGGGAAGGGACGATGAGTGCGATAAGAAATGGGGGAGTGGGTGGTAGACATGAAGCTGGGTGAGCTCTCTATTTAAATAGGCCACCTACACTCATTACCCATTTAACTGAAACGATCGAGAGACAAACAATTAACCAATTACATAACCAAAACGAACCAAAGCGGAAGTTCAAGTTCATTTGGCGGCCAGTCGTCGATCGACACCTCCAAATATGGCAACACTCTTACACACACACACCCATTAATACACACACACACACTAGCTGCTTCAGGTGCTCCAAAAGGCTGACCATTTATGGTAATGGTGCTTGAAGTAATATTTCAAGAGCTATTCAAACATATATACATATATATATATATATGTACTATATATAAATATAGGATGTATAAATCACAGATATATCGGTAAAAAAAACATTTCCTAGCATTAATCAAAATGATTATCAACGATGTTATGATTTAATTAAAACTATATATAAAATACTCCAAAACTACATATATAAAATTAGTTTATACATTTTAGCATTATCTGATATGATTGGCAGTAATTGATGGTAATTGTTGTTGGTAAAAAGTCTTAAAAAACAAATAATTTATACTATAACTGAGTTTTATTTCTTTTGAATTCCATTTGGATAATATACAACAAATTTTCACAATGGAATCAGATAATAGAAACCTTTTTTTCTCTTTTATAATATATTGGAGTTTTTAGTGAACTTCAGTAATTTAATTTATTATAGAAATCATCTATTTTCTCCACTTTTCACTTCATTTTTGAACCGTTGCAACTTTTAGCATATTATTTAAGTCCATCTTTCCTTCCTCACACGACTTGCCACACTTTGTTACACACACACACACACAGTTTAAAATAATAGAATCACTAAGAATATAATTTCCTTTTGAACCCTCTGTTTCAACATCAAATGGATCGCATAAAAATAAAAAGAGAATAATGAATTACATAAAATATATTGCACCATGTAAGCACAGATCTAATCAACTGTCAGACACATAGAAGAGGCGAAAAATGGGGGGAGGGCTGGCTTGTCGAAGAGCAGAGAAAGATATGACTACGAGGAGGAGTTGGAGACGGAGGAATTGGTTTGCCTTTGGTAACGTCATGAACAATTGTCGAGCGGTATCTTCGATAAGTGAACCGCTATTGGCGCGCGCCAAAATCCAAGTAATAATACGACTTTCAGTCTATTGGGAAATACTACACTATCTGCTGCACACACACACACACACGAACTAACAGTAGCACACTGCAGACACATACACACACATCGAGCAACTTGTTGTAATTGCGCATTGGGGCAGGTACTTGGCCAATTTGTACACAAGAATTCCTGCTACAAAATCCAATATATTGATAAAACTTTAACCGACAAAAAACAAAAAAAAATACAAATCATCGTACATATGTATGTACATAAATATTAGAAATTTATGACTCGCGAGTAGAAGTTAAGAGGAGGTGACGAAGGTACGGGGATACGGAGTGGATTGGCGTGGGTGTTATCGACTTAATAAAAGCGAAAGCTAAAGTCGTCATTGCTGTTGCATAAAACAAGGCGCGTCAAGGTCACAGGAGGTAGGCGGTAGCGATATGTGCACTTTTGGCATTGACAATGCGTTTGACACGCGTTTAACTTGCTGAAGGTTAAAGGTTGGCGTTGCCGTTGCCGTTGACACTCAAATTGTGAGTGACTTGTGCGGCACGGCACTTGTTGCCCCAGCCCAAAAATATCTGCCCCGTGTCCGTATTCGTGTCCTTGTCCTTAGCTTCTCAATTTAAAATGTCAGACATTTACTTAATTATCTGGCAATAAAAATCAATCATCAAATGTTTCAAAAATTTGGTTAAAATCTTGATTCTCTTCCATACACGATTTACATAGATTCGTTTTTCAATCAAGCCAACTGACTGACCTAACTCAGTCAATTGGTCAAGTGTTGCCGCCATTGTCGTTATTGTTGTTGTTGTTGTACGTATTTGCTTTTTATTTAAACTTTTTGTAATCAAGCCTCATTTAAATTCAGTTCGCATGATTTTCATGAAATCACTGAGAGAAAAACATTAAACGGACAAAATTTTTCTGCGTTGGCTTTAACGACTTTTGATCTCACTTTTTGTTACTATATATATATATGTACATATGTATGTATATATAGATATATTTTAGAGTTCAGTTAATTTGTTTAAAATAAATTCGCTTTCTTTCCGTTTTATTGATTGATTGGCAATTAAACCCCTTTTATTATTATATATATTTTCTTCGGTTCACAACAATTCACACACCGGGAAGGGTATGATATGAAGAAGCCTACCACCAATCGCGCTTTGCCACCATCAATTTGCAACTGAGCTGCGCGCGTTGCTTTCAGATTGTTTTATAGTCCAGGTTTTCGATTTCTGTACTGCTCTGTCTGTCTGTCTGTCTGTCTGTGTGTGTGTGTGTGTACGTGTGTGTATGTGTGAGTGTGGGACGACGGCGACCGTCTGTCAAAGCATGCCCAGGTTTGGAGGCGTAAGACTTTGCCAATATAAATGAAATGGGCCATGATATGTTGCTTTAAGACCATAGTTATTGTACTTCACGGATTAAAAGAAAACCAACCATCATCCATAGATACATACATGAGATCCCGACAGTCAGATCAGTCAGTTATTATTACCAAATGGGAATAAAAAAAATTGCCACATGTTCTAATTTATAATTACCCTTTTATAAAACAGAGCAATCCATAATTAATCTATCATTGTTAAAGAAAATCTGTTTCGTAATCGAAAATGTAATTTTAATTAAATCAAAGCAATGGAATCCCATCAAAACCTATTAAACACTATAAAAAAAAAAAAGATAATTAAAAAACATTAATTTTTTTTTAGTGAAGGCTTCGTTTTAGATTAAAGCTCGTGAGTACCACCGCTTTGTAATGCATTAACTAGAATTATCCATATTGGCCACAATTTGAACTCAAAAACAGCTTCAGAACGTGCAAGACTTGATGATATTTTGTGATTACCACATAAAACACAATTAATCGATCTTTACAATGAACTGCATTATAATCTACCAAGATAAACCGAGAGTTAATGAAACTGGGAAACAGCGATTTATGCGAAAATTTAGTATCACTTTTATTTGTTATATCAAGTCGTTTTTATTTAATACAGTCGAACTTCCCTGTGTTGAACTTCTATATATGGAAGCTTTAAGTATAATGAATTAATTTTAAAAATACAGCACTCTCATTTTATATTATTCATAACCAATATAATTTCTATATAATGAAATTTTTTTTTGGTCAAATACGAAAAGATAATTGGAAAGTTGGACTATCATATGTGTTCTTTATAGCTTTGTCTCACCTATGCTCACTGTACCCAAGGCAATTTTATAAATAGTTCCACTTACAAATAGTCAAAAAGAATAAAAATCAACGTTATATTTTCATAAATAATTATTGCTTATCGGAATCAATGATAACGTTATCAATCGAATCTGGACTGCAACAGCTACTAGACAAACTTTCAACCAAATAATTAGGTTACTTATTGTAGATCTTTTATTATCCTGCCAATGACTAAAATTTCACATTATATAAAAGTGTTGTCGACTTACAAATTTTGAAAACACTTTGTGGATTCCTCAATATAGAACCAGAACAGTGATTTTATTTTTATTAAATTAGCACTATGTCAAATTGATTTGTTAAAATGAAAAAAATCAAAGAGGAGTTTTATTTAAACCTGACTCACTATTGCTTGATTTTTATATTTCATCACAAAGCATCAAAACTGAAATTTTGAACACAAAATCCTTATCGCTTATGCTACGCTGAGGGAAGCATATCTACTGAAATTTCAGAATGAGAACACCATTTTATATATGAAATTCTGTTCAGTTGCCACATGACTGCTGACTCATTTCTGCATACATACATATGTACATATTTTCATATATTATATCTCCAATACATAGCTGGAACTTGTTTCACTTAGCACTTTTGACTGGCTAACTGAAATTTCAAACCCAAAACTCTAATGGCAGCATAGCAATAATGTTTCGCTGACTCAGTCATCATAATCTCCAACTGAAATTTTATAGTTCACTAACTTTTGCACACATCCATCGCTGTTGTTGACTCATTTATATATTATTTCTGTTTGTATATGTGTAAATATGCTGAGTATCTCCACTGAAATTTCACAACAAGAACCACATGACCAAAAGCAAAAAGATCATTATTGTTGTTGTCTGTGCGATCCCTTCTTTGTGCTTTGTGAGAATCAAAAAATTGCCAAATTTCACATTTTTCGGAATTATCTTTAGTTTCTCTTTTGATTCTTCATTCTTAGCATCTGAAATTTCATGCCGAAACCCCCAGGCGGGCACATACACAAACACACACACTGTTCCATACATTTACAGTCAACACGAACGAACATTAGTTACCCTTATCTTTTGGTGTTACCTGACACACTAAATCACACAAACAAAGCATTAAAAAGGGGCGAAATTAAAATAAAAGCTCTACATGAAATTTCAGTTAGCTTTTCTAGATATCATTTGGGAGATACGCGCCCCGTCGAGGGTCGTATGACAAAGCAAAAACCGCCATGAATATAAAGTTCTGGGATATGCAAGTTAGCGACACGACATAAAGATTTACAAATATCTAACTATCTAAATCACTGGTGTTGGCTTGATCACGTCGTCTAACCATGATGATGTCCAATTGACTAAATAACTAACTGTCAGTTCGACAGGTTGTCCGGTCTCAATGGGATTGACCTTGCCTCTCGCAAATGGTTTAGCGCGTTTACTATAATAATATTACGTCAGGGTTTGGAATTTAATATGCTGCTAATGTTGAAGGGCTTGCAATTACAATAAATAATTCATTGGGGCATCCACATTAAATCATATGTAGTCGGCTGGCATCGAATTGGTAGGTTGCTAACTAGCTAGGTAGGTACCTACTTATCATCGGCATGATATCTTCCTCATGTGGCGATGCCGGGTAATATGCAATGCAATCTGCACCGATGCGATGCCATAAGCGAATCAATGAATAATTGATTTGAATGCATTTGCACACGTGTGACAAATTCACAAATTGTATGTTAAAGCGATCAGATGGACTGATAAAACAAAAATAAATTATATCGGGAATCATGAATTGTATTTTTAAGTTCCCAGGATGCCAGCCAATAGTGAGTCATTCATTGAAGATGAAGGCTCGATGATTGATGACATAAAACCTATATATGTATATATCGATCTATATTTTAAGTAAACTTACACACAATTTTTAAATTTTAAATATATGTAGATTTATTTAAACTTCATTATTCAGTAATTCACTAATCACACGTGGTACAGGGCAAAAATGGGGAAAACATTCAAAAGGAAAAAACTATTTTACTTGATCATCTTATGTAATGTGTATAAACACTTTATTTACAATTGCATATTATTAAATATATTTCAGTTTGATCTAAACAATTCAATTCGATAAAAACGAATATCGATCGTCGATATTTAATAATAAATTTCGATATATGTATGTACATATATATATATATATATATGAATGACATTTCTAGCCAAAAACTAACCAAAATGAAACACATGGTGGTGATATATGGGTCATTACCGATAAGCAATGGAATACTTCTCCACCACCGAAAAAGGGGGGACGACAACTGTTGGCTCTGGCACCACTTCGACTCATACTAGATTCTACTCTATTGAACAAATCATTACCCACGCAAAATGTAGTCTGAATTTTGCGTAATTAGACTTTAATTATGGCAGGAAAAAAGGAAATTAAAATGCCATTTGATTTGGTGTTAAAAATGGAAAATATGTTACACTAAAATAGCATTATGTACGCGAGTGTGCGTATATGAATGTGTATGTGTGTGTGTGCGCGCGGGTGTCCAAATCTCGCACATGGAAAGCGGCTCGCTATAAATAAATTATGAATGAGTGTGGCAAGGTATGCGAGACGGTGCAAGTGGGTACTTTGATGGTGGGTGTATGTGATGGTGGAGATGGTGCAACATATGCATTTAAGCCCATATGTATAATTCTTTTATTAACAATACTTACTGTTTGCAGTCCGCTCTGTCCCTTTTCCCGATATATCAATTCCAAATGTATGTGTGTGTGTGATTTTGTGTTAGGACTGCGCTCAGCGCAAATTCTTAATCTTAATTGTTGATAGTAATGTGCTGCCAATGCTCTACGATTTAACTTTAAATGATTGCAGTGTTGCCTGGTGGGTGGGAGCGGGGACGTAGGTATTGCATTAATTCACAAAGATAACAAAATGTCGATTCGATTGAACGGTGGCCGCGGCAGCAGCGGTAAGATTTCGTTTGAGGTCTTTCCAAAATACAGATTGCACAGTTATTACAGAGCTGCTCTAATTGAACACATTTACACAATTACGCAAGTAAGCTGTTGTTCGATGGCTAAACATTTCAAAGAACACAAAAGATTTCCAGTTAAATGTCGATTTTAACGCACCACACCGCCAACAAAAAAATCCGCAACAATACACCATCGATCAGTGTGACCGTAGTGTGCAAGTGTAAATGTATCGATAATATATTTATCGATAGAGTAGACATCTAGTGCTTATCGAAAAGTTTATCCAACGGCCAATTGACAATCACACACAGACGTCGACATCTATAAACAAAAAAAAGAAAAAGGAAAAACTTTACGAAATGTCAGAGACAGAGCACTTAACTATTGGTATGTAAATAAATAATAAATGCTATATATATATTACACATACTCAATACTCTGCAGGTTCTATTAAACCCGTATTTCCCGATGACGGTGTCTTGCGCTTATATTCTATGCGCTATTGCCCGTATGCTCACCGTGTTCACCTTGTCCTGGATGCGAAAAAAATACCATATCACAAAATTTACATAAACCTGCGCGATAAACCTGAATGGTTTTCGGAGGTCAGTGTGACAACTAAAGTACCAGCATTGGAACTTGTTAAAGAGGGGACAACTGCATCTCGATCACCTACTCTCATCGAGTCGCTCATCATATGCGATTATTTGGATGAAAAGTATCCCGAGACACCCCTTCATCCAAAAGATCCGTTAAAGAAGGCGATGGATAGAATACTTGTTGAGCGTTTCGGTCAATTCATTAATGTCATCTATAAACTTTTATTGCACGACAATCCCCATCAGGTGGGTGATGCTGATTTGTATACCGGCTTGGACATTTACGAGGAAGAGCTAAAGCGCCGAGATACTGAATTCTTTGGCGGATCACAGCCTGGAATGTTGGACTATATGATTTGGCCATGGTGTGAGCGTTTTGCTGCCCTGAAATATACCATGGGCGATAGCGTTAAGCTAGATCCTACACGTTTCGAAAGGCTGGTAAGTTGACCACCTTGACTTGATTAATACTAAAATATAAAAGATTTGAATTGCTCTTTTCAGCTTAAATGGCAGGAGTTGATGCTTGAAGATCCAGCCGTGAAAAGTTTCTATCTGAATGGGGAAATTCATGCCAAGTACATGAAATCCAGACGGAGTGGAAATGCGGATTATAATATGCTATAGTACGATCGTCTAACACGAAATAATTTATGGTATAAACATTACTCCTTGTTTTTTCAGTAATGAGGCCAAACGTCCAAAATTGGAATAAAGCTGTTACCTAATGAGGTAGAGTCAACAGGGCGGATGTGGAATATAGGCAGAATGCAATTTAAATGTACAAAATTATTCTTTAAAAATAAATGTGTAATATGTGTATATGTATAATATATCCAGTGAAACTTAGTTTTAATTCGCATTAATTTAAGATTTTCTTGGCGCGTTCAAGTTGGCCGTTGGAAAAATCATGAAAAAAATGTAACTAAACAAATTCGTGAATTTGACAAAAGTATTGGCTATAGCCTCAGAATCACGTGGAATGTTTAGTGCTAAAAATAATAATACAATCTTTCTTTAAAATCTATTTCATGAGTCCTATTAAATTTTTCTGAATTTTTCAAACAATTAAAATTAAATTATGGAAGTGGTGAATATACAAAAATGAAAAAAAATGTTTACTACTCATAACGATTCTGTTAATGTATTAACAGAATGTAAGCATACTTTTTACAGGGAGAGTATATTAACTTTATTTAAAAATTTGCAACGCTTTACTATATATATATATATACAAAATAAATATACATATATGGACAGAAGAAGGTTATATAAGTCACATCTTCGCTTTGAAATGTTTACTTGTATAACTTTCTTTTTTAGTTTTAGTAGGTCTTATCATATCTTAAAAGTTATTCGATCTGTAGAGATGATCGATCTTGTGACGTTACTTTGGCCAAATCAAAAATACGCAAGAGTATTCCATCTTCGACAGTGCTAGATCTGTTAGTAAAGCTGTTAAGATTGAGACATTTTTGTTTTTGTATTGCTTGCTGTAAAATTTTGCTCCTCTATGAATTTTCATTTGTCGTCGGCAGTTCACTGAGTAAACATTAAGACATAAAAATTTCACGCTTGGTTACTAAAAATATTTATAAAATGTCCAGCATTCCGTTAAAACATTTTAAGAAGGGTAAGCTTCAAGGTCAAAACTCTTTAAATCGTGACAAGGCACCTTTCCATTTTCCAATTGATTTTATATTATAGTTTTAGTTTTATCACATACATACATAAGTATAACCCACACACACACACACACCAAAACAGGGAGATACGGGATACAAGTAGTGGTCGAGAGATCGAGATTTAATTTTAGACAAGGGAAATGGATTTATTTCATGTTTGTTTGCTGACGTCAAACTTCATCATCACAATCGTCATCCTCAACAGGTACACCAAAACCAGAACTACCAGAGGATGGTATTTTGCGATTCTATTCTATGCGCTTCTGTCCTTATTCGCAACGCGTTGCCTTGGTGCTGGAGGCTAAGAAGATTCCACATCATAAGGTCTATATTGATTTGAGCGAGAAACCGGAGTGGTACACAGATTATAGCCCACTGGGCAAGGTGCCGGCCATTCAGCTGCCTGGCTTAAAGGGCCAACCTGCTCTAGTGGAATCCTTGGTAATCGCCGAATACCTTGACAATCAGTATCCGGGCGAAGGGTTGCTCTTTCCCAAGGATCCATTGCAAAAGGCTATAGATAGGATACTCATTGAGCGCCTGGCACCAGCTGTTGCTGCTATTTATCCAGTTCTGTTTACGAAAAATCCATCGTCAGATGCTTTGACAAACTTTGAGAACGCCTTAGAAGTTTTCGAGCTGGAGATCACTAATCGCGGCACACCCTATTTTGCTGGCGAAAAGATTGGTATTGTAGACTACATGATCTGGCCATGGTTCGAGCGTTTTCCAGCTTTAAAATACACCCTGGCCGAGAAATACGAACTAGACAGCAAGCGGTTCAAGAATCTATTAAAGTGGCGCGATCTGGTGGCCCAGGACGAGGCCGTAAAGAAAACGGAACTGGATGCTCAAATTCATGCTAAATTTATGTTAACACGTCACGCTAATGAACCCGACTATGATGTAGCCTTTAAACCACTATAGGCTATAACTTTTTAAACTAATATAGCACTAAAACTTTGGCGTGTATACAAATATACATAACAGTTAAATAGAATGAAAACCATTATGTTATCTTTGAGGGTTTCTCTATTATCATTTCCAGGTTCCCCTAAACCCGTATTACCTGACGATGGAATTTGGCGTCTCTATTCTATGGCATTTTGTCCGTTTGTTCAACGAGTTCGTCTCGTTCTTGATGCCAAGCAGATTCCTCATCATAAGATTTTTATCGATTTAATTGACAAGCCAGAATGGTATAAGGAATATAGTCCTCTGGGTAAGGTGCCCGCCCTGCAGTTAACCAATCTGAAGGATCAGCCAACTCTAGTGGAATCATTGATAATAGCAGAATTCATTGATGAGCAGTTCCCCCAGCCGAAACTCTTTCCCACGGACCCTTTGCAAAAAGCGCAAGATAAGATTTTGATAGAGCGTTTTGCACCAGTGGTTAGTGCAATATATCCGCTGCTTACCTGCAATCCCAATGCCCCCAAGGATGCGCTTCAAAACTTTGAGAACGCCTTGGACGTATTCGAACAGGAATTAACTGTCAGGGGAACTCCTTACTTTGCTGGAGAGAAGATTGGCATTGTGGACTATATGATCTGGCCTTGGTTTGAACGCATACCCATTTTAAAATATACAACTGAGCAGAAGTACGAATTGGATGTTTCCCGCTATGGTCAACTGGTTAGTAAATTATCACGAATTTATATAATATTATAACTAATTATCTGATATCCGTTGTTAGCTTAAGTGGCGCAATTTGGTGGCCCAAGATGAGGCTGTCAAGAAAAGTGCACAGGATCCTCAGTTGCATGCCAAGTTCCAGCAATCCAAACTGGACGGAAAGCCCCATTACGATATTGCCTTTGAGGTTTAGTGAAACCTTTGAATATTTGATTTATTTCATTCCACACTTTAAAGTTTTTTAATAAAAGAGATATTAAGCATCCTTAACAAGGAGATTGTAGTTGGGTTTGCCGGCGCTACGTGTGCGCAAAAATTCCGCTTGCACCTCGGCTTCCATATAGAAAGCCATTACAGCGGAATCGCGTTTCATGCGTGCTAGCCATTGTGTCTTGAATGAAATGGAAAGGTATTAGGGGATAGATAACATCAAGCGGAATTCTCCTCTTTCTCTCACCAGTTGCGGAAGGCGCTGCTCATCATAGTTATATTCCTCACCACGTTGTAATTTCAGCAACTCCAAACGCTCCAACCAAGGCCAAATCATGTAATCCAAGATGCCTGTTTGTTCACCACCAAAAAAACTGGTATCCCGGCGACTAAGCTCTTTTTCATAAACCTCTAAACCTGACCAAAAAGGCTCGATATCCCCGCCATCAGATGCCTTAAAGAATGCACCCAGAACTGAATTAAAACGTTCGATAAACAGCTTTTCCTGAACTTTTTTGAGCGGATCCCGAGGATATAAGGGTCGCAGTGGGTACTGTTCATCCAGATACTCGCATATGAGCAACGATTCAGTCAACACAGGCGGGCCCGGTTCACGCACTAGTTCCAAAGCCGGCACCTTACCCTGAGGATTCTTATCATACAGCCAATCTGGTTTCTCTGTGAGATTAATGTAAATGCTATGATAGGGTATCTGTTTGGCATCCAGAACAAGATGTACTCGCTGCGCGAACGGGCAAAATCTCATGGAATATAAACGCAAGATGCCATCCTCCGGCACGTCTGGTGGTGGGGAACCTGTAGAAAAAATTTCAAATTTACGAATCACATGGAATCACAAAGGTAGATTCATAGCCTCACCCTTAGCTAAATGTCTGCCGTTGCTCATTTTGCGTTGGTGTGTGGGTGATTAGTGGTCTGGAATGCAAGTGATGCTCCAACTTGATTTGATGGCAACTTTATATTAAGTTCTACAATGCCCTTCGGTTCTGGGTATGAATTACCGCGGCCTGAACTTGGCTACTTGGCCTTTGTGGCTGCCTGCGATGCTTGACACACATGCTCATCTATAGAATTAGTACAGTGGAGACTATATATGCATACAAATATGTACAATTAGACTTTATAGCTAGATAAATGGGAAAACTAACTGAATGAAAGAACAATCTAAGGAATAGATTTGCAGATCTAAATCTTATCAGATCTAAAGTTATCAAAGTCCAAAACTTATGTTACTTAATTTTTTATTTTACATTTTTTCGAAATTATATATATTTATATATTTATATATGTACATATATAAAATTATTTTATAATATACATATCCATTTACTTTTTAGCAGCGAGACGAGCTTTCCAGAAATTAACATGATCTTCATCTGTGGCAATATAAGACAGGACAACCGGGTCTTTTTTTAATAATGAGATCCATTTTCCTATGTTAGCGAATCGCTTCTCATCAAAATTATATTGATCATTAAATTGAAATTTCACTACGGCCAACCGCTCGAACCAGGGCCATATCATGTAGTCCACAAAACCTGGTTTATCGCCCCCAAAGTATGGTGTACCCCGTTTGCTCAACTCTTGTTCGAAAATGTCAACGCCTTGCCAAAAGTCATCGAGTCCAGTTTTTTGAAGTAGTATCTTCATAAATGCATTGGTTATGGCATTAAAACGCTCCAACAGAATTTTTTCCTGGGCCTTTTTTAATGGATCTTTCGATAGCAGAGGACTTTGCGGATATTTCTCGTCTAAGTACTCAGAAATAACTAGCGATTCAATAAGCGAAGGATTGTCCTTTTCATTAACCAGCTGCAGGGCTGGCACTTTGAGTAAAGGACTGACGTCAACAAGCCATTCGGGTTTTTCAAGAAGATTAATGTTAATTATATGATGTGGCACATTTTTAGCATTAAGAACTAAATGGGCACGTTGTGCGTATGGGCAATAACGCATAGAATACAGTCGCAGGGCCCCATCGTCGAGCAGAATTGGTTTGGCGGATCCTGTAATATTGTCGATAAGTTAATTATTTGTCACGTCATATAATTATTTGTCACGTCATATAATTCGATTCAGCTGATAAAATTCTCAATTTTTAATTGACTGATAAGCTCAATTGCAATGACTCAACTGAATGATTTGAATTATGTTTATTGTTTTGTAAGAGATTATGTCAAAGACTTTATCCCAATATATATATATGTTAATGGAATATTTGAATTTAATATTTTATGACGCTAACGATGAATCTAAATCAAAAGCCAATTTGCGGGTATATTAATATTTGACCGACCGACAAATGGATTTATCAATTACATAGTTAACGAAAGAAATATTATGTTCTAAAGACATTTGATAAGTTAATGTGGTTAGATATGTTTCACGATGAATTCTACATAATATATCTTTATTTAACTTTGAGTGGTCAACTATATTTTTGTGGTTGTGGTCAATATATACATATGAATATTGCTGTGAACATTTAAAATTAGATTACATATGTACATATTTAGTATGTTGAAATAACTTTGTCATGAAATGTTGGGCAAACTGGTTTTACTTATTGAAAACTTGATGTCGATTCGCAAATTGCAGCTGGGCGTTGTTGTTCTCTTTTGATTTATTTTTTAATGGAGAGAAATTCCGATTATCGTGTTTTCCTTATTTATTTTGCGTGTTCTCTTCCCTTCTATCTTACCTTTTCCCAAATGTTCAGTAGTTGTTGTTGTCATTGTTAAATTATAGTTGAAGTTCTAATTTTCTTAGAGCAGTAAACAAAATAATGGGTTAAGCAAAAGTGGTATAAATATTGGGAACAGAGGTTGGGAACGTTGGAAATACAACTGATGGTTCTCTTAACAGGTCGCTTAATATTTATACATGTCGTACCAAAGAGTCGAAGCTTTGGCACTTCTCAAAAACATGACTCTTAATATTTTTTGTTGATAATTTCTTCTTTTTCACATTGTTTATTTTGCGATTAAAACGCTTTTGCTACAATTTTGTGATTTTCTGTCTGTATGTATGTAGGTAGTTAGGTATATATGTATGTATATATGTTATGACTTCATATCAGTGATATCACGCCAACGAATGCTTGTAAATATATTTATACATTCATATACATACATATGTACATATATATTTTATGTATATACATATATATATATATATACATATATGTATTTTATATACTTAATAAATGCGGAGAGACTTTTATTATATGCATTGGGGCTTTCCTTTTTGGTTGTTTAATTGAATTTCCTAATAAATACTGTTACACACATACACATACATTTAGAGAAAAAGTTTTCTTCGGCGGAACCTTATCCTATTTACAAAATGCTTAAAAATTCATTTTACAAAAAGGAAAACTAAAGAAGACGAAATATAAAAAAAAACCAACCAAGTAAATGTTATTAAAAATATCCAAAAATATACAGAACAAAATTGTTACTGTCATTGTGTGATAGCGTCGATAAGCGTAAAACTGAAAACAAAATGAAATCGAATTTATTATCAAAAACAAAAAATAAAAAATTCTTATCAATAAGTTGCATGTCATTGGACATAATGATTTTCATGCATCACCGCCGTACGCATTAACTAGCCGTGAGGGTTACTCCGAACTTGTAGTTTATTCTGGAAGAAAACCTCATGGATACAGCTTATATCTCTTTTTTTTTAAATATATCCATATTTGTTTTCGGTTTGTAGACTTTATTGCAAAATAAATTTGAAAACCCACCTGCGCATGGGCCTGTCATGCATAGATCAGAAGTTTGCTTTTCTTTGTATTTTTGAGGTATGTATATGATCTAATTATCCGATTATGATCAAGTAACAGAAGGCCGCTAATTACAACGTTTCATTAAACTCCTCACTCAAACTTTTTCCTTCAAAACAGCGTTTCTCTAGAGCCGTGTGAAATATAGTAAAATGATTTCGCTCAAATTTAACGTCATCGTTTGGTATTTCAATAGGCACCTAGTTATGAAACTTTATCAAAATATTTAGAAAACAGGATCGTTTTCCCCATTTAAGCTTTTTAAACAAACAATCATTCTTCTAAAGCCATGTGATATAGGTCTCCGATTAAGGATTAAATAAGACCACTATGTTAATTGGTTTCAATAAAACCTTTTGAAAGGTTTTTTAAATCTCCGATTTAAAACTAGTCTTGATAGATAGTTTGCTTTGGAACCGTTTTCCCATCCATATCAAGAAAATATATAAATATATATAGTACATTACATTTTCCCTTCTGTGCGTTTAAACTTGTCTTTCTCTTTTGCAAATTCTTGTGAAGTGTGTACTATATATACAGGTATCCACACATACACACACACACATATATATGTATATATAAATATATACATACATATATGCTGATCATGTAAATGAAAATCAATTCATTCTGCCCTAAAAAACATTTGGCTTACATTTAAAATTTTGTTCAATTGTTGAAATTTGAATCGTTTCAATTGCGCGTTGTTGTTAATAATAATTACATTTTGTTCACATGGGAATAAGTTGCTAAAAACTAAGTACATATACACTTAAAAAAAAATCTACAGAGTTTAATTAGGTTTGTTCATCATTATCATTTCGTTATTAAATTTTGCGATTAGATTGTTTTGCATCGTTGCCTTACGATTTCGTTTATAGTTTCGGTTGCTATTTGTTTTCTCTTAATCCCTCTTTTTTTAGTTTTGTTTTGTTAATTTTATGCTCTTTATAAAATATGCTATGTTGCTGCATTTTGATCACGGTTCTTGCTGTTTCATAAATATATTAATATTAAATTATTTTTTTGATTACTGGAACGACTTGAATTTCTTGAGAATTAAAGTGCTTGCTGCTGTTGGCTACTCTCAGTGTGGTTCTCACTCGTGGTGTTGTATGTGGATAATGTTGCGGTGGTTGGCTTGGTGTTAGTTGGTCATCAGGCCAGGTGATGGTGAGGGAGAGGCAACTGCCTTCATGTTACCATAGCTGCCTCGATAGGAGGATATACGATTGGAGCTGGAATCGGCGTACTTTGGCCGTGACACTGTGGAAGAGCTGCTGTGACTGGTACCGCTGCAAGTGAACAGAGTTCATCATATGCTCAGTATGATTAGGCATGTCGTTTTTAGGACACACACCCCTTCTGCTCGCCATCCTTCTTGCTATTAAACATTGCCAATTCGATTTCCGTATGTTGGCTGTTCATATGGCGTACCCATTCCGCTGGCGTTTCAAATGAGCTGCAAAGGCAAGTAGAATAACATTACTCTTTCTCTCTTGCTCTATTTGTCTATTCCGTCTTACGTGGTGCATAAGTCGCAAAGTAGGGTTACATGATCCATATTGTTCTCTTGTTGCTGTAAAAATATATATATTTAAATTATAAAGTATATACTAAAGTATAAATTGAATTCTTATACCCACCGACACCCGCCGTCGTTTCTTTGCCGGCACAAAGGTTTTTAAGGCTCGCAGAGCCAGATTACCATTGGCATTACTGCTTGCTTGTGTACTCCCGCTACTGCTAGCGGTTCCTGTCATCACACTCTGGCCAGCTCCTGGCTCTGCGGCATGCGTGCCCAAATGACGCACCAGAGTTTTGGTATCCTCAAAGGATTTCTGGCATATCTCGCATACCAGCAATTGCTTAAAGTTGTTGTAGTCGCGAAGTGTATGCTCTTCGGAATCGTCTTGCGGCGTTACACGATCGCGATTTATCTCCAATTTTACGGCACTCATCTTAAAGTCCAGTGGCTGTTTGGGCGACAGGAGAGGTGTGTCTTCATGATTGTTGTTATTGGCATTGGGTGCTGTTGGTGGTGGGTTCTGGGACCAGTCGGTTGGCTCCTGTTTAATCGTGAGGAAACTATGCGGATGCGGCGGCGGTGTTGCCGCCAATCGAGGTGGAGCCACATGTTCAAAATGCGGCGGAGCATCGTAGTAGTCATGAGCTAGAAAATCAGTAAGAAAATTTGTAACTTAGGATATATTTTTATTAATAAATTCCGGCAAGCTTACTCCTATCGCAGGCACTCTCGCGTCGCATACGGCGTTCATAGACCAACCCAACGTCATCTCGTTCACAAAGTGACTGCTCCTCATACTCTTGGCGACGCAATGCCGCCTCTGCTACCTCTGGGACCGGCCCAGTGGCATTCATGGGGCAACTGCTGCATCCAACTTCTGTACATATGGACATGGGCGGTGGAGGTGCTGTTCCCGCTGTTGTTGTTCCCGCAAGTGTCGCAGATGTCGGTGGTTGCGTTTCAACTTGACTGGCACCGGGATAGCAACATTTGTCCTCTGGATCAATGGCCACCTCTTTGTTAACAGATATTCCCAATTTGCTGCTGCTGGCCACACTCAAGAGGCCTGCATGAGCTGCCATTTTGGGTGATTTGACAATCACAGGACTGTCCTTTGGCATAACGGAAGCGCCGAGACCGCGAAATTGCTGATGATGGTGGTGCGAGTGCGGATGCTGGTGTGGATGCGACTGTGGATGATGGTGATCGAGAGCATACCGACCAGAGCTACTGCCGTTGCTGCTGCTGCTCGGCTTGCTTCCATACATATCACCCGGAAGCTGTGTAGTCATCGGCGGTGGCGGAGGCAGCGCCGAACGTTGCGCTCCATTTGAAACATACATGGCACTTGCCTCACGCTGCTGTACACTATGCGAATGCGAATGTGGATGCTGATGCTGATGCGGATGATGGGTCGAGGTGGTTGCTGTGCTGCTGCCATTGGAAGCGCTGGTACGACATAGTCCACGAATTTTTAAAATCTCACCGCCACGTAACACTTCGTTGAGAATGTCATTGGAAACAGTGGCCTCTCCGCTGTACATATACTGTACAAGGATCTGGATAGCCCGATGGCTGAGATCTGGTGGAAGAACCACATATAGTACACCATTTGGCGAGGTAATCGGCGCTGTCTCGAACATTGTGGCAAAGAACTGGCTGCACGAACTCAATATGAATTTGTGCGCCGATATCCCAACCGTGGGTATATCCGAGGTAATGCCGCTATTGCTATAAGAGCTGTATAACACCACATCAGCGAATTTCTCATTTCTGCAGGTAGGTAAATTTTATTTAAATGATTATGCTAGAAATAAATAATATTGCACACTCACTTGTAAAGTGTGGAAATGGAAGTATTCAAGTAAGACAAATGCGAATCCCATTTAAGGTGATAGTTCTCGGCGGCCATGTTTGCGACCGGAAGCGGAAGCGCCTAGCACACAGTGCTGCAAATAAAAAAGAAAATATCAAAATCAATAGCAAAATCAATAAAAAAAAAAAATTGCCGATTTCAAATTAACAGAAAGTTAATCCAACGGGGTAGCCAGACTTAACGGTTATTAACGATATTTTTTTAAAAAGTTATGGTATGTACTTCATGACATTTTTAAATTAATTGCCTCACTGACTCTAAATAACAATATGTCGAAATAAATACGAATGCCATATGAAATAATATTTTATCATTTAAAAGTAGTAGTGATAGACAAGTTTTACTCGTTTTCCCTAGTCACATCTATGCATTTTCATACACAGTGGCGCCACCACGGACACAGCGGGTATAAATTCTTCAAGAGCGCTGCTGAGCTGTTTGTTGTTTTGTGTGTGGATAAAAGAAACAAAACAATCAAAGAAAAAATGCAGTTTTCTCCGGATTTTGACACACGGCTTATTAACTTGGTAAAAACGTATCCCAGTCTATGGGAACGCGAAACACGCAGTTCTCCATATCAAGAGCGACAAACGAAGCATACGGAGTTATGGAAAAGCATAGCGACTTCATTAAAAACAGATGGTAAGTGACGTCCTGCGATGCGGTCCAAGGTAAACCACAAATTTCATCAATAGTTACATCCTGCACTACACGGTGGAACAATTTGCGCCAAAAACTTCGTCGTGAGCTGACTAAAGAAAGAGATGGTGTGGGTTCCGACTGGAGTTTAATGCCGAAATTGCGATTCCTTCAGCAACACTCCACATTCAACCATCGTAGCAGTGAAAGGCAACAGGCCAAACAGCGTCAACATTCAGATGTCAGTTGGGCATCTGGGAGTGCCGAACAGCAGCTCAGTCAAGAAGTGCACGATGAAGTTGATCCACTACAGGAGGCGATGGATGAACAGCAAGCCACAGCAATAACCGCATCAGTATTACCTCCCGCTGCTATCACTATTGAGGGGGCTGATTCAACCCCTGTCCCATTTAGCACGGATGTGTTGAAACGAATTGAGTCTCTGCTGGAGGGATTGGGTCCACCCAATCGTCACAAGGCGGAGAAACGTATTTTGACCTATCTATGCAAATGTAATTTGCGCTTCCTAAATAATCAACAAATCGATGATATAGTTCTTTAAGGCATATCTCCTGTGTATGTGTGTTCTAGTATGCTGTAGGAGTGAGAGAAAATCGAACCAAAGCCAAACTCCTACTACTATGACGCAGTTAGTTGAATTGGGAATTGGTCAAAAGAGTGCGCGCGCAACCAAAGCAATAACATGTCCAATACACCGACTGTCTGCTCTTCAATCGGGCTGGTCTGGTGGTATGACGCCAAAACAAGCATTTAGTTTATTAATTTGATGACTTTACTGATACTACTGCCACTACTATATAGAACTAAATAGGCATGCTATATTAGCGAAACGAAAACATAACGAGCGAAAGGCGCGTCCTGTGCACCCTTAACGACAGTTCGTCTACCCTGCCCGCGTTCACTTACCGACGACCCGAACCGAACCGATCCGATCCTTTCCCGCCCCACCCTGTCCCACTATCAACCGAATACCCTGCTCCCCACCTCATCCCGTCTGTTAAGCAGCCTAACATAAAGACCACTAGCCTGTACTATACAACTCCTACTACTGATGCTACTACAATGGGAATAACGCCACCTTCCGACCGTTTGGTATTAACACCAAATTATCGATTGATTTCACTCACTTCGCTTACACAAAAATCAATAAAATCCATGCAAAGTCAAAATATGCAAAATATTCGTACAGTTATTTGTAAATATAGTTAACCGATATGGTTAAGCATTTGCTTAAATTTCACGGGTTAATTCCTTAAAAAAAAAGAACGAAAGAAACAAAAAGTACGCGCCTAAATTTAAAAAAAAAAAATAAAGATAGTTTCTAGAGAAATTTAGTACGTAAAATTCACCTTGGCTTTCCTTTTTTTTGGTTAATTTTTTTGTTTTTGCTTTCACTTTTATAGTTTAAATCAAATGCACTTTAAATTTATTTGTATATTGTTGTTTTTGAAAAATTGTTATTAACATTTAGTTTGGAGACACACGCTTTTTTGTTGTTGTTGTTGGATTTGGATGGGAGGGAAACTTGGTGCAGCGCGACCAAAGCTAACGCTTTGCTTGCCAGCGTACGAATGAATCCTGTCTCCTGCCTGGCAGAGGCCACTGCGAGAGGAAGCGAGAGTGTAAACGAGAGATGGACAGAGACGGAGAGTGCCAGAGAGTGTGGCGTGCTCGAGAGAGAACAGCGCTCCCCCTCACGTGCGCATTGTTATTGTTGTGGTTGGTTTGTGAAGTAAAATTGATTTCCCTGAGCATATTGATTTTCTTGGTTACATTCAATTCAACGTTAGCTCAGTGGCAGTAGCCGCATCGCTGGCAATGGGGTTGGGTGTGGGCGAGGGTGTGGGTGTCAGAGTGGCGTCCGCCTTCACACATTCCTCCCCTTTAGTTATTTCGTCCTTACTCATCGCCTCTTGTTCCAATTGCATTTGCGTAGCTGTGGAAGTGTCCTGTTTGAATAATTCTCGCAGTAACATGGTGGCATAGGCAGCCGTGGGCAATGAGAATTCCAATATCAAAGCCATAAACTTGGATTCCTCTGGCGTTGGCTCAGTGCTTATATCAATTTTCTTAAGTAGCTCCCAGTCCGATGCAATTAGAGTATCTTCTGGCGTTTGATAGAATCGGAAATTCCATTTTAAATCTTTAGGTTGAATGAGTAATTTCCGATAAGCTCCACCAAGCGCATAGGTTTTGTCCTTATGTTTCAATAGCTCCGAAGAAAGGCCCACTTCGTTAAGCATTTGCTCATACCACAGTCCAGAATCATTGCTGGGATATGCTATATCATATCCTGGCAGGGGTAGAACCACATCGGCAAGTTGATATCTACCACTGGCTATATCCGATTCGTTTATTGGTTTTACTTTGCGCTTGAAGAGTGATTCCTCTTCTGTTAGGGCGTCTTCGTCAGTGTTTTCGTCATCTGCTTGTTCATTTTTCTCCTCTACTTCCATGGCAAGTTCTTCCTGCTCTGCATAGACTAAATCTCCGGGTATAAGCTTTAAGCCAAATTCTTTAATCCTTCTAGACGCTATTCGATTGAAGATCAAACTTTGATAGGCATGGGGATACAACAACAACATATTCCTAGGAATTTGCCTTAAGGCTGCTGCATAATCATGTTCTCCAAATTTGGCCAATCCATCTAAAATCTTTTTTTCAATGTATTTATCGCCATGAATCTTTTCTGCTGCTGCCGCTGAATCCCGTTTTTCCCACCACTCTTCTCTGATGGATCGCATAAACTCTAAATCATTGTCCCGCGGTTTCAGGATCAGTTCACATGCTAGTTTATAGTCACGTTTAAGTAGAGCCACGCCAATTTCGTAGGTGGGCACTGTGGAACTATTACCAAATCGTTGCAGCCCATAATAGTTGATGAATCCGCGTTCTTTCAGAGACTCTAAGGATAGCTCAATATCATCACGTCGTTCCTTGGCTATAAGACGTAAAGCAATCCGAAAACGATTGCCCTGCAGATCTCCCAACTTGAGGGTGCCCTGTCTGAAACTAAAGTTGCCAATCTGAACATTTCGAATACAGCGGGCTGCCTGGACAATGTTCTCGGGTGAACGACGTTTTATCGAGAAGCTTTGGGTAGTCTTGGCACGCTTGTCCTTAGTGCCACAGTAGTTGACCTGTGAAGGGCGAAGACTGTGGAAATAAAATTAGTTATGAAAAATTATATTTTCGTTAACTTACTTGAGACGACTAGCCAGGATAGAGGCCACCTCACTGGTGTCTATGTTAGTCTTATGCACCAGAAAGCTCACAAATTCTGTTGGAAAGTTCCACCGATTATCGCCTGAAAGAAAGAATTAAATTTAAAGTAATTTATATATAGATAATTCTGTAAACATGAATGTGTAAATGGCCACTTAAGTTTTGTTACTTACTTCGTCCTGGCTTAGGCTTTAATATCCGTATACATCTCTTTTCCTCTAAGTCTGGGACCACTTGTTGCTCCTCGCCTTTAGGCTGCTGCTGCCCCACAGTTGTGGACATTATTTTGCCTTTATATAATTGTTTTAAGGTCTGATGTATGCGTGTACGCTGCTCTTTATCCAACTTGGTTACATCGATCTCTATTTTTTGCTCACTTTTTGCATCATATTTGGCCTCAGATAACTTGAGTATTTCCTGCCAAACTTCAGAACCTATGACAGATTCCAATTCCTCGCGCCATTTAGTCAATTCTTGGGGATCCACAGCTATAATTTAATATTTTTATAGATCAATTTCAAGACTAATTAACAATATACAGACGTTCAATGGCCACCTTGGGCACTGAGGTGTCATTCAGCACAAGCACAGTTCCTTCGGTATTAATTTCGTTGACATGGAAATCGGAAAATCTTGATTTGAGGATGCCCGTAAAGCCAGGAGCATCGGGATTTGTAAATTCCGTAATTCCAACGTCATTCTCGCGCAGTGTGTTCTTCTGCTGAACAAATGGCCTATGTCGGTGACGTTAAATTGGTAACAATGTTCCTTCTAATCTTATATCTCACTTGTTTCCTCGATGCTTTTCTGGTCGTTCCTTCTTTTGACCCCGCCAATTGTTTTTATTGTACGGCTTGGAGTAGCTTTTTCGGTATCCTCTACCACGGTCCTTTCCCATACTTTAATTTAGAAAAAGTAAGTTAATAATTTTTAAACAAAGCTCAGCAAATCCACGTTTCCGACAGCCGCGTTGGAGATAATCGATGACCAGCGATAACAGTGACCGTGAAAATATGAAGACGCTATGGTAAAATTTTTACTTCGACTCCTCGGATTTTAGTATTGGAAAACTCAAAAAGGCTAGACTTAAACTCCAGAGTTGGTAAATATCAAGTTTAGGGACACCGATAAAAATATAGCGTTGCCAGAAAGTTGGACTTTACTTGGTTTTTACAAACCTAAATTTGATTTTTGTTTTGAATAAAATTTACTAGTCTTACTGCCTTTGTAGCGCATTTTTACAAAAAAGCAAAAAGAAAATTTATTTATTGTTGCTTCTCTGCAGGGATCGTTGCACTAATAAGGACAGTTGGTAAAAATAAAGTTTTTTAGCTTAATGTATGTACATATGTTTTCTGGCAGCACTTTATTTAGAAACCTCTCAACACTAATTATGAATTTTGCAACACTTTTTTTTAGCGACAAACCACCAGATTTAGCTTTAAATCGATATTTTTCGATTAAAAAGTCTTTTTTTTTCTTAATTGTGCAAAAACTAAACTACAAATCGTCAAGGCGCACCAAAGGTGTTGCTCTGTGATTTTTTTCCTTTCGTTTGATTCCACATTCAGTCAAAGTAAATCGTAACCGTGACAGTTGCAAATAACTGGGAATGTCTTTGTTTATGAACACTGTTCTTTGACGTTTGCAGTACTGAAAATTCAACCAGCTGGGAAAATTCCCAAAGTAGTAACGCTACGCAAAATCTTTCTTTTGTTTTAATACAAATTTTTCAACAAAATCCAATTGAGCTTACAAAAATGCTTCCCCACCTAAATGCCGAGGAAAGCCTGCCGCCCATCACACGGAAAGTCTACATAAATCCGAATTTTCACAGTCAACAAATGGCTCGCGCAACGTTTTCACTGCAAGGTCATATTACGCATTCACATCAATTTCAGAACGTACAAGTCCCGATCCAGCCACATCCACCAGCGATACATGTGAATCCGAACTTTCTACAACGCCAACAGGCCATGTTCGAGCAATACCAATTGCAGCAGATGCAACAGATGCAACTTCAACAGGTCCCTGTTGCTATGCCATATTATCCGCCAATAGCTGCCGAGCCCACTCCTGTAGTGGTTATACCAACAGTGCCTGTATCACCGCAGGCGAAGATTATAAACAAGGTCAGCACTTGCCTTGTACGAAAAGTGTCAAAGTCAAAAACCGTTCCAGTACCTGTTCTGCCTGTAGTGAAATCTGCCCCACAGCCTCCTCTAATAACTATCTCCAAACGGAAAATCGTACGACAGGGGGCTTTGAAGCCTACCCAAGCTCCAGTTGCCACAGCAGCAGCATTAGCACCTA
This sequence comes from Drosophila emarginata, assembly GCA_037075365.1. Classification (NCBI taxonomy): domain Eukaryota; kingdom Metazoa; phylum Arthropoda; class Insecta; order Diptera; family Drosophilidae; genus Drosophila; species Drosophila emarginata. The sequence continues at coordinate 5,442,817 of JBAMCD010000120.1, forward strand.
TAGTTCCAACTTCTACCAAGCGCACCAAATATAAACTGGTACGTGCCATTTCCTTGACATTCACACCATTAATCAAGAAACGGCGTTCGTTAAGGGAATTTGTGGGCCAATATGCCTTGAGGCGCACTAATGAGTCAGGAGCCGTCAAAAAATTGAGGTAAATTTAGATCTTTTTAATTATGGCTTGGTTAATTGATCACTTGATTTTGTTTCTAGTTCGAAGCCTCAAGTACTGAAGCGCAGCATTAACAAATCCTTGAGTATGGTTAGCATACATGGAGTAATGTTCAAAAAGACAGCAAAGAATAAGCTAACCAAACTGGAATCTCCCACCACAACAACCGTGGGCAAGTCCCAGATCCCCACTCACACAAGGACGCTTACACGAAGCATCTCCGGCCGGACATTGTTTGTGAGTGGCAATAAATTCGTACTGGATCCTACGGGCTGCCGTTTGACCAGGGTGCCGACCACGTCTCCATCTGCGTCCACCACCCAACCTCCGCCCCTTAGTTCCAACAAAATGGCACGAAGACGTATTGATTTCGGTGGTCTCACCTATATAGCCTCACCCAAGGCCCAAAATGTTTTCATACGCACCACAAATCATTTGTCGCGCGCCCACTTAATGTCCGCCAGACAACGGAGTTTGCATATGCTTAACGGGTCTTTAGTGAAGACAAATGTGCCTTGTGCTATTTTCCAGCGCTTAGGCAAGTGTGCTGCCCATAGTCGAGGAAAATGCCGAAAATTGCATGATAAGCGTCAAGTGGCCATCTGTCCCAGGTTTGTGTGGTGCCTAACTATTTAGAGGCAACTTTCTTAAGGTTCTTTTGTTGGATTCCATTTCAAGTGGACCCTTTAAATGGGCTACTTTGGCTTTGTGTTGCTTTCTATTTCCAGATTTCTCCATGGCGACTGCACAAAGGTAAATTGCCTGCTTTCTCACAATGTATCTCTTGAAAAGATGCCTGTCTGTCGATATTATTTACGCGGTGTTTGTGTTCGAGAAGATTGCCCTTATTTGCACAAGAAGCTCGGACGTAAGGCGGAGATTTGTATTGATTTTCTACGTGGTTATTGTCCGCTTGCTGCCGAGGTAAGTAGTTGGCCCAATTATATGTTAGTCATCAAATCCCCATTAACTAACTCTTTTTAAGTGCAACAAACGCCATGAGTTTATCTGCCCTGAATTAGAGCGTAAGGGTAAATGTGAAGTAGCCAATTGCCCTATTTGCAAGCAGAAGCCGAAGACATTGACCAAGCCCAAATCTGAACTTAAGGCAAAGGCAAAGAAAAATAAAATTACAAAATTATCAAAAGGTGCAACAAATCCCCATGAAACTCCCAGTAGTTCGCGTTACTTTAAGCGGAACGACGAACAGGCTGTGAGATACTCCAATCTGGAGCAAGCGGATGCTGATGATGTCAATGATATTGACGAACAACCTTCCGAGAGAGATGTAGATGAAGATGTCGATGTAAGTGCGGATGGTGCCCATGCCAGTGGTCTTCAACAGCGACCCAAACTAGGAATGCTACCCTCATTTATACCTCTCGGCAACGAGGACTAGGATTCATGTGACTTGCCTTGGACATGATGTTTCAGGTACAAATTAATGTTTATTTGTTTAATATAAGCTAGAATATCTTTGGTTTTCTTTTAACAATTTTAAAGATAAACAATTCTACTTCTGTAAGAATTTAAATAGAAATAAACGCAATATTTAAAAATATATCATTTACTTCGAATTAAAATACAGATATACTCTGATGATGCTTTAGAATTACTGAGATTAGCCCAGCCAAGAGATCAGCAGTTCAGCTCAGCATTATAAAGTGTTCTCCAAATGATGGTCAGGAAATCTGAGACATGTCCAATCTTGGATTGTATATTCGAAGTCCTTGCAAATAACAAAGCGAAAATTTTAACCCGATTTTAAAGCAAATATCGTATAGCTAAGTTTCAAACCTCTGGCTCAAATAAGCCCAGCGAAGTCAAGATTTATACATTGGCCTCAAAGATGCCGAGCGAAGTCAAGATTCATGCACCTGGCTCAAAAAAGCGAAGCGAAGTCAAATAGTTTTGTTTTTGTTCTCATGGTAAGCGGTTGTGTTGTCGGTCGAATGGACCACTTCGTTTTTTAAAAGACAGATTTTTTTTTTAAATTAAAACTAAAAGACAGAATTATTTTAAAATCGAAAAGAACGTATATAACAATATTTGAAAACGGGGCATGAAACATCAATGAGAATAAAGCACGGATATCGGTTTTAAACGATTTACAACTACGACAACACCAGATAAACCAGAGTTTCGTATGTTGTTCAAGTGAGTGGTGCAGTTGTTGCTTTTTTTGTTTTTTTTGTTGTTCAGCTGGTTAAAAGTGAAGTGCGAAAATTTGCTAGAAACCAAAGAGACAAATAAATTACTATATATACGACGACAGCAGTTCAAAGGACGCAGCAGCAGCATCAACGGCAGCAACATTGGACATCTGTTCGGGATTTTGTTGTTGGCATTCCACAGTTCGCATGCTCTTTTCACCTCGCTATATGCTGCGCTCAAAAAATAATAAAAAAAAAATAAACAGGAGAAAAAAACCAGGCCATGAAATTTTTTTTTCTGCATTTTCGCCACACAACTCTTGCCTCTGTCTATACCGCTGATTCTGTTGGTGCCACTGCTGTGTTGCTGTTGTTGTAATTTTTCCGAAACGTTCTCGCTTTGGTGCATTCCAAAGTAAATGCTACTAATAACAAAAACCAAGCAAGGCCAGTGGTTGTTGTAGTAAAGAAAGAACAAAAAAAAAGGAAGGCAATCCAAAGATTGGCCGCTTCCAGCAAAAAAAAAAAACCAAGAAAAAAGTTGCTTGACTTGTTTGACCCGCGTTCGAGTCTCTCTTTCTATGAGTGTGTGTGTGATTCTTGCAGTGTGTGTGTGTGTGTATGTGTGTATTCAGCTTCTTCTCTTCTGCTCGTTGGCCAAGTCAACCTCAACGACGGCCGTTGCCGCATTCTACATAAATTACCAAACCCAAATGACACATAAAAGCCATAAAAATGAATTTTTAATTTATGCAGCAGCAACAACAATCGACAACAATATAACGGCTGCAAAACTATATATTTTATGTAATAAACAAACAAACAAATCAAAAAACTAAACAAAAAAAAGCTGCAAATATTTGGGAATTAGTCAAATTTAATGGTGTGTGTGAATTTGTATTTGTGTGTGAATGTATGAGAAAATCAAGTTCGTTGCCTAAGTCTTTTGTTTTGCTGTGAAGTAACTTGAACAAAAAATTGCTAATTTTTGAAAAACTCTTTAAAAATCAAACCAAATATGTAATAATCACATGAATTGTGTTAATTAACCAAATATCAGAGGGTCACAAGTTCGAGTTCTAGTGAAAAAAAAATTAAAAACAAAACCGCAATAAAAATATTTAAATATACCAGCAATTAAATATACAATTTAATTCTACAGTTGGCGAATAAACAATTCTAAATCTCAGACATCTGCCATAAAATTAAAGAGAAAAGCCAGTGTTTATTTTCTTTTGGTTATTTGGCCGACCAAATTCCATGGTAAGTAACAAAGATAATAAATTCTTACATTAAAAAAAATTTTTTTTGAAAAAAAAAATCGTTTGACCAAAAATGCTTAAACATGAAATTTATTAGACAAAGAAATTAAATATTCAATTCAAGATCGGTTTCGAGATCAAGACCCAATATATAAATAATTATAATAAATTTTCGGGAAATTTTCATTAAATAATTTGCATACATTAAGGCTTGAATTGTGGCATGCTGTGGTACGTTGTGGCATAATGTGACATGGTATACTATGGTGCGGTGCGGTGCGGTGCGGTACAGTGCGGTACAGTGCGGTATGGTGTGGAGCGCGGTGGGTCCGCTTAGAACGGGAAAAACAACACTTTGTGCTGGTGGGGCTAACGGGGGTTTATGCTATGGCTAGGCAGCTAGCTGGCCACTTTCTAGTGCTCCTTTTGGAGTTTGCTGGCTGTCTGTGACTGTCTGCCTGCGCTTTAGTCTAATGATGTCAATTACATCGTGCCACTCGCATTGTGGGCAACAAAATGCATGCCATAGCATGGCTTATAAGGCAACAACAACAACACAAACAAACAGCATCAGCCACAACAACATCATCAGCAACAACATCTCCGAACTCGACTTCGACTTCATTAAAATTGCTTTTAGTTTTTGTCTATGTCTTGTTGCTGACTTTATATACATACGATTTCTATATGGGTATATACATTGTACCTAGAAGCTTGCTATGCATAAAAGAAAACATTTTCTCCTATAAAAATTATATTCACACAACATATATATACATATGTATATATAATATGTACATATGTATTCCAGATCAGCATTACTTTTGGATACATTCTATTTCTGTCACACATTGCATTTATTTATCGTATAATCCAAGGAACATTTTTTATATTTCAATCTCATTTAGGGCTTTTAGAAGCTCACATCTTGTTTTTTTTTCTCATGGGTTTCGTCAATTTAAAGAGTATACCACGATCACCACGATTGCATTTAAAATATATCTATGCCGTATTTTCGGTTGTTTGTGGTAACCAAATAGAAATATTGTATATACCGTACATACACGCATACATATACATATATATTTTGCCAGCTAACAATTTTAATGAGTTTTTATGAAATTGTACAAGTATTTCATGTTCAAGTTGCCAGTTAAGGCCAGACAAACCAACCAACAAGCGACACAACACGAAAAAAGAAAAACCGCAACACATTTCATTTTGTGTGATTAATTTTGTTGTCAATTTGTTCATTAACAACTAACTATTTAGTGAGCGACCTGGGTAACAAATTTAACAGAGATAAGCAATTGTTGTGCAATTCCCAATTCTTTCCCCTCCGACAAATATGCCCTTAACTTACAATTTAATAAACTTTAAATTTATGACTCAATTTTTTTTTTTTTTGTCTTTTGGCTTGCTCCAAATACATTATATACCAAAATCTGCTGCAAAAATCGCTGCTGTCACGCCCACATTGCTGCCAGGTTTGAAAAGGAGTGAGAAGGAGAACACCATCTTCGGTGTTCTGGGTAGTGAGGAGGGGGGACGATTCACTCTTTACGCCCAATTTGTCACACATTTCAACAGGTTGACTTGTTGCCTGTGTAAAGAGGAAGACATCGCATCATCATCAAACTAAACGAAAAAGATGAACAAGGGAGGAGTGCGGTCCGGATCTTCTTCAATTTCGGGGTAGGCGTTGGTGCTTTTGAATTTTGGTCTTTTTTTTAGGTTTTTTAGTTTTTTTTTTTCTTTTGGGATTGCCTGGCGGGCTTTATGAAGCGTGAGGAATTTCTTTTGTTGTTGCAGTTGCTGTTGCCCTTGTTGCTTTTGTTGCTGTTCCTGTCCTCGTTGTCCTTTCTAAGTGAAAAATTATGCAAAAGTGTTTCATTTTAATAGCGGAAATCATTTATAGAAGTTGTAATAAAGACCCAGTCGATGTGGTTTCATGGGATCATGGTCATGTTTTTTGGTTCAATCTTGCCCATGGCTGAATTTTGTGCTCGTTAAACAAAAAAAAAATAAAAAATAAAAACAGCAACAACAACAACGAACGAAGACCGCCAACGAAGCTACAAAATGCAACAATGTTGCAACACTTTATCATATGTCCATTGGGTTAGGGGGAATTAAAGGGAATAATGGCTGAGCAAAATATCAATTTGCAAAACAAATTTAATGGGTAATGATCTAAATATATACATATGTACATATATTTAGTATACATATAAAAATATATTTACACAATCAAAAGATAATTCATCAAAAGGAATTGTGATAAAATTAAGCCATATTTTATTTACCACATGCGAAGTTATTTTTAAACAAAACATAATTCCTTTAACGAGGTAGACTGTCGACTCAGTGATACCCTCGATCAAGAAAATATAAAACCTTGTTTAAAGTTGTTGGAATATAGAAATAAAGATATAGATACATTTTTAAGACCTAATGAATATTTGGTTACATACCTACATTTACAATATTGATTTGGGTTTTATTCATCTGCTCTAACGGACATTTGAAGCACTCCAATAGACTCTTTCTTCCCTATGGCTATAGGGTACAACAATACAAAAGACTTAGGCTGCGAACTTGCTCACAATGGGGATTGGCAAAATACAAAAAACCCAAAAACTCAAATCAAGCAAATAAAAAAAGTCCAAACATCCAAGTAGCATCCTCCTTCTCCTCTTAAGAGCCAAGTACAATTATAAAACCATTAAAGCATCTAAATTAGCTCATTTGCAATGGAAACCGGGCATCATAATCGTTAAAATGAAACAGCAACATCATCAAATGATAATTGTGCAGAAAAAGGCAGGCACCAAGCAAAAAAAAAAAATAAGAGGAAATAAAAAAACTAATAACTAAAAGAAATAAAAACCAAACTGTTAAAAGAGAGAGAGAGAGGGGAAAAAAGAAATGCCACCATGGGTGGATATGTGGAGCAATTGATAAATGAATTTCATAGCAAAGGAAAAAAAACACGTAAGAGAGACCATAAAACGAAGAGTGGAAAATGCATTACTGTTTATAAATTTCGTTTTTATGCTTATTGATTTACTATCGCCATAGGAAACAACGCAGGGGACAACTAAGCAATTAAATGTCTTTAACGCAAATTACAAATTCAAGAAAGTGTCGTTAAAATTGATTGCTAATCGGCACAAATTAAAAAAAAAAAAAACAGGAAAATTATCTATGGAAGTTACATCGAACAGATATTTTAAATCGATTTCAAGGTATTGAATGCCATTACATATACATATTAGGGGTACAAAATTGCGGATTAAGTAAGTTAGTACAAATTTATAATGAATAAATTTTGGATTTGCAATCAAATTGCTGTAAATTTTCATTGGCAAATTGCCAATTAGAGTCTATGATGAAAGAGCGAAATCTTTTTAGTATGCAAGTTATTTATTGTTTTTTTTTTTTCTTTAAATTTATACATCGTGTATAGCAATAACGAATAACGGCACAGCCACTTAATTGGTTTTTTCCTTAAAGATGTATGTATGTAATGGAGTCTTCCCGCTGAATACCCTTGGAATAGTATTGTAAAGACGTTAAAATTATTAGAGTAAATCATTCGAATTTTAAGAGGATTCATTCAAATCAACTCATAATCCCAATAATCCATCTTATTTTTTAATCGTTTAAATCGATTACTGTGATGTCTTGTATTATTAAATTGCTGTATGTCCATCATATTACTTATTGCTGATGTATCAAATATAGACATACAAATGTTTATATTATTAATCATTTTAAAAATAAGTTTTAAATAATAAGGTAAACAAATTGAATTGTATACAAAACTAATTTGTTAGCCATTTTTTTTACATAGTTACATGGCAACATAATGGAAAGGTAATCTAATTTGGATTTGGATTAACTTTTATGACAAGGATTTGTTTAGTTGATCTAGTTTTAAACAGACCTAAAAACCTCAATTTCCAACACACAATAGCAATGATTTCTCTCTATACAAACATACATAGATGCCTTTCCTTTCAATCGGGCAGACAAATTCTCGTTAAAAACAAAAACTGCCTGACAAGCAAACACAAAAAGAAAAAAAACTAAAAAAAAAGTAAAATAAAAATAATGCATTATTCAAAAGGCTTCAGCGCCCCTTGTACAAACGAACGAATGAATACACCCATTCCCATGCCCATGCTCCCATATGTCCTCTGGCAGTCTGTCACGTCAAGTCTTTTGTCATTGCGCCTAACATTTCAATTAATTGCCTCCACATAGAAATGTCTTTATATGCGATAGGTGAATCTATGCGTATGGCTTCTGGCCAATGCTTCAACCGCAGTCAACAATGAAACCCATTAAAAGACCATCAAAAGGCAAATAATTTCTACACGCAACCGCCGGGTGCGGTGCGGATTGGATCAAGTTTTTCACAGAGGCTACAATTTCCGCTGTTTGGAGCTGCTTATGAAAAAAAGCCAAAAGAAATAAAAAAAAAAAAAGGCGAAAAAGTAAAAAAAAAAAAAATAAGGAAAAAACAAGCAGGCGATTTAATTGATTTGGCCAATTTTATATGGCGCTTTTAATTAAATTTTTCCTCTTCTATCTCTCTCTCTCTCTCTCTCTCTCTCTCTCTCTCTCTCTCTGTAGACTTTCTCTATAAAAGAGAAGGGAGAGAGAGAAAGAAAGAGAGAGAGGGGAAACGAAGAGCAGAAACGTTAGCAGCTACCGCAAACTCAATTAAATGATAACAAATTCAAACAGAGGGGCTGAAATGGGCCGTACCCCGATGCTGATTCTGATAGGCAGGCGCCGCTGGCAAGTGAATGGCAACGAGTGAATCGTGATTCCGGAATCGCGAATCTGGTAACAGAATTCGCACAATGCTCAGGCCACTGTGCGGCGGCGATGAGCAAATGTTGTTTGCCTATGGCTGTGCCAATGGAAATGTGGCAGAGGCAGTCTCATGGCCAAGATGACGGTGTCGTCTGCGGGACTCCACAATTTATGGCCACATTCAATTGTCAAGTTTATGTGCGGCTAAGGCATTTGCATAAGAGGAGCTGCCGCCGTTGCCCCTGCTGTTGTTGTTGCTGCTCCTGCTGCTGACTTCGCTAGAATTCTTAACTCCATTTGAAAGTCTCATTGTTTTCTACATTCTCTCATACTGTTTCCCCCCGTTTTCATTTTCTTCTTTTGTTTTTGTTTTATACATTTTTTTGTTTTTTTTTCATTGCAGAAGGCGCTTTGATGATTCTCTCTTTTCTGGCCTTTGCATACAAATGACGAATTATGAGAATCTTATAAATTTGCCATTAAATTTTAATGAGAACAATGGCAAAATTGCTGTTGGAGATCAGCTATTGAATAAGATGTCCCAGCGAGACTTCTCCGAGGTAAGCACACACACAATCAAATTACGATTACTATAAACCAACATATGTACATATGTATGTATATATGTATATGGATGTATGTATGTATATATATATATCTGTATGTATAATATATACATACATTGACCTTCAGCAAAAAAAGAAAACCAACTAAAAACACATAAAAAAAAGGGAATAATAATCAAAATTAAGGCAAAATGATTTCAATGTTGATTAACTTGGTCGGCAAGACTACAAAAGGGCTTAGGCTCCAATCTCAATAAGGGAAGAACGACACATACACAAAAACACACACACACACACATACAATCCAAATTAAACAAAAACCAAAGCCTTAGCTAGAGGAGAGACTAGAAGGGTAGGCGGAGAAAGACAGAGAGAGAAAAAAAACAAACCTTTTGGTAAACTCTTGGTCTGCTTCTGCTTCCCCACCTTGGACTCCGACCAGACCACCGATCATCAACTGGACAGGGCCCTTTCATCATATTCCGCGCTGTCATGTCATGGGTAAAAACAACAAAAACAACTACGTCAGAGACAACGTCAACGATGTTGGATAAGTTTCAGGCGCATGTCTGGCAACAACGACAAAAAGAGTAAAAAAAAATAAAGGAAGACTACAACAGAAGATATCCCTGGTTGCTGTCTCCTTGACTGACTGACTGTCGCTTTGAGTGTGTGTCCCTAGATAGGATGTGGTTAGCAAGCCGGATAAGAACCGAACCCTTACCCCCAACCCTTATCTATAGATGAGGAAAAAGGAAGAAGGATGGGAAGGGGAAGAGAGCTTTCTAGGATCAAGCTAATTATTTTATTACGCGTTAAATTGCAACAAAATTCTCAAGTTGAGACTCGTCGAGAGTGCGAGAGTGGAAACATGCCACAATGTGCGGCACAGGCAATCGTGAAATTGTTGGCATTCCAATGCGGCAACTTTATCGATGGACCTCCAGCTCCAAATCCAGCCTCAACATAACTTGAAGCTGATGCTGCCGCCTGGGTGCCACTTTTTTCTTTTCTTTCCTTTTTGTGTTTATTTTTATTTTTTGTTTTTTTTTTCGTTCATTTGCTGTTGTCCGCCCAACAACGAAGTTAGCAACCAACCAACTAGCGACCAGTTCTCGAATCGCAGGTTTTTCTTTTACATTCCTGGCTTGTCTCCATGTCTTACCCATCCCTCTATCTTTCTCTTCCACTCCATCTCTATCTCCAGCTCTAGCTCTAGCTCTAGCTCTAGCTCTAGCTCTAGCTCTCGCTCTCTGATTCTTTTTGCTCGACTATAGTCTAAAATGTTTCGTCTTCTTGAATCCGAGGCTGATGCTGCTGCTGCCAATTTAGTTGGAATTGTTGAAGCGGGACAGCAAGCGTATCATTTTACATGACTTCTCTATGTGGCATTTGGGCGCCAATTCCTAAATTGACATACAGCATGACTTTGGCTCCTCACATGGAACGCGAAGCGAAAGGGCTAAAGCAACAGTCTCTTTAAGTTTGGCTTCTACTCCTCCATATGTACATATATGTATATATATATATATATATATACATTTTGTGACTGGTTCTAACCAGGTTTGCCCACAGCAAACCTAAACAAGGGGTAACGAGGTGGCACAGGGTTAAGTCCCTCATCAAGTCTGAAATACTCAATCCTAATAGATTCTTCATCGGTAAAGCTTTATTAATTATAAAAAAAACTCAAAAGTATAGTAAAAGTTTCAAATCGTATAATCCCCATTAGATGATAGATAATCCTTATTCTCATAGAATACTAGAAAATGGCATTAAAACCGATGAAAGTCAATTCCAATTTTGAAAGGGGCTATTAGAATTTGTTTGAATTTAATTTTGAAAATTTCATTGAGAAAACGTAAAAAGATTTTATTAATATTTAATAGGTAGAATTAATCAGTGTTTCGATGGATTAGCATTCGATAATAGTCACATTCACATTGATTGTGATCCAGATGTCTTTATTGAAATCAAATTTTGATCTTCGATCTCATTTCATTTTCTCACATAAAGCAACTTACGTTTTTCTTTTAGTTTTAGCCTGGCTTATTCGCATTTCGGTATTTTGTGTGCTGCTCTGTTTTGCCTGTTATTATTTTTAGTCGAAATGATAACATCTGCTAATAAGTATAAACCGGCGCTCCCTTCCGCTAAAGATATCTCTCACCCTTTCGCCTTTCTCTCCGTTACCCTCCCTTTCTTCCATTGGGCCAGTTTGGTGCGTGTTTATTTGACTTTGACCATCAGGCAGCAGCAGCAAGAGGAACAGCAACAGCAATCAGCTTTGTGAGATCAACACTATGTGGCTACGCCAACGCTGGGCCAGAAGAAGTTGAAATTCTTTTTTTTTTTTTTTTAGTTTTTTTATGCGCCGTTCTGCAATTTTTGTGGCGGCTCAGTTCAGGGTTCCTTTTTTTTTTTTTTTGTGGTTTTGTTTTTGGTAACGCCCTCTTCATCTGGCTTATCGGTTGAGCTGAAGCCTGTGCGCTCTTTTATAGTTGCATAAAACGTAAATTGCGTTCTGCATCTGTCAGATACTTTATTGTGGGGCTGATTTATACACAGCCAAAAGGCAGGCGAAGGCCAATCTAAGCACGTTATCCGTATCTCACGGGCCGCCAACGAAAAGGCAACGGCACTTGTTGGAGAACCAGCAGCGGCATTGGCACGTTTTTCTAGGAAGCATCTTGGGCTAAGGCATTTGCATACTCATTGCATTTAATTGCTTCAAAAAATATGTAAAAATTTTCACGTTGTTGTCACGGACTCGTCCATGGCCATGACCATAGACATTTGGTGGCTTATGCCAAAAAAGGCTTCAACTTCAACACTTCTACTGCTGCTGTTTCTCCTGCGGCAGCTGCTGTTGCTGTTGCTTCTGACGGTCGTGGTGGCTTCTGATTCTTGGGCCACGAATTCGTGGAATCGCTTCCGCGTTGACTGTATAGGGAAGGAGCATAAGCAGCGGGAGCGGCAATTGCAACTGAAAATCGGGAGCAACAGTTGGCCGGCAAACGTGACTCAGTGGCCGCATACCTGTGTAACCGACTAAAGCTTTAGCTGGTGCGTCGGTATTTAACATAATTACAGCGTACAGTGGAAACTGCACAGCGCATCCAATGATAACTAGTTTTAAAACTGATGGAGGAATGCTTGAATATAGAAATGGTCAAGCCAGTGGATAATCCCTTTTCTTCGCTTAAGAATGACACTCTCAACGAGATGTAATATATGTTACTTATGCTCTCTTTGTAGAACGAACCGGAATGTACACCGGAGCTGCCTGCTGCCAATCGTGCCCTCTTCTTGGAGAAGGTACGTCAATCGAATGCTGCCTGCCAAAGTGGCGACTTTGCCACTGCGGTACTCCTCTATACGGATGCGCTGCAGCTGGATCCGGGCAATCACATACTGTATAGTAATCGCTCTGCTGCACTACTTAAGCAAGGACAATTTGCTGCTGCTTTGCAGGATGCCACACAAGCCAGAGATCTGTGTCCGCAATGGCCAAAAGCGGTAAGCAACTGTGTTAAAGATTATTTTTGTTACCATTATTCATTCACATTTGATTGCAGTATTTCCGACAGGGCGTGGCCTTGCAGTGTTTGGGTCGGTATGGGGAAGCGTTGGCCTCCTTTGCCTCCGGTCTGGCCCAGGAGCCGAGTCATAAGCAATTGTTAGCTGGCCTGGTGGAGGCTTCGTTAAAGAGTCCACTGCGACCGGCTCTGGAGCCGACTTTGCAACAATTACGGGCCATGCAATTGCAGGAGTCGCCATTTGTGGTCAGTTCGGTGGTGGGGCAGGAACTGTTGCAGGCTTCACAATATCAAGCGGCGGTCGCCGTTCTCGAAGCAGCATTAAGGATCGGCAGCTGTTCGCTTAAACTCCGAGGATCTGTGTTCAGTGCCTTGAGTTCGGCTCACTGGGCTCTAAATCAATTGGATCAAGCCATTGGCTATATGCAACAAGATCTGGCGGTAGCCAAGTCACTAGGCGACACAGCTGGCGAGTGTCGAGCGCATGGAAATCTCGGCTCGGCCTACTTTAGTCAAGGGGCATATAAGGAAGCACTAACGGCACATCGCTATCAATTGGTTTTGGCCATGAAATGCAAGGATACGCAGGCAGCGGCATCTGCCCTAACATCCCTCGGTCATGTGTACACCGCCAGTGGGGATTATCCCAATGCCCTGGCCTCGCACAAACAATGTGTCCAGCTCTTCAAGCAACTGGGAGATCGTCTACAAGAGGCCCGCGAAATTGGTAATGTAGGCGCTGTATATCTGGCGCTAGGTGAATGTGAGGCTGCCTTGGATTGCCACAGTCAGCATTTGCGATTGGCCCGCAAATTGCACGATGAAGTGGAGGAGGCACGTGCGTACTCCAATCTCGGTTCGGCCCATCATCAGAGACGTCAATTTAGCCAAGCGGCAGCCTGCCACGAGCAAGTATTGCGGATAGCTCAGTCATTGGGAGATCGCAGCATAGAAGCCAGAGCCTATGCGGGATTGGGACATGCTGCGAGATGTGCCGGTGACGCGAATGCCTCAAAGAGGTGGCATGAACGACAACTGTCAATGGCCTTGGCAGCCCGTGATAAACTGGGCGAGGGTAGGGCCTGCTCTAATCTGGGCATTGTGTATCAGCTATTGGGAGCCCACGATGCTGCCTTGAAGCTACATCAAGCTCATCTCAGTATTGCACGTTCCCTGGGGGATCGAGCTGGTATGGGTAGGGCATATGGGAATATGGCCCGCATGGCCCACATGGCCGGTAACTATGAGGCGGCTGTTAAGTATCACAAGCAGGAACTCTCCATCAATCAGGCACTCCATGATCGCAGTGCGGAGGCAGCCACCCATGGAAATCTGGCAGTGGCTTACCAAGCCCTTGGAGCTCATGACGCTGCTCTCGCTCATTACAGGGCACATTTGGCAACAGCACGATCATTAAAGGATACTGCTGGAGAAGCTTGCGCTTTGCTGAATTTGGGCAATTGTCTGAGTGGACGGCAGGAGTACGAAGAGGCAGTGCCCCACTATGAAAGCTACTTGATGCTGGCTCAGGAACTGGGCGATGTGGCTGCCGAAGGAAAGGCCTGCCATCTACTTGGCTATGCCCACTTTTGTCTGGGCAACTATCGGGCTGCAGTAAGATACTATGACCAGGATTTGGCTTTGGCCAAAGATGCCCAACATCGACCCCATATGGGAAGGGCATATTGTAATCTGGGTTTAGCCCATCTTGCACTAGGTCACACAGCCGCTGCATTGGAGTGCCAGCAATTGTTTCTAGCAGTTGCTCATGCCACCAATCAATTGCCTGCCAAATTCCGTGCTCTGGGCAACATTGGAGACATACTAATCCGGACGGGAGCTCATGAGGTGGGTTGACCACATTCGGAATTAAAATGACAACGTCGAATAAATATAACTTTTAATTTCTTTTTTTGTTTAGGAGGCCATTAAACTATATCAACGACAACTAGCACTGGCCCGGGCAGCAGGAGATCGTTCCATGGAGGCAGCTGCCTGCGGTGCACTTGGCTTGGCACATCGTTTGCTTCGTCGCTGGGACAAGGCATTGGGCCATCACACCCAGGAATTGACATTACGACAAGAATTGGGCGATCTCTCTGGTGAGTGTCGAGCCCATGGCCATTTGGGAGCTGTCCATATGGCTCTTTGCAGTTGGACCAATGCCGTGAAATGCTATCAAGAGCAATTGGAGCGGGCACAGGAACAACGCGATGCGGCTGTCGAGGCTCAGGCCCATGGGAATCTTGGGATAGCTCGTCTCAATATGGCCCACTATGAAGCGGCCATTGGATGCCTCGAAGCACAGCTTGGCACATTGGAACGAGTATCATTGCCTTCCACACAGGCGGATCGGGCTAGAGCTCTGGGTCATTTGGGCGATTGTTATGCGGCTTTGGGTGATTACGAGGAAGCGCTTAAATGTCACGATCGGCAACTGCAGCTTGCTTTGGGTCTTTCCAGCCATCGAGATCAGGAACGTGCCTATCGAGGATTAGGTCAGGCTAGGAGAGCCCTTGGCCAGTTGCCAGCTGCATTGGTTTGTCTAGAAAAGCGTTTGGTTGTTGCTCAACTAGATCTCCACAGCGCCGAGATAAAGGCATTGGCCTATGGTGACTTGGGTCATGTTCATGCCGCCTTGGGAAATCATACACAGGCATTGAACTGCCTGGAACATCAAAGGGAACTAGCCCAAGGATTACAGGATCGGGTATTGGAATCGGATGCAATCAGTGCTCTGGGCCAGGTGAAGCAACGAATGGGAGAGCACATCGAGGCTTTGAAGCTACACCAACAGGATCTGCAGCTATGCACCGAATTGAGTTCACCGGATTTGCAAGCGCGAGCTTTAAGCAATCTAGGAGTAGTACATGAATCCCTTGGCCAGCAGGCAGACGCTTTGAAGTGTTACGAAAGGCAGTTGGAATTGAGTTCGGATAGATTAGGCAAAGCTCTGGCATGTTTGGCCTTGGGTAGAGTGTATCATCAACTGGAACAGCATTCGAGAGCTGTGGATTATTTAAGGCAAGGATTGGCCAGTGCACAATCCATTGGTAAATCAGAGGAGGAGGCGAAAATAAGACATCAACTGGGTAAGTCCATTCCATAGCTTGTACCATTGATTGCAATTCTAAACTTTTTAAATCCATTTGCAGGTCTTGCTTTACGCTCCTCTGGCGATGCTGAGGATGCTCGCCTTCAATTGGAAACTGCTGCCCAGCTGCTCGAATCTGTACGCCACGAACAACGCAGTCCGGAAACACGATTGGCTCTCTATGATCTACAGACGAGTTGCTATCATTTGCTTCAGCAACTCTTGGTGAACCTACAGCGTACCGAGGACGCATTAGTGGCTGCAGAACGTTGCAAGGCACGCGGTGGTGCCGATGAAGTTAACAAGACACCACTGGTGGATAGCGATGCCATTCAGGAAGCAGTGAACCGTGGGCGAATGCCAGTACTCTATTATAGTCTGGCTGGTGAGCAGCTTTACACCTGGTTACTTCAACCACAGGCGGGTATTGTCCGTTTCCATGCAGTCCGCATCGATGCCCAAACCCTTCAATTGCCCTTGTCACTTAGTGAGGAAGAAGAAGAGGAGGCTGAGGAGGAGGGAAATGAAACCACCGAGATGACTGAGAGGGAGCAACACCAGGCAGCTGGCTTATTAGAACGCTATGTAAATATGGTACGGGATAATCTTGGTGTCAATTCCCAGACTCTGCTGCATGAAGGCGACGGCAGCGGCTGGAGAGCTAGCACAGAGCAGCTATTGGAGGATTTGCCCGGAGCCGGGGGAGGATTTATGCGCATGGTTAGCCGCAATCAATTGCTTAATTCCTCCAATTACTCGCTCAGCTCATTATTCTCGCTGGGATCAGTTGGTGGATCGGTGGCCAGTTTGCAGGGATCCACCCGTTCAGTGGGTAGTCGTAGCTCACGTCGTGCTCCAGCACCACCAGTTTGGCGTGGTCCATCGTGCCTTCATACACTTTATAATCTTCTGTTGGCTCCGTTTGATGACCTTCTGCCGTCCAGTGGAGCTGTGACATCGCGTCAGGGTCGTCGTGAATTAATCCTGGTTCTGGACAGTTCACTCTATCTAGTTCCTTTCGCCATTCTGAGAGCCGCCCGTGAAGATGGAGAATATTTATCCGAGCGCTGTGCCATCCTTACGGCGCCCTCTTTACAGGCTTTACGTTGCCGTCCAAAGGGGAAACGAGATCGAGGACGTCCACCGACTGCTCTGGTTGTTGGTGGACCTCGTGTGCCGCGTTTATTGGCTGAACGTTGGGGATGGGCTGGCGCTGAATCACCAGCAGCTTTACAGGAGGCCGCCATGGTGGCGGATATGCTACAAGCAACTGCACTAGCTGGATCCAATGCCACTAAGGAATCGGTTCTAGCTGAACTGCCTTCAGCGGAGTGTGTTCACTTTGCTGCGAATCTTAGTTGGCAACTTGGCGCAGTTGTGCTCAGTCCCGGCGATGTAGTGACTGCTGATCAACAACAGCAAAAGGAGCCCCATGAACCCCAACTGTCAGACTTTACGCTGGCTCCGGGAGAACTGCGTCAACTGCGTCTAAGCGCTCGCCTTGTTGTCCTAAGCTCCTACCACTCGGTGGAACCAATTTCTGGGGCAGGAGTGGCACAATTAGCCAGCGGATGGCTTATGGCTGGAGCCGGAGCGGTTTTGATCTCGTTGTGGCCAGTCCCGGAAACGGCAGCCAAGATACTGCTGCGTGCCTTTTACTCGGCCCTACTTCAGGGGGCACGAGCTGCTCGGTAAGTTCACTATGAATATGAAGTGAATGAATTCCAACATATTCTGAATCAATTTGTGGTTTCTTTTATTTTCTAGGGCTCTCGCGGAGGCAATGCAGACAGTGCAGCACACAAAACACTTTGCCCATCCGGCCAACTGGGCAGGATTCCTTCTCGTTGGTAGCAATGTGCGTCTATCTAATAAGGTGGCACTAGGACATGCACTATGCGAGTTGCTGCGCTCACCGGAACGCTGTCGTGATGCATTGCGTGTTTGCCTACATTTGGTGGAGAAGAGTCTGCAGAGGATTCATCGGGGCCAAAAGAATGCAATGTATACAACACAGCAGAGTATTGAGAATAAGGCGGGTCCAGTGGCCGGATGGAAAGATCTGTTAATGGCTGTCGGTTTTCGATTTGAACCCGCTGCTAATGGCATACCATCCAGTGTCTTCTTTCCCCAAGCAGATCCCGAGGATCGACTTTCACAGTGCTCGGCAAGTTTGCAGGCTCTGCTTGCCCTAACTCCCGCCACTCTCCAGGCATTGGCCAAGTTGGTCCATGTAAATAGTGTTGAATATGCAGATGACATAATTGCTGTGATGAGGAATATATTGGCTCAATTCCCAAGTATAAGTTCAAGCTCCAGTTCGATCAAATCGGAGGTAGACAGTTGCTGCATTGAGATGCCCTTAAGTGTACATTTATGGCGTGTGGCTGGTTGCCATGAGCTCCTTGCATCGGTGGGCTTCGATCTGACTGAAGTGGGATCGGATCAGGTGATCCTCCGCACAGGCAAACAGGCCAACCGTCGCCAATGTCAATTTGTATTGCAGGCCCTGTTGGCTTTGTTTGGTAAGTCCATTGCCAAAGATTGATATTCCGGCTTATATTCAAAAACTTCTCCGCTTTTCAACAGACACTCGCGAAGCTCCAAAGAGTCTGGGATTGGGCATGGAACTTGACTCGGCCCATAGCAGCAGTTGTGAATCGCTTGCGGAGCCTGAAATGGATCCAGTACCAGCTCAACCGACTGCCACGAGCACTCCTTCCGTTAGTCAGGCCCCATTGCCTTTGCATCCACGAAGTGCCTTTATCTCGTATGTGAGACGACGCGGTGAGCCCGATGGTGGGCGTACTGAGGTGGGCGGTGGTGGAGGCGGGCTTGATTCTAGTCTGGCCAATACTACCGACAGTGAACAGTCGCTATCCGATGGCTATGCCACACAGCCAGGCGGTGGCATGTCGAATCCTCGACTCGGTTATGCCAGTATGCGTGCTCCAGTGAGAGTGTCGAGACCGGGAGGCGGTGGTGAGAGTGATGCTGCCTTTACACCGAGTCCACCGGTAACCGATCCCAGCCTGAGTCTAGCCTTGGCTCATCAGACACGCATACGAAGTCTTTACGCCCATTCCAACTCGGCACCAGTTCCGTTAGCTGCGGCAAGTGGAAAGCGGCCAGATAGTTCCAGTTCTGCCAGCAGCACCACGGATTGGGAAGGATCCGGCCATGCCACAGTGCTACGACGTGGAGCTGGTATATCAATAACCCAGCAGCAGCCTCCCATGCCTCCCCCACGCCCGCCAGTCTATCATAATTTGGGAGTGGGATTGGGTGGTCGCAGTAAACCCAAGATTAAGCTTGGAAGCGCACAGAGTTCCTTGGCGGCAAGAGTTAATAAGGAGCATGCCCTATTTATGGATCGTCTGAGTGTGAGGACTGAATTGAGTGCACCGGGCTCTAATACTGGAGGAGCTGGGCCAACCGGAGCAGCTGTCAGAAAACCGCTAGCCCTGCCTGAAGAGGAGGAGGTGACCAATGTGAGCTTTAATCCGTCTAGTCTTTACTTCTCCCAAGCGGATAGTGAACTCTTGAACGAGCCCAAGCAGCAGCAGGAGGAGAGCCCAACTCCGACCAAGACAAATAACAAGTGCCTGCAGGATAGCATAATGAGGCATATGAATCGTGAACTCACGCCTAGTATCTCGGAGCTGTATCATGAGCGTAATCTAGGCTTGGGTCTAGCACCGCCGCTATCGAAGCTTTTACTTAGCCCCAACTATGAGGAACAGGAGGTGGTGGAAAGTGGCCCACAAACGGCTGTTGGTCTCAAGTCTCTGGCTGATACAGTCAGCGAATTGGAGTTAAGTGGTAGTTCTTCAGGAGCAACAATGCCCACTGTAGTTGTAGGAGGATCTGGAAGTGGCAATATGCAGGTAGAAAGCGATTCACCAGTTACGTCTACCGTAGCACCTACTTGTTCAATTTGCGGTGAACATGCCGATGTCATCTGTCGGTGCAAGGCGGCCACCATCCAAAAAAAGAGCACTCTCAAACCTTGGCTTAGCAACATACCCGCTAGCAGTTTAGTTCAGGCCAGTGAGCTAACCACAGCAGATATATTGGAGAGACGTCTGGAGAATCAAACGGCCACAACCAACAATGGAGGCCCCTTTACTGCCGAACTCTGTCGACGCGATGAGGGCGATGGTCGATCTGTGGCAGATTCTCAATGTAGTAGCAATTATAAACGGGTGCTGGCCAGTGCATCCGGTGGAGCAATTAGTCTGGTAGGGATCACCAACGGAGGTGAAGTAGATACACAAAAGGCTTCCACGGCAGCCACATGCTCAGCCGCTCGTCTTGTCTAGATATAGTTATTTATTCACAAAACCCTTGCAGTCTATCTATTCCAAATTTTAATGGATCGTTTATGTTTATAGCAAAGCCACTGATTATGTAAAACTCACTTATAATTGATTTAAGTACTATGATAATAATATAGTATATAACATAATGTATGTACATTCATACATACATATGTAAGTATGTATATGAAAAACGTCTATAGAACATTGTTTTAATTTAAGTCTGGTCACCGACTCAATGGTACCCTCCCCTTTAGCTAGTACTATAAATTTATTGATTAAAACTCACTCGAATTTGCCACCAATTTTAAAATTTACTTATTTCCTCTGGATCACCAAATACAAACAATTAGGCCAGCCATTTTTTGTATCTCTATCTCTTTCAGATCGGGGCTGGGCTGCTATATCTCTGTTATGGCTATATTATTTACTGTGCCAAATTAAAATATGATATCTTTAATATAGTGCTAATTCGCACTTTTTTAAATAAATTAGACCAAATTTGGTTGCTCTATCTTTTATATTCCGGTTTCGTAAGGACGGAGTTAACTCAATCGGCTCGGCATTTGATGGTGATCAAAAATATATATACTTTATATGTTCGGAAATGCTTCCTTTTGGCGACTTTCATCTGCCCTTTTACCTTAGATTATTCAAACTCTCAGACGGACATGGCGATGACAACTTTGTTCTTCGTGCTAATCAAGAACAATATAATCTATATAATTTCTGAATAGATAATATCAGTAAAAAGTATATGATTTTATCTTCCGATCTGACTAACTTAAAAACATAAAATACTTACGTACATTGAGTAAAAGACTTAATACCAAATTTTATATACATAACTTAAAAACTATTGTATAAAAAGAGGCTCCACGATTATTTTTCATCAAGAATATATATCTATATATATATACTTATGATGTTGAAAATGCTTCCTTCTCTGATCAATTTGGTTATAATCTCTGCAAGGGTCTTTCGACTTCAATCTGATGTGTCCTGAATAAATGCCGTCGCCATGAATTCATTCAGTTATTGCACAATTATTTAAACCAACTTACAAGGATTTTGTTGGGTATATACTAAATTTTTGAATACATTGTCTGGTAGAGCTTTATAGATTAACGTATTGATGCACACGGACAAGCAAAATTCTTTATAAGGTCCTGTGACAATAAATATCACAAATTGTGAATCTGTATAAATTGGCCCAAAGTTGAATGAAATAGGCAAACTAATTGTTTTTTTTTTTTTTGTGATTTTATAAAATCTTATTCTTTTTTTTTTTTTGTTTCTTTTTCTCTTTTTGCTTTTATATATTTGATGCAATTCGTTTCCTCAATTTTCAGTTGTTCTGTTATGAAAATGACCGTTTTAAGGTTGTGTTGGCCCAAAAAAATATGTTAGCTGCGTTGGGAACGTTTTTAGGTGTAAGTGTTGTGTGTGTGCGTGTGTGTGTGTTGCTTGTTTGTCAGTGTGCGAAATACAAATAGGTAAATGAACATTTGCTTGGATTTGTAACTAATGTAACTAATTTTATTTTCTTTTACTTATTTTATACAGTTTTTTTTTGTTTTCTTTTAAATAATTTATAGTTTATCATCGAATTGTATATGCTTGTTGTTCTTCTTGTTGTTACTTTCTTTTGTCTTTGATATATATATAATATATATATAGCAAAAATGTCAGTTATATAAAGAGTGGAATTGCTTAATCCCTGTTAATTGGGATCAATAAAGCGATTTCTGTACTACACTCTCAATATAGCTGCCAGTGTATCTGTTTGTTTTTTTTTTTGTTTCATTTTGTTTTTCTTTTTTGTATATAAGTGTATATATATATATAAATATGTATGCCTGGATTTGTTATTCACTTTACAATCTTAATTGTTAACTACGCAAAATGATCTTGCTTTTGTTTTTTCTTCATTTTTTTTTACTTCTTTTGTGTGCCTTTTGTTTGTTTGAATATGCTTGCATAACGTCTACAATAAACTTGTAAATATAATATACCTATATAATATATAGCTACAATATATATATATATATATATTTATATCAATGTGTATATTCAAAATGTGACAAAAAAAAACTTGTTTGTATTTAAAAATATGTATTTTTTTTTTATAATTTATTTTATGTTCAATTCACGTGCCGCTCCCCAATCTTTAACTCGCTTTGCTGCAGTAAGTGAATCGGCCTTAACTAGGTATATAGATATATATATATAAACCTTCTTTAAATATGCTTCTTGTATGTATGTAATGCAAGCTGTTCGTATAATATTTGTATATAAATTACTAAATTACTAAATTAAGCACTCGAAAACAAAAAAAAATTGCAGCTGGCATCAAGTTTTGTCCACAAATAATGATAGAGCCTAAATGTAGTTTAATTATGTTAATTATGCACTTTTTACAAACACTTTCCCACTTCCTTTTGATATAATACTCTCACTATCTCTTTAAGCGACAAAAAAAAACACAAAAAAATAAATTAAATTAATTAGAGATACAGTAAAATAATTATTTAGTAAAGTAGTATATATATATATATATAAGCATAGGCTTGGCGGCTAACACAAGAAAGAAATCGCAACTCAAGACGTCGAAGAAGCATTTCTTGGCATTTGCGTAAAGTTTTTCAAGCATTTATAGTAGTAGTTAGTTTCAAGCAGCATTATACGATATACGGTATATATATATACATATGTATATGAATAGATATATGTATATATCATATAAAATACATAGTTCAATTGTGGCTGAAAGTATAATTCTAATAATATATATATATATACCTATATATCTCAATTTGTGAATTAGGCATATCTATTTAGGGGGGTTTTTTTTTGTTTTTGTTTTTTTTTTTATGAGGGATGGAGGTAGGGGAGAGGATTGAGAGTCACAAAATAGAAATTGATTTGAATTTTGATAATAAAGAAATGGATATAGTAATCGCATCGATCGAATCGTTTTGTACAATACACTCGAATAATATATGTATATGTTGTATATATACTGGCATTGCTCTGTCTCTCTCTTTCTATATATATCTAATCCTCCTGCCGCCTCCTGCAGCAGCAGCAAGTTGTGTGTGTGTATGTATATGTGTGTAGTTATAATTTGGTTTCATTATCATGTCTAAATTATTTGATTTGTAGAGCAGCATTCGATCTTGTTCTATTTTGAAAACCTCATCAATAAAAATTTGTGTGCTAAGTTTTGTTCTCCATTGCCTTATATAAATCATTTGTTTTTGTATGTTTAAAAAACGATATTTAACGCGCTTTTGCTTTTCTTCTTCATCTTCTTCTTGTTGGTTTTTTGTTTTAAGAATTTAACACTATACACTATAAAGAGGATACTTAAAATATTGCGACCATCATGTTTTCTTGCATTTTTTTGTTTGTTTGTTACTTTGTTTTTTGTTTGTTTGATGTTTTCTAGTTGATTTTGTTTTTTGATTTTGATTTTGCCTTGGTCTGGGTCTGGTCTCTGTGGTGTGTGCGTTTCATTTCTCCTCCAGATTGTTTAAGTCACGATCAAATTAACGCAGTTGATTCCTATATAATTGAAAGTTACATAAAATATATAATTTAATAGTAGTTAAGAGATCAATTAGTATTTTTACAATTGCAATTCGTTGAACATTTCGCGTAATGAGATGAGAATGTGCAAAAAGGTGAACAAATAAATTAAAAACTTAACAGATATCATATGACATTACTAACTTTTTACATAAAAACTGGACAAAACGTTCCACAACTTTGAAAGTTGCTATAATGGCTTGAAGGGGGTTGGGGATTCCGACGTTATCTGCTTTGTTGTTGTTGTTGTTGTTGTAGTAGTAGTAATAGTTTTGTTTTGTTGTATGTAGGGAAAAACCAAAATGGAAACGTTTGAACACAAAAATCACACAAAGCATTTTTTCCCTCACGGCCTCATGGCGCTAGAGAGTATTTTCTTTGTTCAGTTGCTTGGATTCGATAACTATAATTCATTCTTGTACGTCGTCCACTTATCTGGGCCGTTGTCTGTGTTCACGAATATATACATAAGTATATATATGAAAAAAGAGAGAGAGAGAGAGAAAGAGAAAAAAGAACGGGTGATGATACAACAGAAACATAAACATAAAACAATGCAAATTAAACAAAAACAAATACATATATATAATATAATAGCACATGTAACAAAAAAAAAAATAGAAATGGAAAAGATACATGTCCATGATGATACATAGATGTTTTTTCTTGAATTCAGGAATACTCTGTTTATTTTTGTTTGTGGTAACTTACCTAAAGTATTGATCGTGCAGTGATTGGCGTTGAAATTCGGCGGCCTGTAAATACTGTATATATGTAATTAATGAGTTAAGACGTCAATAAGGGAATTGGGAAACCTGTAGTTGATCTGCATAGGACATACGCAGCAGGACATCCGAGTGCGGCTCTCTAGGTATAAGCATATTTGGGCGTGGATATTGGCCAACATTCGCTAAACAATTTTAATTTACAGCCAGATAAAGATTGAAACCAAAGGAGATAGAAACAGAGAGGGAGAGAGAGAGAGAGAGATAGAGAAAGGAAAATGGTATTATTGATGCACCAAGTGAATCTCAAGGTCTATACAAACTCACGTGGCAGTTGGAAACCGGCCTCCGGTGGTTGCGGCTGTGGATGCAAAGGCAAATGTAAATGAGTATGAGAGTGTGCATGATATTCTCTCGTCAATCGTATCTGAAAATTATTGAATATATCGTAGATAGTTTCAAAAGAGCCAGTGCTGCATCATGTGGGCGGGCGTGTTTGTTACCGCCAACGGAAGAAGAACAAGATCAGAGATTATGGAACAGTGTATGCGAGATGCGGCATGGTTAGAATTATGATAAGAGGTAGGAAGAACAAGCAGCGATGGCGACAAAATGGTTATTGTGGTATGCCCAACCACAGGCAAGGCATGGCAGGAGAAATGTGTTAGCACAACATATGAACAAACAGAATAGACACGTGCTTAGTTTTGTGTGGGAGACATGGACTTGAATTTATATGTTCAAATATCTATATACATATATATACATATATATAGACATAAGTATATATATATACATATTTGTAGATTTGGGCAATAGCTTTATAATGGTTACAATATGCATTTTGGTTAATTTTGAACTGACAAATTGGACAAAAAGTGGTTGTGAATGGTAGGATTGGATTTGGTTTGATATTGCTTCCAAATACGATTGATTTTGTGAATATGAGTCGAGTAGTTTTGTAAATAAAAAAGAATTTGTGGCCTACCATACGCACCATGTGCTCGCCCGGATCAAGCCCCACGTGATGCGGTGGTGGTATTCCGAGGCGTTCCCGTTCCATTTGTGATATAGCTGGATTAGCATAAAGCGGAAACTGTGAGGGATGAATGCCGCTGTAAATAGAAATATATAATAAAATAGATTAATCAGTGTCAAGAAATTTGAAGAATTTATTTTTATTCTCTCTTACCGTCTATAGTATTCCATCCAATGTGGATCAATTCGCGATTGACTCGCGGCCTGGGCATTTTTCATTTCCTCCAACTCTCTGTAAAAATAGTTGGAAATATAATAAATGAGCATAGGGAATATATTTGCATCTTCAATTTGGTTTTTATTCGGAGGAATAGGATATAATGTGGGATTTTTTTTTTTATGGATAGGCGGCGGCGGCAGCAGCAATGGCAAATGATAATAACTGAAGCATAATTTTAGGCGTGCGCTTAAGAAATAAATCAAATTCATAAAAAGCTTTTGGGTGAAAGAGGGCGGGGGCTGGGTCGAGTTTAGTGATTAGTTTTTGGGGGGAAGGGGGTTTGGTAGTCTTTATGTATAATGATGCAGGTGTTTGTATGCATATAATATATTGTATGAACGTGTGTGAGTAAAATGTATGTGTGAGTGATTATGTGAGTGTGAGGGCGAACGCATTGAGATGAGGATTCGACAGGATTTGGTACTGTACCTCTCTCTGCTATACATCTGGCCCATTGGATGATGATATGGCACCATCTGTTCAACAGGACTGAAATTGAATTGGAAATAATTACGATCAACAAACGCGACTCAACAATACCAACTAAAAAGATGACACAAAGACGAATATAAAAACACACAAACAAAAAAAACCTAATACACAAAATGTAATACCAAAAATATAAATTAAATACAACAAAACACTTACTCCTAACACTGAACGGATAACCAAAGAACAAGAAGATAAAGAACTAAATCGGGATGCAGATTAGATCGTTATTAGATTAGATTACTACATCGATTTCTTTCTTTTAGAGCATAAAATTATATTATGTATAAATATCGTTTATCTAAACATCGCTACCTATGAAATATCGTAAAACTTATAAAATATCGTAAAACCTATCATATACCCGCGTATCGTATCTGTTGTCGGTCAAATAATACCAATTCTATAGCTACCCCTAACGATATATCTGCATCCCTTTAAGTCTTAATTCTTGTTGCCAGCTCACCTGAAGGCCACATGTGGCCGAGCATATTCCGACAATTGACGCAATGCAGGTGTATCCGCATATGGAGGCTTCAATTCCGCTTTAAGTTTGGCCTGTTGTGCTGCCTGTTGGGCTGCTGCCGCCTGTTGTTGTTGTTGCTGCTGTTGTTGTTGTTGTTGCTGCTGATAAAGAGAAAAAAAAATAAATTATCAAGATTAGAAACATATATAGAAAAAATAACTGTAATTAAATCACTCACTTGACGTCTCTCGCGCTCCTTTTCGGCCAACTTGCGATCGCGTTCTTCCCGCTTGCGAGCGAGTTTTGAATCAGCCACAGGCTTGAATATCAAATCCGTTCGTGTACATGAATTGTAATCTCCACGATCGATGTGACGCACAAATCTGTTAAAAATATACATTTTAATACACATATTGTTTGGTTAAATGGTAGACCAATTGGTCGGTCGGTTCACTCACATTGCCGATTGGGAGCGATGGCATTCGGTGTCATCGGGTTTGGCCTCGGGACTTGGACCACGCGGTATATTATGTGTGGGACTGGGTATCTCTGGCTCTGGATCCGGTTCAATGTCAATGGGCACTGGAAAAAGTAATAGAGGGTATTTTAGGAAATGATATTAGAAATTTAAAGACAATAGACTCACGTGGCTCTGTCGGATGATGTTGACCACCAAGACCTGCCGAATTTGCCGAGTGCGCATGTGCACGCAGTGCATCCATATGGGAAGTGGGTTTCAGGCCATGCGGTTGTCCATCTTGCGGGGCAAATGGTGAGGCATGTGGTGGTCCTGGCGGATAGCCAGGCATATGAGATCCCGGATAGGCACCGGGCGGTAGCCCAGTGGGTGTACCAGGTCCACTCATGCCAACTGGTACACCTGGCGGACCCTGCGGCGTCTTTGGCGTCGGCGGCTTGTTCTGGATTGGCCCTTGTTGCTGTTGTGGAGCCTTTAGTTGTTGGGCTGCAGCTGCCGCTGCCGCATGTTGCTTTTCAGCTGCAGCCGCCGCTGCAGCAGCAGCAGCAGCATTCTGCTCATCCTGGCGAGCTTGCTGTTGTGGCGGACCCTGGAGACCGGCATGATGAGCGGCCATTACAGCAGCTGGATCCAAAGGACCGGCCGGGGGAGGCGGCTTCATATAAGCTGGGAAACCTGGTCCGTACGCTGCATACCCATAGGGTGAGTTAAATGGATGATGGTGCGGCTGATAGAAGACCGATGGATGAAGTAATGGATGCGGGTACGGCGACTGTCCGGGGTGTACTCCGATTTGTGGTATACCACCACCGGGTGCTATCAAAGGCAATGGCAACGGCATCTGTGGATGACGTATGACAGGCGGTGAAGCTCCAGGCCGAAGATGTGGGGGCGGTGATGTGCCCAATCCTCGCTGGCCTGGCTGCGGGGCATACATTTTGCTCAGAGGACTGGCCATTAATCCGGAAGCATTGGATACAGGCGGCGGGGTCATGTGCGGGGACTGCTGTCGCAGCAAGGCATGACGATCGCGCTCTGCAACAGCTGCGGCTGCAGCTGACAGCGCCGAGGATGAAGGATGATGGCTAAGCGGCGACTGGGGCACCGGATGTAAAGGACTCTGTCGGCTTAGGCTGCTCACACTGGATGCGGGCGAGGCGGCACGATGGGCAGCTGCTGCTGCTGCCGCAGCGGAATTGGGTAGACCTCCGGGCGTGCTGCTGCCAGGTCCGGCTGGAGCTGCTCCGCTAGAGATTTGCACGCTGGGACTGGCGCGGCTAAAGGCGGATGATGCCACCGTGCTGGTGGTCAGGGCTGTACTTGTAGCTGAAGCAGCCACTGATTGGGGCGTTGTTGGTGCTGAAGAGACATGCGAGTGGGGCATATGGCTGGGCGGGGTGCGGCGACTTAATGCCGATTCGGGCAAACCGCCAAGACCTCCAGGACCCGCTAGAAGGGCAATGGGTCCACCACCTGGTCCCAGACCGGCAATTGAGTGAGAAAGGAGGTGATGTCCTGGATGAGCCAATGCCGCATGGGCCGGATGACCTGGTGGCAAATGAGCCAGATGCGGATGAATTGGCATAGGGTGGCCGATTAGCCCCGGCGGCGGGGGACCATTCCCTGAGAGACCTGGCAGTGGTGAGGTGCGATGTGCATGCGGAGATTGTTGGGGAATTGGTCCGGGTCCTGGTGCACCACCACCACTTCCTGCCATTGTGGTCAATGTCTGTGATGTTGGCGGCTCTCGCACTGATTGCGGATCATGCATACTTCTGGGCGGCTGTTGGGCTGGAGAAGGAGTTCGCACTGTACCCGCTGGTCCTCCGGGTGGTGGCTGCTGTTGTTGCTGTTGCGCATGGGAAGGCGGCATTCCATGGCCGTGTGGTGGATGACCTTGCAGCGACATGGGCATAGGTGCATGTGGATGCATGGCTGGGGGCAGATCGTGTGGTCGATGCAGACCCTGCAGATGAGGATGTGGATGCATATGAGGGTGCATCGGTGATGGCGCCATTGTGGAAAGCGTGGGAGGTACTCCAATCGAACTGGGTGGCATTGAGGAGGCCACTGAAATCTGTGAATGTGGACCTGGATGCAGTCCATGCTGCATGCTGGGCGGTCCCTGTGCGGTTGGCGTGGGTTGATGCAGGGACGTGGGTGGTGGCGGTGGCTGGGGTCCACTCCCACTGGGAGGCGGGCCGTGAATGAGATTTTGCGGATGCATCCCAGGTGGTAGACCGCCACCGGCTGGAGAAGGCATATGCGGCGAAGGATGCGGTGACTGGAACTGTTGAGGCTGCGGCGGCATCGAAGGGGGCTGCGAATTGCTATTGCTACCTTGGCTATCTTGGCCAGGAGTAGAGCGGGAAGAAGCATCAATTGGACTCTCTGGTGGTGGGCCATAGGGCGAGGCCTTAATTAGATTCTCGCCATACGGTTTGACATCGACAACACCAGCTACAGAGACGGGTGGCATGGGAGGGTATTTGAGATCCTGCGGCTGGGGTGGTCCATATTTGGCAGCCAGAGGATCACCATACTTTAGCATTAGACCTGGTTCGAATGGTCTTCCCAATGGCGGTGTCTGTACATCATGCTGATAGTGTGGCTTCGGCATGGCAATGCCAGGGGGTGGTGTAGCTCCCGGCGGCACCTGATGTGCCGGTGGCTGTTGTTGTTGTGAATCCTGTGATGTTGGTGGAGGTCCATATTTGTGAACTACATCGAGCGGTGTGGGCACATTGTGCGGCAGATGACCGAATCCTGGTTTCACATCTGGAATCTTTAGGGAATCCTGATAGCCTGTCTTGGGTGGCCCTTGATGTGCGGTAGATAGCTCCACTGGATATTTGACCGGCTGATCCATCATATATTTTATGTCGTATTTTCCTGCAGCAGCTGCCGCAGCTGCTGCCGCTGCTGCTGCTGCCGCCGCCTGCATCTCCTGGCTATATTTAAGCGCATCTAATGGTGGAGGCGGTGGATATTTGAGATCCTGCGGTGCAAACTTGATATCCATGTCAGGAGGGTATTTTTGTGGCGTAGTTTGTCCCCCAGGACCAGTTCCAGGTCCTGGTCCAGTGGGATCGCTATGAAGTTGTGGAGGCTGTGGCTGGCCAGGAGGTCCATATTTTAGCTGGCCATCGATTAGGTAGCCAGTAGGTTGCTGCGGTGGCGCTGGTCCGTGCGACAAATGCTGAAGATGTAAAGGTTCTGGCTGCCCACTGTCATTGACAGATATATGTTGATGCATTGAATTTGGCGGCGGCGCTCCTGGGCCACCCGATGACGGTGGAAGTCCCGGTGTATTGATTTTCATATCTTCGTTCTTGATTTCAATTTTCACCTTCAAATCTTGCGGTTCATTGCTATTTTGATTGCATGTGGCATCCATAGAGTCCTCCATGGGCTCCTTTTTGATGTAAATTGTCTCCTGAGATGCGACACTTACGGGTGGAGGTTGCAGTGACATAGGCATAATTTGTTGTTGCTGCTGTTGTTGTTGCTGCTGTTGTTGTTGTTGCTGTTGCTGCTGTTGTTGCTGCTGCTGTTGTTGTTGCTGTTGCTGCTGTTGTTGCTGCTGTTGTTGTTGCTGCTGCTGTTGCTGCAGCGCCGGCTGCGATTGCTGTATCGGCAATACTTCCTGCTTAATTGTTGCCAATTTCTTAAGTAATTCGGGATCATTGTTGTCACAGGTTTCCATTTTCTCAATGGCTTCTTTACGATCCACAGATGCATTTAGAGCCTCCACTGTGGCAATAGTCGGTACCTTCATTGTAAGCGGCGCCGCCACAGGGATCACTACAGGAGACAGTACATCTGTTGTAATTGATTCTTTAATCAGGCCATCAACAATGTTGGGTGCCTGGATATTCGTCTCTTCATCCATATTTTTGATGGCGCTGTCTTTGCTATCCTCAGTGGAAATTTCTGTCTTGATGGACTTCTCCTCTAATTTGATATCCAAATCATTGGAAATAATGTCACGCTCCTCCTTGCAGTTGATGATCTCCTTGCTATCCTTAGTCGATTGCTGCTCGGCCGTTGTGGTATCTGTGGTATTGGATTCACCATCATCGAGCACGGAATCGGGACGACTATCAGAATTCATGCTCTCCACGGGACTATCGGGACGCTTTCTCTTCTCCTTAATGGTCGTTGTCTCCTCCACGCTGGGCTCATTTGCCTCCTGTTCGGTTCGCTTCTTTTTGTTGGGCGTGTCCTGCTTACCGCCCTTGCGTTTATTCGCCGAACTTTCGGTCACCGTTTTGGTGGGCGTTTTGGGACTGTCCACGGAACCGGGTCCTCCGCTTCCCACATCAGGTGTTTCAGAGCCACGTTTGGGACGCTTGCCATTAGCAACAGCATTTGCAGAGCCAGAGGAGTGATCCTTTGTCGTGGTGTTACCACCTGTGGCACTTCCCGCGTTGCTGCTACCCACAGATGCTGTGCTTCCACTATTGCTGCCAGCATTGTTGTTCTGTTGTTTGTTTCTCGTCCTCATCCTGGAGGGTGATTCATCCCTTTTGTTGGTCAGACTCGAATCACTGTCGCACTCGCTGGCGTCGTCCTCGGTGAGAGAACTGTTCTCCTCCTTGGAGACAGCGGGCGATGAGCGACTCGCCGTCTCTGACGCCGCCGTCGCCGCCGTCGTCGCAGTTTGTGGTTCCGGAGTGTCCTCCTTCTTGGGAGGTGTACTATTATTGGCGCGCGTGACACGATTGCGTCGCAATGCGCTTTGCCTACGTCGCCTATGTGGCCGATTGTTATTCGCTCCGGGAGTCTTCTTCCACAGATAGTAGAACTCGACGAGCTCCGGTGTGTCCTTGTGAGGCAGCAAATCCTTATGGATTCTAAAGAAATTTTTGCCAAATTGTCGTAGACCCTTGATGAACTTTTTTGTTTCGTCCTCGGTCCACTTTTTGTCGATCCCCTTAGAGACGGGGCACTTTACTAGAGCTTGTAGAGCTTTGCCTGGATCGTAGCCAGAATCATGTAGCTGAAAAAAAGATATATAAAGATATATTACTATAATTGGAGAAATATATACAGACATTTATGGTTATTTTGAACTTACCACGTCGAGTGCGTTTATTGTTGTGTCGTCGCGACTGGCAGCTAAACAACCGTCTTCTAGTCCGCCATCACACATTCCTTGAAATGCAGCCATTGATCGAGCCGCACGCAAGAACATTAACAAATCGCCATCCGCCACAACACCAGGACTCCATCTTGATTCCTCTAGTTCACGTTCATCGGTTTCCTTGTCGATGGGGAAGCTTGAGATTGGATTATAATCGGGCAGTTTTGCCTTCAGTCGTCATAGGGGGCGCAAATGAAAGTTATGGGATTAGTTTTAAAAGGAAAAACATCAGCGCCAAAAGCTCATTTTAGTTAGTTTACACCACAACCATACACACACACACACGCGCACGCACAGAAACGCAGACACACACACACGCACATACACTGACACAAGAGACAACAATAACAACATTCAGTTTACAGATACAATAACAAACAACTTAAAACTAATGCATGATTATGTATGAACAATGTATATGATGTGTGCTTTTCGGTAAGGTTAAAACGAAACGAAACGGAATGGGAACGAAAGAACGGAATGCAAGAAGAGAAGACGTGAACAGGATATTGGAATTGGATCAACTTCTACTGAGTAGGTAAGTTGGAAGGTAAGTAAATAGAGCTGGTACATCGAATCCAATCAAAAGCCAATTGATTATTTAATAATTTAGGAATTATTTACAGGGAGGATATATGGGATTTTTTTTTTTTTTCATTTTATTTTCTAATACCAAAGTTTTCTCAGCTTTGTCTTATCGTTAATAGCCAATTCTAACAAACCGAAGAAGATACAAAGCTAATAAATACATGATATCATGACCATGAAGAGGCAATGATTACTCATTGAATTTATGATCAGGTAATGCAATCGTTACGTAACCGCAATAATTATAATCGCTATGCTTTAAGATTCAATTTGTGTTCCATATGAACTTTGAATGTCACAGTAAATTTGATATAGGTGATCTATAAAATGCAAATGTTTTCACATACAGAATATCAAAGATAATTTTGGCACATAAGAAAATCGTTATAGATTTGTTTAAAATTAGAAATGGAATTTTAAATTGTAAATGTTACGTAACCGATACAGATATACTCTGCTAACTGTTTACAATCTACCGATCAAAAAAATAAAATATATATACATACATATGTACATAAAGATGTACAAAATAATTCATAGTCCTTTGAGAAAATGAGAATGTGGAACTTTGTAAAAACTCAAAAGATTTTGAGCAGAAAAAAAACTTTGAGGTTCTTATTTTTTTTTTGTAACTTTTTGAATTTTTTTTTTTGGTTGGGAAGGGGGGTTTTTTGTTACCGTGAGCTGAATTTCTGATTTGTGAGAGTTATGTACGTACATAGACATCGTTTACCTGGTGGCCGGGACCCACTCGTATTTCTCCTTGAGTGGAGGCCGCCATCACCCTTTAAAAACACGCTTCCGGTCCAGTGTTAAGCCTTTTTATGCCCACTATGATATGAAAATTCAACTGCAAAGATACAATATAAAAAGAAATGAAACCACTAAAAAATAATTCACAAACAAACAAGTTCTCTTCTGTTTTTTGTCGAATCAATATAAAAGCGATGAAGTTGATATCAACATGCATAAATAAATAATCCATAAAAATAATGCCATGTAATGTGCGTTCGATAGAGACAGAGCGCGCGAGAGACAAAGCGATGAGATTATTGAAAAATGGGCAGAAAAAAAAAATATAAAAGAGATGATGAGGCCACTGGAAATTAGGAATGAACCGTAGGGGAGGGAAGGAATAATGTAGAGGGAATTGGTTGATATTGGTGGTTATGCGGCCTCCTGACTATGTCTGCCTGCCACTTAATCGCTGGCATATGTTAATGTGCCTGACTGCCACGGGCAGACTGCCAGACGACGGACTTGGATTGCTCCGACTTGCTCGTAGCTCACTTTGTGTGCTTGCGTTTTATTTTTTTTCTTTCTCCTTCTTCTTCTCCTGTCGTCTGGCGGCACTCTCTCTCTCTCTCTTAAGTGTGCGTGCAGCTGTAAACAGATTTTCCGCTCAAGTAACTCGGCGAATAACTGTAACGAGGCGGCTAAGTAAGCATCGTTATACTCATGCTACCATGAGGAATTATCATTAAATTTGCTTATGAATCAATATCAATGCCAATAGTCGCAACAGCTACAGCATCAGCACACAGACTGGCAGACGACGCAGTGCGTCCCACAGTCATCATTCGTTGTTCGGTTCGGTCATTCCCATTTTCCCCCTCCCACCTATCATCCTCTTTGTGCCTTCATTCACATCATGAATGCCGACGGTGTTGCGGTTGTGTGGCAACGACACACAAATTATGGCAATTAAAATCAATTAATTAAATGCAGTGGCATCAGCCACGGGCACAGGGGGAAGAACCACAGCGGCAATGACGACGACGACGACGGCGATGGCAAATAAAATGCGACTGGGCTCTCGGATCTGCTCGGACTGCAGGCAGGCGAATAAAAAAAAAACAAGAAATATATATTGTCGACAGATTTACACTCAATAAGGCACGACACGCCGCCTAAATGACTGACGACGACAACGGGGCGCAGCAGTCAGTCCCGACGGAGGCCGCCACGATGAACGCACACGCCTAGGGTTGCACAGTGGTGGGAAAACACACACTCACACACAAATGCACACACACACACACACACACACCCAAATACGCATAGCAAATGTTCCCTTAAGTCAATTGTTGAATAAATAAAATATTTATGAAATGAATTACACAAACTTTGAATATATGTATGTATACATATATCGAGGGTTGATTAAAACCAGAAATACCTATTAAACCTCTTATAAAAAAAGGGATTTTAAATGATGGGGCCCTTAAATTATATGTATAGAGCACCCACCATATTTTCTTTTTTAAGGAATAAGTATAAACATTTTCATGGAAATTATACATGTTAATAAATGTTAATTGTTCAATTAGTTTTCCGTTTCCATTTTCTATATTTTTTCGAGTTTTAAACATACATATGTATATACTTATATGAATATTTATACATGTGTATATCTTCCAAGGTTTCCAAAAATATTCAAAATATTTTTTTTTTTGTATTTTAAATGGGTGAATACAAAGTGATGCGAAATTGCTTGCTAGATTTTCACACTTTTCAATATTATGACCAACATTTTAAAAATATGCATGATCGTATAAAGTCAATATTAAAGTAAATCGGTACTAGTTTGTCATATATAGCATGTGTATGTTGAAATCGTAAATAAAATACAATTTTTGTTTATCTTTTAATGGTAAGGTGGACGACATGCATATTTCAATTTGTATTTTTAATATTTTATATTTAACGACTGACTGCCTGCATGCCCCTTTTTCTGCCCCACTGTGCCAACGGCGGACGAATGGTCTGTGTTTTGGGGCCAACACTTATCAACGACATCAGCGGCAACAGCTACAGCAACAACAACAACAATAACAACAACAGCAACAGAAAGAGTAACGTCAACCAGGTTAGCTGGCCTGGCCTGGCTGACTGGCTGTTTCGTTGGTTGGTTAACTGCTGGCAAGCAAACTTTTTTTTTTTTATGGGGGAGTCGTGAGTGGAAAAATTTCACATAAATACACACACAAACACAGTCACACTCACACACATACAATTACAGTGAGAGACAGAAAGCGAATGTGAACGATAGAGTGAGAAGAAAAAAAGGAAGAGAGAAGGGCACGCGACTAAATCCCACATGCCGAGCACTGGCGCTTGGGGAAAAATTGTGTAATAACTGCGAGCGCAATGTGCTAAGCTGTTCCTGCCGCCTGCCTCCTTCCTGCCTCTTTGTATGCTGATGTTGGCTCTCTGGAGGCTCTGGAGCCCTCTGTTTCAGCTACTGCCTGCCTGGCTGGCTTGCCTTTGTGGTGGCTTTTCTGGCAACAGCTACAGCGGCTGTGTGTTATAAAACAAATGTACTACACAAAAAGCGACGTTGTAAACGCACAAAGCCATAAAATCTAAAAAGACAAAACGAAAGGCTCGAACAATTTTGCCACCACCGAAAAGTGCCTCTGTACCGACCCAATGTGTATACATATATATATATATATAAGTGTGTGTGCCTGTGTGTGTGTGTGTGTATTAATAGCCGTATCATAATGCCCTGCGCTGAGGTTGCGGCACAACAACACAACGGTAAAAGACCACAAATTATGGCACTGGAAGAAAGGGACAGAAACAGACGCAGCTCATACACGCACACACCACATCAAGGGACAGAAGGAGACGAAAAATAGAGAGAAAGAGAGAGTGAACAGTCAACAGGGTCGGGTCGAATCGAGTCTGTACTTTGTTCAAGTACTTTTCATCCATGCTCTGGTTTTGTGAATCAGAGAATCAGCTTTTCTGCCTACTACCACCACACCACCACTTACCCCAGGCCTTTATTTACCAACCAGTACACTTTGTGTGTGTGTCTGTGTGTGTGCGTGTGCATATTTAAGGGCCAATAATGCTGTCAATTTTAACTGGCGCTCGTCCATCTCATCCTCATCTCAATTAATGTCAACACGCATTTTATAAAGTTACACCAGATTAACAATCCAGAAGAACTCGAACCCAAGCGAACCCAATCCCCAATTCAACAACAACTCGTTGAGTTAATATCTACACCACTCCACACCACCCCACCCCACCCCACTCCAAACCATCCCATATACCAGCAGCTCCAACAAGTCGTCAAGGTTCCCCATCTCACTCCGCTCTTATCCTGAACTCCAATTCCAGCCCCGCACCATGCTCTTCAAGCAAATTGTTTTCTAAACAGCCCATAAACATAAACGAAAACAAAACGAGAAATGTAAATGAAAATAAAAACTTAGCAACAACATCGCATCGGATCACATCGCAGCGTCGTCGTCGTCATCGTCGTCGTTGTTGGCATCGTTGGCCACAGAAAGAGGAAATTCAATAAACAATTTGTAGTATGAGTAGCGGAAAATTGTGTGTACGCACGCGGCTAAACGGACGTCGGAGCCAGAGTCAAAACCAGAGACTCGACGAAGGCAAACAAGGGCGTCTGCCCCCCACTTTAGTTTTTCTTATGTTTGGAAAAATGGAAAATAGCCAATGAATGCTAGTTTTAGCCAGTTTAAACCCAGTTATCAATGTTGGTATTATTTTTCAAATGTTTAAAATAAAAATATATCTGAATTTTATATAGATATATTTAGTTGGAATATAATTATGAAACTTATTTATTTCTAATCAGATCAACATTAATGTTTGGAAAGATGTTTAGGTTAACAATTTCCTACTCCCCCCGACAGTTGAGAATAATGCGTACGCCCATGAATTGTCCGCCTCCCTCTGTCTTCCCTTACAACACCATGGAGAGGAGGGAAATGCGTCTCTATTCCATTGGTGTTGTGAGTGTAATTTTTGAAATGGAAAAGCTGTCGACTGTCGTTTGTTAGTGTTGGCTCTCTGGCTTGGTTTTTTCTATCTCTCTGCCTCGTATGTTGCCATCTCTTTCTTGGTGTAATCATCGCTTGCCAATAAGCTGACTAATTGACTGACAAATAGACGGCGGCAGCAGCAGCACCACCACCATCACCACCGGCAGCTACAACTCTGACTCTTAGAGAGTCGGTCGAGAGCCAATAGCGTTAATAAGAGCAGCAGACAACTTAAAATGCTGCCGCCTGATGATGATGAAGATGATAATGATGATGAAGATGAATGCCATTGGAGTCAAGCCGTAACTGTACATTAAGGGTTTTCCTGCTTACACATTTTTCTTCTTCGTTTATATTTTATTTTTTTCCCAGAGAAAAGCGATTATTAGGTTAGTCGGTGTGGCCGAGCTAATGGCCAATGCTAAGTGATATGACTGTAAGTGAATTAACCCTAAACCCCTCTGTAACTATAACCCTTGGGTACAAAATTGATTGCAGGGATGGGTGGGTTGGAAAAGTGCCTATTAGATTCATCAGTTGCCATTTGTTCCTCAACTAATCAAACGCATTTGGGTAGAAAACTTTTTCTTGAACTCGTGCAAATTGATTTGTAATTTCACCATATAAAAAGTGAATAAGTAAATTTATTTCGCACATTTCCCTTTGCTATCTCCTGAATTCCTCACATACACTTAAATAAATCTTGTTTGGTTTAGAGCTCAATTTATTATTTACTTTAGACGGATAGCAGTTTTTTGGTATTTAAACATTTTTAGACGTCATAAAATTTAGACAGGTTTCCAGTTGAGTAGGTTGTTCCAACCAGATGAATATACTCTTCATTACAAGCTGGAAAGCTATTTCGTAAATCTCTCCATTCCAAAAAAAAAAAAAACAAACCCGAATTTTTATACCCGTAACCTCTACCCCTATCCACATACATACATATGTACATATGTATGTATATAATTACCAAAACAAAGCAGACAACATTTTGTATTATATACCATGGCCAATTGATTTGGTCAGAGATATGTACACGAGACAAAGAGTGAGGGACCAGAGTGACGTGATGTGGAGAGGGAAGGGTTGGGGTGTAGGCACTTCTATTGGGTTTACACATCATCATCCCATCCCATCCCATCCCATCCCATCGAATGGTGTGCTGCATCTGTTCGTTTTTTGAAGAGTGCGTGTCAAGTGCGGAAAGGAAATCCCATTAAATGTTAGTAGGCAACTTTACGTTTTATATGTGTTTTTGTTTGTCTCTCATTGTCCCCCTCTCTCTCTCACTGTGTTTGTTTGTATGTGTATACGAATTTCTCGAAATGTTCGTGTTGTGAAAGCCAAATTTTCACAACAAATCAAAACAAGCCAAGCCATGCCAAGTCAGGAAAGCACCAACAACAAACAAAAGCAAAGAAGAGCCCGTCCGTCGGTATGTCCGTCAGACAGACAGAAGCAAACAAATTTCTCTTTTCTTTTCGTCGGGTTAGTGGGAACATACATACATACATACGAGAGTCAATCATAAAGTTAACATGCACATTTACTAACTGCGCTCTAATCATATGAATATGTATACATATTTGATTTTAGTCCACTCAAATTATCCGCATATGTATATACGAAGAGCTCAATTATTATAAAACTTTCATATTATCCCTCGTATGTAGAAATATATGTATTTTGGTATGTGTATTTCTGCCAGTTTTTGGACTGGCCAGCTTACAGTTGTTATGGCCATTACTCAACATCAACAAGAACATTATGCCACCACAGTGGCACTTCTAGTTCCTCCTGGTCTGCCATTTGCCTCTGCCCACAAACTATGGCCAATCTTCGTCACACACACACACACAGTCACATACACAGTCATACACAGATATTCTACACATACATAGACAAAAACTCCACACGCTTTTCTTCATTCAACCCAAACGATTGAGCATCTATTCAAGCAACCTCGACGAGTCAACGTTCCAAAAGCCAAATAAACGACCCACAACGACTAGCTAGCTTGCTCTTCCATCACCGTTTCCCGCGTTCCGCTAACCTGTGGCCCGATCCGAACCCGATGTCTGTATGTGTATGTGTGTGCTACTGCTCTGCACTCGTGTCGTCGTCTCTTCTTTTCTATACATATATATATATATATATATATATATATATATGTTTGTATATTGTGTTCTGTCGGCTTCGTTCATACGATTTGTTGGATTTGCTCATGAAGTTGTTAAACAGATTGTCGGTGTAGATACCTTCATCATTTTGCACGCCGTCGTCGTTGCCGCTGTTGCTGCTGCCTGCCACTGCCACTCAGCTGCCGCTTTCGTTTCTGTCTCTTCTTAGTGCCACCACTCCAAAAACTTCCCCCACCCGACCCCATCCATTTAGCCAATTCTCTGCTTCAGACTGTCTCTCTATGTGTGTGTGTGTGTGTGTGTGTGTGTTGTCTCTTCTCTTTTCCGCCTGTATGTGTGTGTCTGTCTCTGCGTGTGCTTGTGCGATTAGTTTTATGTAATTTTATCGAGTATTTTAAGGATTTTGCGGCTTATCCGCGCTTCATTTGGAAATTGTTTCGTGTTACTTACGGGAGGATGGACGACACACAGTGTAGGAGGGAGTTTGAGAGGAAATGAAAGCATGCGGCATGTATGTAGGTAGAAGTTGGTAGTGGGTCGCAACCCCCTATCAACGTCTTGCCCTTTTGCTGGTTGGCCCTTATTTTTTCCAAGTGTTTATGGAACTGTCGTCATTTGTTTGTTTGCGTCGCGGAGAACTTGTATGTGTGTTAGTAACAGTGTGTGAGTAAATGAGCTCTTTGCATGTGGAATTATTATTGCTTGCCCTTTACACTGCCTCCCACCTTCTCCTCCTGTCCACCTCTTGTATAGCACCTTTTGTCGTAATCGAATTACATATATAAGTAATATATATTGTATACATACATATAGTATAAAAATACAAGTAAAGATTTATGGGACTCATTTAACACGCTTTTATATTATATTCTCTCATTGATTTTACACTGATTAACATGAGCTTAATTATTGAAAAAAAAAAAAAAAAAAAAAAAAAAAAAAAAACAAGTGGTGGAGGGGTGTTAGGTGTGGAGTAAAAAATAATAAACAGAATATTTTATATATTGTGCATGCCAACAAATATTTTGTTGGGCATTATATATTTTAATAAGCGCTTTGTGTGCTAATTATCTTATCGCTAAATGGAGTAGCAGTGCCTCTAACAGTAAACCAAAAAGGCTTCAGCTCAGATTGCTGTTGTCCTAGAGATGGTAGCGTGAAAATGAAGAAGAATCTAATATATCTAATTCTCTTACGTTATATAGAATAGATCTGTATGTAGTTCATGTTTATATATCATAAAAATCTCTCATTTTTATTTCCTTTCTTAAAAATTTTTTGATTTATCTTTTACGAGCAATATTATCTCAAGCAGTCAGTGTTAATCCCTCAGTGCTAATCCCTCACATAAAGAAACGAAATCAGGAAAATCCTAGCGGAAAGATTGAAGTGATACAACAATAATAGCAAATGGATGCTCTCAAAATGAAGAAACAAAGGTATTCCACTAATAGTAAAATTATAAATTTGAATGATTTTAACAAGGTTTCCATTATTAAGATTTGCGACGATAGTCACACTTGATGTCAGTATTGATCAGGAAGTTAATTCTAAATTCCACATAAATGCGTAATCATGTATGTATATGATAAAAGCAAATAACTAAATGAAATAATTAACATTGACTTAAGACTTAGTTAAAATTACTAACCACATTGCTAGCAAATAGATAGTCTTATCTATATAGGGGAAATCAGTTGTTACACTTGTGGATTTCCCACTCACGAGACACTACATTAGCGCTCTTTGCCATCCCTAAAAGGTGGTTTGTATGTGTTTTACACACACACATTACTCACACACGTTTCAGAAAACGAACGCCTGTATGGCCTACCTGTGCCTTGTGGATCTAGTTTTAGTTAACATTTTTTTAAACAAGTAATGCTAATTAGGTTAGTTTATGTAATATTGAGACCTCCAAAAGCAACATTTGACGGTTAAAGAGAAGGGGTGTGGGGGGTCCGAACGAATGAATTCCTAATCGCTGTCAATAAATCGACACTCGAGTCAAGTGTCTCGACTTTTCAATCAGATAAGCAACAATTATAAATTAAAAGCGCAACAAACAGATTAATAAAAAGTAAACTTTAACAGCACCTTATAAATAAGCCAAATGACTAATAATAAAATATGAAAGCGTTCAACAAATCGAACAGCGAACGACGGCACCAACATCAAAAGGCCAGCAGCAGCGACAGACGGACGGACTGATAGATAGACAGTTTGGGGGGACGACGAAACAGCAGCAGCTAATTTCTCAACAGCATTTATTTTGGGGCTATGCTTGTTTCTTTTTTCCCACCTTTAACTACTAACCATTCGATCTACCGACCACGAGCTGCTCGCCGCACCTTCCATCTCCTTATTCTACATTTCTTTGATTGAACATCAGTTTTAGGTCGTCGTTGCTTTGTTATATCAAATGCATTATTAGCACGTTATTTATTAATTAAATACTTTAGTTTTTATGCGACTTTAATCAGGTGGCCTCTGCCCTCACTCCGCACATACCGCACTTTCAACGCTTGTCTTCTTCCGTGCTCTGTGTTTCGTGTGTGTGTACGGGTTTAGGTGAGTTGGGGGTGTCGAAAGATAAGCGCGCAATACAAATGGAAATGGGCAATTGTTGAGAGAATTAGATAAGCGGGCGTGTTAAGGAATTTCCTCGAAACAGAAAATTATTTTTAAAACTGAATCAAATGTTCTAATATTCAATTCGTAGAATCCGACTAAAGCGGAAAGCTGGTAACATGAGATAAAGATTTAAATAACGTCTTCCCAGTAAATTTATAAGTTTACTATTCTCATAGCTAAAAAAAATTATTTACTATAACAATTTGTAAACATTTTAGATCGTGTTACAAGATTATATATGCAATATGAAACTATCTTTAGACAGATTTTCTGAATTGTTAACATTCTATTGCTCCTTTATAACCTATAGAAGAGTCCCAGAATGACGTAATATATCCAAGAGACAACTAATGAAAATTAATAATATTGAATTTAGTTGAAATTTACTATATTGGATATATATACGAATCAGTAACAGGATTAATCCTGTGAGATGAAATACTTCAAGGGAAAGCAGGTGCTATAGATGTAGTTGAAGGATTGCCAACCCCCGGAAACGGGATTCTTGCTTAGGGTTGACAAGCCGGCTTAGTTACAGACAATTCTCAAAAGATCTTTTGTTTCGTCATAATACAATTATACCATTATATAATATGAATCATGGTCAATAGATGTTCGGGAATATCAAACATTCTTATTTAATAATAGCTTTTCGAAAGAGATTTTTATGAAGTAGTCTAGTTTAGTTGAAATTAATCCAGATAATATAAATAATTATTCAGTTTTCCATTTAAGAAACTATATTTACTAAAAGAAAAAAGATGTTTTGAATGAATAATTCCGATCTTATCTGAGTGTAAATCAAATGCTAAGAGTACGTACAGCCAACCAGTGTTGTGTCTGTCTCTCTGTCTGCGGCTATGATGATATAATGGCTCGTTAGGGCAAAACTCAACTGTAATCTAAATTGTTGAGATTAAGATCTAGTTCAGTCAGTTGTTGGTTGGTTTGCTTCTGCCTTGCTTGCCTTATCATTCAGTTTAAAATTAGGCCCAGATGATGGGAAAGTCAGTCAGTCAGTCGACTGCTGGGGCACTTTAATTGATTATGTTGTCCTGGGGTTTCTTTTTTTTTTTTTTCTCCCCCCCTCCCCTTTTATGTAGACATAGTGTGTTTGTGTGTGTGCATTGAAAAATAGTTCAGCCATTAACCCTTGGTCCCCGGCTCGTTTCCCCACAGCCGTAACAGAACAACGACAAACCCTTGCCTTTTGTTGTTGGCCATCAACAGTAGTGATGATGATGATGGTGGTGGAAATAAGGAGGTATAGTGGGAGTAGGAGGAGGTGGTAAAGAAGGGCGTGAACCAATGACACATGAGCCGATATTGAATTAAACAAACAAATAATTATAATTAAATATATGCCTAGTTAAACAGATGTCGTTCTCACCATGAATCCAGGGTAAATGTGCTTAAGGCGTTTGGCGTTCCTCTTTCCTTCCTGCCTACTTCTACTCCTCCCGTGGCAGTAAAAGTAACTCCAAGCGCGCCAGCGGTGTGGAGTAAAGACGCGGAATAGGCAAGGCGCGAGAACTGTGGACTGATACTTGGAAGAGATGACGACGATGATGATGGTTGTGGTGGTGGTGACGACGGCGACGACGATTCACGGAGACGGAGGATTTGTTAGTACTTTTTCTGTAGTTGATGTAGTTGTTGTTGTTTTTGCTCTCAGCGAGGGGGCAGCCGGAAATGTATATTTTGGTTAATTTGCACAAACACACAGCTGGAAATCAAAAAAGGAGAGAGAGGAGATGATGATGATGAAGCAGAAGAAGAAGATGAAGAACAGGCAGTGAAAATTATTGCAATTACAAAAAAAAAAAAAAACAAGAAAAAATT
Organism: Drosophila emarginata; assembly: GCA_037075365.1. Classification (NCBI taxonomy): domain Eukaryota; kingdom Metazoa; phylum Arthropoda; class Insecta; order Diptera; family Drosophilidae; genus Drosophila; species Drosophila emarginata. The sequence continues at coordinate 5,486,918 of JBAMCD010000120.1, forward strand.
TACAAAAAAAAACTTTGATTTTCGGTTTTCTGCAACGTTTATATTTTTGTGATTTTTGCGCGTTTATTCTCCATTTTCTTCTTTTGGGTCTCCTTGTTTTTTTTCGTTTTCTTTTTTTCTTTCGTTTTTTGTTGTCTTTTAAAAGGGCGCACAAACAAATTTTCAGCCAACGTCAGCGAAAAGCGAGGACAACACACAAGAAGGGAGAGAGAAAGAGATAGAGAGCGAGCGAGAGAAGGCGGCAGTGGCACAGGAGCATCTGTGGGGTGAGGCTGAAGAAGGTGGGTGACGCCGACGCCGAACTGCCAACGGCAAAGCAACGGTGGTGGGTTGTTGTTGCTTTCTGCCGCCGACGCTGCTTCCACTGACGCTTGCCTTGCGTTTGCTTTGTTGCTGCTGTTGCGCTGCGCTGCTGTCGGCTGCTGCTGCGCTTCGCTTTGCGATTTCTTTTAAGAAAATTTGTTGAGCCTTTTTCCTTGTCTTTTGTGGCACGTCCGTTTCTCGTTCTATTTGTATTGTTCTTCTCCCTATCCTTTACTGCTACTTCGCCTCCGTCCCAATCTCCTGCATCTCCGCCTTCATCTCATCCATTAGTGGCGGCAGGCAAGCAGTCAAGTCAGCAAGTCCGACGACACCAATAAATTTGAATGATTCTCAACGCTGCGCAGCAACTGCGTCCCACCGCGTTCAGTTTCAAATTAAATTAGTGACACACTTAACTAATAATTAATTTTTGCACACTTGTTGTAGTTTTTCCTTACATTTTCTTCTCTTTAAGCAGTTGCTTTTGCTGTCGTTGTTGTTGGGCGCGTGAAACTCGTCTTATTTTTTTCTTCTTTCTTTCTTACATTTTTTTGTTTTATTTCAATGCTCATGCTCTTCTCTTCTTTTTGCATACACTTTGCGCACACATACACTTACACGCTCACACACACAGTCACACAAACACGACACACTCGCACACACACACATACACACGTACTTGGCTTGCGTTTTTTATTGCTGCTGCTGCTGCTTGGGAAATATGTGTACATATGTATTTTCACTTGGCATTGTGCTTATTACCCATTTACGTTTTATACCGTATTCCATACGCACATTGATGCCCACGTTCTGGAGAGTATTTTGCACTAAAAATTTATTAATATAATTTTGATGGGCTCCAATGTTACAAATACAAAAATACGCGTTAAAATAAAAATGGCGTTGTGTTGTGTTTCCTTGTCGGATAAGGTTGCCCGCTATTACCGGATACGAGAGCCGTATGCCAACCCCCTGTTTGTGGATAAATGCCAACAGTATTTTTGGATAAACTTTGCAGCCCTGCTTTGATTCTAGATAGCGCGAAAAATGTTTTGCAATTATGCCCGTTACTTTAGCGTTATGCAAACACGAAATTAGAATTTATTAATTTCCCATTGCATTATATATGTTAAAATGAAACAAGATTTGTAGAGAATATTAAAATTTTAGATAAAACAAAACTTAGAAAAAAGAGGAGCGAAGCTATTTATATCGCGGCGACTTGTGTGGATTGTCAACACATGAGGAGCGAATTCGCCTTAGTTTGCGGCGCGGTCATCAAAAGAAGAGCGACAATTCTAAGTTAACGGCGAAGCTCTTCAATGGCATCGAATACTCAGAACGATAACTGATAACGATTTTACTGACGATTACGATAGACGATGGTTAGGAGTTCTGTTTTTTCAGTGTTGTTTATATTTTCAACCCAATTGGTCGACTCGTGCGTCCGGTAATTTTCTGGTTTGCGCAAATTAAGACTTGGGCTATAGAAAACAACATTGAGACCGCGCCATTTGGAAGAAGTTAACAATAAATCAATTTTCTGTGTGAAAATTGTAACAAACCGGCCGGCAAAGTCTACCACTGACAATCCAGGACAAGGCATTTATACCAAAAAATGGGAGACGAAGCCACAGCCACCGAAACATTGGACCATCAGGGTAAGAACATAATAATAGTAATAATAGTAGTTTTGAATGCCGTTTAATTAAACCTACGTACGTATGTATGTACATATTATTAAAGGCAGTCAAGCAAGTAGATTCGAGTCCTATGCAAAGTTTAATTTGTTATTTAAATTGCTATTCACAGTTTGCCCAACTGCCATAGCCAGTGTCGGTGTTGACGGGGGTGGGGGGGGAAATGCAAAATGTATTTTCTTTCATTTCCTTCCGCTCACTCCTGCAACCTCGACTACCACTCTTTGGCCATTGCCATTGCCTCTTGACATTTATGTTATTGCAAAAAGTGTCAATAGAAGAGCCTACAACAACAAAAACACAAAAATAACCATAGAAATGTTATTTCCCCCCTACCTCCCCCCCTCGTCCATCTCTGTTGTCTGTGTCTCAATGTTTATCTTGTTTCTTTTTCTCTCTCTATCTTCATGGTGTGCGTGTGTTTTTGCCGGAATATTAAAAATAATATTTGTTCATGGTCAAGCTTAAGCCAATTTTCAATGTTGTGGCCATTTAGCGACTACAACACGACCCCGCTAACGCTGCCGCCACCCCGCACCCTGACCATTAATTTGAAAAAAAAAAAAGAAAATTGCATGACATTTGCCCCTGGGAATCGATGATTTTTGGTTCAAAATTCGCGTGACTTGACTGAGTTTTTGATATACCCATTGTCCATCCAAAACGGCTATATGCTGGCCACCCAAATCCATTCAACAGGGAGCATGATAAATGGGACCTGTCAGAAGGCTTGTGTAGATATGAATTCCCAATAGAAAGTTAACTATTTTTTTTTTAAATAGATAATTAATTTGGCATCTGATCATAATCATCTGTTGATATAAGCTATATAAAATGATGGATATGTGTGGGGATTTTAGCAATTCATTTATTTTTGTCGCACAGGGTATCACAAAAGTCGGCTAAGAGAAAGAAAGAATTTACCCTTATCGCTAGCCACTTATGGTGACGCCGGGATTTTTATCAGTTTATGGTTCGTTTATATTCTTTTAGCTTTTATTTTTTTTTCTTTGTGACATTAAAGCCTACTGCAAACATTTAATCGAAACTTGCTTAAAATGTCATCTAGATTAGGTAATTTTTTAAATTTATGGGCAAGCTAATGAATTGCAGTGACCATAATAAATATACCTGGCAAATAAAAATAAACCGAAATTTAACTTTTACCTTTCGGGTATTACACTTTTCTTATGACAGTTGATCATGCTATACAAATACAAGTTGGAAGTAATCAATTCTGACTGGAAACTCTTCTTAAAGGTAAACAAATTGCTTTCAAAATTGTTTCTTTATTGAATATTACAATTGCCATGAATCTATTAAAAAAAAATACCCTAACTAAAGAAGGAAAAATGATATAAAAAAAATCCAAAAATTAAAACTTCTCAGAAGAATTCTTCAGAAAAATTGTCAGAAGACTCTAATTCAGCTTTATTTTGGCCGATTTGATTTGCTTCTTAGAATTGCATCTATTGATTGGAATAAAAATCAAAAAAACTTATTTTCTATCAAATTGTTGCAATTTTTAACGATTAAACACTGTGAAAATTTTAAAAATTCTGCTCCAAACTTTCTTTTAACGTTTCGAATTTTTTTAATGTGGATTTTTACTAGGAAAAATAGCATTAAAACATTAATAATTAACAATAAAACATTTATACTAAAATCGGCTCAAGGATGGCCAACTTACAGCGTAAAGCATATAGGTCAAGTCCTTTATTCGGAGCAAAACTTTTCGCATTATAGACAGTCCTTCTTAATATATTGATATGTGTATACATATGTATGTATGTATGTACATATATACCTAATAGTAATAAGGAAGTCTTTTTTATTTTTTGATTTGAGATATACATAGAATATCAGAACAAAAAGAAACCAGTGAAATATAGAAAGGTTATCACAGACCAATTTTCCCTTGTAAGTGTCATAAAAAAATCTACGAATTCTAAAGGCAGGTATCAAAATGCAGATAATGGAAATTAATAAAAGATGATTCAAACAATATTTAGAATGGAAGATCATTTAACATTATTCCCACTTAGTCAACAAAAAGGTTTCGAAAACGAAAACTTGTTTCGCTACATTAACTGATATCTACATATATAATATATAATTAAATATATATGTAAAAAAATCTTACTTTATAGTAAATTCTTTTATTGTGTTTACCTTTTCTACTTCAACTCAATTAAATTTCACCTCTCCTTTGTCACATTCAAAAAAAAAAAAAAAAAACAACTATCGGCTAGCACTTTGAGCGCCATCGATCAATTAGCCACGAGTTCATTAACAAGCTAATTATGAATTCATTTAGCGCCTGGCTAGAGATTAAGAAATTCATTTTTTTTTTTGCTCAGTTTTGTTTAGCACCCTTTTTCCGGCGGATAACTGACACTCCACCCCTCTCTCACACTTGCTCACTTGGGTTGGGTTAATTAAATTGCACAAAAGCCCAACGGATAGCAAATCTTTTTTGTTTCTGTTGCTTTCATTGTTTTTGTTGTTGGCATTGCTTTTGTTTTTGTTTGTCATAAAGATATGCATTGTATAATGCATACATATGTATATGAGTGAAGCTATTTATAGACTTGAAACAGTGCACGTTGTTAGCCCCGTTGAGAACACGACATAACAACACGAATATAACATAACACACAAATACCTCCCCCCCACCACACCACCGCCAACACCATCCCAACACTCGTCCCCATCTAACTGGCAAAACAATCTGCAACCCGCAACCACCCAAAAAAAAAACACGGTTCGACCACCCTCTTCTATACATATGTATGTACATACATCACATGCCTCAGGTGATGAGGATGCCTCGCTGGCTAGCAGTTGTGTGATTGATATTTGTCTCATTGGTATAACACCTTCGCAGTTGTTTTATTTATACCCTATACCCCCACCCAACTATGTCAAAGGGTATATAAAAAACTTGTTCAAGTGTCTACTGAACAGATTGGGGGCACATTACTCACTCCTATATGAAATAGATACAAAGGTGTATAGTTAGACATGGAAATATGGTAGACAACTGTTGATAAAGTCTTATATTCTGAATATATCAATTTGTCTTAAATCATAATATTCACTTGCGTTTAAATTATTTTGGTTTAATTCTGGCGAAATTAATAATATTTTAATTTTGAATCAGATTCATTAAACATTGAGCAATTTAAGTTAGTAATGTCTAGAAAATATATTTAATTTTTGAAAATAATATAAAAAACTAATCACATTTAAATTTAATCATCAGAATAGATTTCAAAATTATTTTTCCTATTTAATTTAAATTTAATTGCCTCGTTAAAGGTTAGAATACCTTCAAGTAAGGCAATTAAATTTTGTTTGCTGTCTATAATATGTACATATGTATGTATATAGGTATATCATTTAAGGAATTCAAAAATAATTAATAAAAAAAATAATATATTGAAAATAATCCAACAGGATAGTCCTAAATAGTTTAATTTCGAATCAATATTTTAATTAGAAATGTTCCCAAAGCAGTTATTATTTGTTGATTCAGAGAATGTTACTGAATGTTCATATAAATACGAGGTATTTAAAAGGCGGCACTTTAAAATAATTTCCAATGTTTTTAAATATTCATCATCCAATAAATAAACATTTTGCTAAGCATGTTGTGAATATTTTGTTGTAGGTTTTACAAAACTTTTTCGGTTAAACGGCCAACGGGCACGTAATACAAATATTAGATGCCTTTTTTAGCAATCATCAGTGATATAAATATATAAATATGTATATACATACATAGTAAAAATATGTATAATAATTTTGCAAAGTTTTTTTTTCAATGATGTAGCTAGAAAATACATTGTTGAATACTTTGGAAAGGTTTTAAGCAAATAAAGTACAATTTATACAGAACCAAATAAAAACTGAATATAAATTTAATTGTTGATTCTTAGTATATAAGATAAGAGAGCACGTGTGAACAATAGTCCAGGAAATGCTTGATAACATCTAATATTTACCCATATTATAAATATATCCAATATATTGGAGATATATTGCCACAAAAAATTTGACAATTCAATTTAATTGAATCTTTGTATAATCGTTAATCTATCGCAAGCAATTTCATTTTTCACTCATTGACTGACTTACAATTGCCTGTAACTGTCAATGGATTCTCAGGTATTAACGGCATCATTCTTCATTGTGACAATGGCAATGCCCTCTGATAAAAACAATTACTTATTTAAAGCAAAGTAACGTTGAATTATTGACCCTTGCTGATTTATGACCCAATGGGCATTTCCTTTTCTCTTTCACCAGCTCAACGATGTTTTTTTATATTTATTTATTTTTGTTTTAAACCAATTAAAATGCATGTTCTTTTGAGATCCCTTGATAGGACTGCAATAAATTCGTTGATGACAGTTTTAATTCTGTGAAAAAAAAAAAAAAAAAAAAAACAAAAGTATACAAAAAACATATTGAAATGCATGTTCGTATATCAATTAAGGTATGAACAGTGATCACATGGCGCATACTTTATATATTTTTCAGCTGTCTGTCTGAATCTGTTTGAGTTTACTTAAATCTGTTTCTGTCACACACACAGGCAATATATATACATAAGTATATACCACATATATCTAAATAGTATCAAGATTATTCACTGCTAAATAAACAAACAATCTGTTGGTAGAATATTTGTCTTTCTTTCCAAGTTATCAAGTTAAAATGTTTCCAAACTTAATTTTAATTAGATGATTACTTTTATGACTAGAATAAAAGATAGAGAATGTAATGTAAGTACTTATAATCTATATTTTCTGCCTTTAAAATTGGAAGAAAGATTCTAAAGCTAAAGCCATTAAATTTGGAATATAGATTTTTTATATATTATTTTATATAATGAAGTTGTCTTAAGAACGATCAGTTGCAAAATTAGTTCTATTGTAAATTAATTCTGATTAGCGAAATATCGCATAAAACGAATAAATGAAAAGTTCTAAAAAAAATTAAACAGTTTTGAAGTATTTTTATCTGAGTTCTTTTGCATTTTTAAAGCAAGTCCAGCGCCGCAGATAGCGGTTAACTATACTGTTAACTGATATTTTCAAAAACTTTTTGAAAGTGGCTTACTTATATTGTTCGAAAAATGTGGTCTTAATAATTCTTTAAACATATTTCCGAACTAATGGAAATTAATCAATCAAATCAATTATTCATTCTAAATAAAATGGCATCTGATTTTCTCCTAACTTACACCTTTTTTAGAACTAACGGAGCGCCCCATGTTTTGGATTCTTATCATTAAAGATTTCATTGTATAAATAGTCGAAATGGTTTTAATTAACTATATATGCCACAAACGAACCAATTTAAATTTGTACAAATGCCAATGGGGGAATCAATTGATCTCTCTTTGTTCCTATATATGTATATATCTCGATATCTCGATAGTTAACAGTTGCTGGCATTGCTGCTGCTGCTGCTGCGGCTGATGAGACAGTGCGTCGAATTGCGTCCATCCAAAATGCTTTTATAGATTTCTATTCTATTTAAAATCGATTTGTAAATATTCCATTAATGATTAATCAATGCTGATTGGTTGGGCACGTGAGAGTGTATACCATGCCACACACACACACACAGACCAATTGATTTCAAATCCTGCCCTGCAACCACCTTATTATTCTTCACCTTCACCCTCTTTTATTGTCATCAACTTTTCTACATTTTGCTAGCGGTAAGGTCCGCCTGAAGCGTGACTTTAAATGAAATTTATAAAAAGAACAATCGAGTTTGCGATTCCCTCGACACTTGAGAGCAACGCTTCTATATATATATATATGTAAATATGTATAATATATATAAAAATATGTGTGTGTGTGTGTGTCTGTGTGTGTAAATTAAATGCGAAAGACGAAACGGGAAATGGCGAATTGACATCGTAGTAGCAAACCTATAGCCATGGAGCACTGGGTCGCTCTCTTTTGTTGACTTACATTTAAGCAGATTAAGCTGGATTACAATAAATTGTTTACAAGCAGCTAGCAAGCAGGCAAAAAGGAAAATTACTTCAATATCAGAAAGAAAAAAAAAATGTAAAGGAAGGGAAATGGGGGAACTGAAATTGAAATATTGTTGACAACAATTTCCAGTAAAAACCAAATTAAAGACACATAAAACTGCACCAAAATGAAATTATGACGTATTGCTGATCGGGCGATCGGCCAAAAATTAAAACGTAGCAAAACAGTCTACGCCAACATTCTTTTTTACGCGGAGACAGCAATTTGAAAATATGTGATGTGGAAATCTATTTTTTTTCCGTCTCGGTTTTTGTGTGGAAATTCATTTTTTTTTGTTTCCCCCTCAAAATAACAAAACTTTCCCCTTCTCTCAACTCCCCCTTCCACTCTTTGATGTTTTACCAATTGTCTTGAGTGGCCAGAAAAAGAAGAACACGAAGGAACAGTCGACTCTATTAATAGGCATTAAGTAAAGGCGGGGGGGCCATGAAATATATTGTGAATGAGAGATCTAGTGTCTCTGACTAACTAAAAAAGTATCTAAAACTTAAAATTCCATATGAGAGATAATTGTATTTGATTATCGTTATAGTTACTAAAGTACTGATTAGAAGTACGTTAATGTGCTAAAGCTATAATCAAATTCCAAGTTAAGTTTCTATTGTTGATAGATTATAAATTTAGCGATTTGTTAATTGCATTGTGAAATAAGATTCTCACTATTATTAGCTCTCTTTTTTTAATACAGGGTGTCTCATGCATATAATAGAACCTTCAAACAAATCATTAGAAAATGTTAAATATATTGTAAACTTGAAGAATAACTTAAATGACCTTAATGCATTATATAGAAAAACATTGTCGTGTTTATCTACATTTATTTGCTTTGAAATAAAATGTAATTGGTTAAAAAAAATCAATAATAAAAATAATATATCGACATGAAACAAAGAAAATATAAAAGTATAAAAAATTCTAAAAATATTTAATTGTATTTTGTTTTTGATTTGTGATTTTTTCATTGAAAGGGAAAAATTGCAACAATTCAGTTATTCAATATATGTTTATATGTATATATTATGCTAAAAAATATATTTGATATACATATTTGAAATTTACTTTGATTTAGATATTATATTTATCAGATATATTTATAGTTTCTTTTGCTGAACTTGCAATCAATCATGCTCAATTGCTTTATGCCTTATTTTTAGACACTTAGACATTTAGTTTTTGGAATCTACACAATTCCCATCCAGTTTTCTCTAATGGCAAGACAAATAAAATTCGAATTTCTTTATTTATAAATTTGTGCCCACATTTTGCGCAAGTTGCTTTGAATAGTGCCCGGCATATTGCCCCCTTGTAAATTGCATATTTACGGTTAGTTAATTGAAAATTGTAAAGACTCATTTGTTAAATAAGCTAATGGAAAAATAAAAAGCAAAATCGCCTTTTGGCGAAAATAAGGCCCAAGGCCCAGGCCACCGTACAAATATCCATGGCAACAGGCGGCAGGTACAAGCGTCTTTTATTACAACCATATACAAAGATATATACAAATATGTAGTGTATATACATATGTATATATATATATGTATATCTATGTGTATACTTAGCAAACGATGAGATAAACAAATAAACAGAAACCAAGCAAACGGAGGCACAAGACAAGAGGCGACGCCTCACTGGTAGGAAATCAAGTAAACTTCCCCGAACATTGCCGCGGAAATTGCGTGTAAGCGCGTAATTAAACGCGTCCAACGCAGGTTCCGTTCTCTGTTGTCCCTTCATCCGTCCCAGTCCCAGTCGCAGTCGCAGTCCCAGTTTCAATCACAAACCGAATCCAATGAATCTCTGGCATTGGTTTGCGTTACTTTGTCGCCTTAGGGCTTAAATTGCATTAAAATTGGGTCAATTGGGACCAACTTGGCTGCAGCAATTGGCCGCTGGCCTTTTTTTTTTTTTTTGATTTAAAGCTTCATATTTCTAGACAGGCACAGTTGAGTGACGACAAGAGTGAAATTCATTAGGATCGTGTGTGAATGGGTTAGCGGGCTGGGGCAGGGAATACAACTTATAAATATGCTTATGAATGAGTTAATTGTTAGATTTTAATTGATGTTAACATGCAAACTGGCAATGAATCGCGGAAATGGAGTTTCTGTTAAACTGCTCAGCTGATTAAGATAAATGCCAACTGGTGATTGCACGACAAAATAAACTGACTTAATTTTCTTCGTTGGAGTTGCCTTGAGAAGGGTCAATAGATAAACGAACAGTCGGATTAACCTTCAGGAATAAGACAAACAGAGAAAATATCGATAACATTTACAAGATACTTATCAACAATATATATGAATGTATATTGCTACATTTATTTTGTCAACAAGTTTTTGTTTATACAATTACAATTACTTTATCCATTAACCTTTATTTAGTTTATGTGTCAACTTTTTACATTCTATGCAATTTACTGTTGATAAGTTTATCAAACAAGTTTCTTGTTGTCTAGTGTAGTTGTGTTGGCCTTTTGGTGCGTGCGTGTCTTGATTTGATTTGACTCAATTTAATTTAACTGACTTTGTTATTATGCAAATGATTATTGGTGTTGCTAACTAGTAATTTGTATCTCTCTCTCTTTCCGTTTCTTTCTTAGATCACCATGTGCATTTTGATGCAGCCACTTTGAAGGATGACTTCGAATCGGACAGTTGTGTGACATATCAACGTTCGGGGGATACGATTATCGTTAGCCTGGGATTTCTGCAAATTAACCATCGGTATTTAATTGACTTGAAACTGCCAGCTGTAATGTTTGGTGACGGAGCTACACCAAAAGCAAGTAACAAATTTGTTCCGGTTGTTAGTGCCACACCAAATCTACATTGCCGCATTACCGAATTTGCTGGGACCAAGCATGATGAGCATGATTTCTTTGAAATGAAACTCGAATTCTTTGCGTATAAAGAGAAACTGTTACGCGAAGTATTACACATTGTCCACTCGAATAATGCCAAGGAACTGCTGCAGTTGGTCATTGCGGCCCGAGTGCTTGGCAAGGGCAAGGGAACGCCAATGTTGCGCACTGGCATACATTGCATAGGAGTTGAGCGGGATGATGATGAATCGGAGGCCTCAGACTTTTCTGGTTTCGATAAGCCCTAAAGACGCTGGCTGGCCATCCATGCTGTTAGTCTCGTTACCGTATTTCTTTTTATATATAAATATATATATATATATATATATAAATATTTTTTTTTTGTCCTAGTTTCTTAAGTAAAGCAAATATAACTATTGTATGAGATGCTAGTATGTATTTACTAAATGTATGTATATGGTTAATATGCAATCGCGGAGTCGCCTGCATTTGTATGTAAAATTCATTGAACATTTGCCTTAATGGTTTTAGTTTGTCTCTTTGTCTATTACTTATTGTTTTGTAATACATCCATCGGTGTACTTAAATTTCAATTGTTGGGATGGCTTACAATAGAAAAGTGTCAGGAATCATCATGTTGATGTTATTCGTAGATAGAGTTCGACCATTATGATTGGACACATGAGTGGCTCGTTCCAACTTGTGTCCGGTTATAATACAATAGCCACAACTTGTGTACGCTGTGCGTGGTCAAAACTGTCACAATATTGTATTATTGTATTATACATACTTGTAACTAAATGTCAATTCCAATTAATAACACGCAGCTACCCTTACACACACACACATAGTTTGAGATTGACTTGTATTTGTATTCTTGTTGCAAATACACAATGTCATGCCTCATTTAAACTGATTTTGCAATAATGTGACAGGCGACTTGGTGGTTTATGCCTCATTTGAATATCATCTATGTGCGTAGTTTATTTACCACAAATGCATTAAATTTGTTCCATTTGGTTGGTTGGTTAATCTCGTAGAGTATATGGTAAAGTTTATCGAAAGATGATGATCGAACAATTGTTTTATGCATGTTAATTAATTGTAATATATAGAAAGTGATTTAAGGCAAAGGCGTATTAATAATTTTCCGTTTCATTTTTCCTTTTTAAATATTTCTCATAATTTTGTTTTGTTGGTTATTTTTTTTTGTACGCCCCTAAAAGTAGGCTGTACAAAAACAAATGAAATTATTGCTCACTTGCCCGTTTAGATCTGATTTGAGAAATTGTGAAAAAGAAGCAACAGAATATAGCCTGTTTGATATTTATAGATATTGATTGAAATGAATACAAATCATTGCCACTTTAATGCGAATATTACCAATTCAATTTATATATATATATGTATTTATCAATGTATGTATATACATTTATTCATATTACATTTTTAATATACACACATACAAAATGTGTACTTGGAGGCATTTTAACTTTTCATGTCTAATGTTTCATAATGAATAAATTGTACGACCAATTTGAATTGTCAAACTGGCCTAATAATATCTGGCCAATATAAATATGCTAAGTGTTACTAAAGACCAAATGCAAGCCTTGATCTAAATGTAACAAAATATATATCTTATAATAAATACAGATTTAACTGTATAATGATAAAGCAAAACACACTTAAAAATTATACCTATTATATATACATACATATATATATACTCAAAAGCAAAGTATATGACTAAAAGCAAAATGCAATTTATTGTATAATCAACTTTAAGGTGCTCTTAGGCATTATATTGTAACCAATGGAATGTTTATAACTAAATAAGTTAACACAGTTTTTAAAATTGAAGTATTTACCAAATGAGCATTTTTTTTCTGTTTGTTTAATACATTGTATAAAATTTAATCTCTCTATTGTCAAATATATATGAAAAACGAAAATCCACAGGCACAGAAACAATTTATATAAAGAACCGAAAAGAAGAACAAACATTTTATAAAAGAAGTTAGATTATACAACAAGCAATCAAAGCAAATTCAAACTAAATACTTTCTGATTAACTGCATATATACTATATAGATGAAGTACATTTAAAATTATTAAATCGATGGCAATTTTATTGTCAGCTTTCAATAAACGAATTCGGTAAGGACCCACAAAAACTTTCATATTGACTTTTAATAATAATCGATGCTGAAATAATATTTATTTATATTTTATATAGAATCAAGAACTATATATTGCACCGATCAATATCATGGATTTTTTGTAAGCTAATAGGCAAAATAATAATCTGGAATGTAATCTGTTGTGGACTATGTGTATTTGGGTTTTGGTTAAGTATTTTCTGAATTAAGCTTTGTTGCTATATTATTATAAAATTAGTTTTTCATTTAGTAGATTTTCACATTGGCAGGACAGCGCTTTTCGTTAAAAAATTTACCTTAATTTTCTATGATAGATCTATTGATATTTAATTTACGATATACGTACATATATCAAAAACGTTGAGAAAAAAATCAGTACTGGTCACAAAGAGAATTGCGAATGTAAATTGCTTTAATCTGTTAAACATTTTAACATTTTAACGGACGCAAAGTAAATCTAAAGGAAACTACGTAAGCAAAACCATTTTCTTTCATTTTTAAGCCCTTAAGAGAGATTTGCCAATTGTGTTACTCTAGCGTCTCAGCTAGAATCTAGATGACATCATTGTCCTTGCATAAGCAAAAATTCACCCCTGTTATCTATAATACAAAATTGAATATCCGCTAAAGAAATTCAATAAACTGATAAAAGAGCTGCAGGTGAATTTTTAAAAAATTATTGTGCATTTGTAACATGATATATATTTAGATTGCTGCAAATAAACTGCTCTCTTCTCAGCTGCTGAACGACGCTACGAATACATACATATATGTATATCGGGCGAGGGCGAGCTTAACCCCTTTATAGCAACAGCGACACGAAGCCCGATTCGCAGAGAGAAGAGCTTCTTTAGACCCTCTTTAAGTTTAGAGAGATCATTCTTACCTTACGCTCTTTTTGCTCTTTCTCTCTCACTCGCTAGCGTTGTTTCTTGGCCAGAGAGACTTTGCTTGCTTTCTTGTACGACGGCTCATTCGCGTTCCAGTTATTCATTCAGCCGCATTGACAGCCGGAAGAGTTACGCTCCAAATTTCTCATTTAATTTTAACTAATCCCGATCGTTGTTGAAGAACATTCCCAAAATGATAACATATAAAGATCATAAGTTCCTTGTTATATCCGTTAATGTACTGACCATAGGTTCCTTGATTATTTTCTTATTAATCTATTGGCAACAAAGTAAAGGCCAAGAATCATTGGGAGATGATAGCAAAACACCTGCCGTCAATGTCCAGTAAGTATTTTAATACAAAAAATATGATTTTACTTATACTTTTATATATGTATGTACGTGGATAAAAAAAATAACTTTATTTGTTTTGCTGTTTTCTAGTCAATGGCAAGCCGAAGGCAACCTTACCACAATATGAATTATTGAACAAAGTGCATGCATATATACATACATATATAGGTACATATGTATATACCTTGTTGCCTGTATATACATATGCTCTCTCGTATGAAAATCTATTCGAGTTACAATCAAAACTATGTAAACAATAAAGAAAAAAATTGATTTTTAAAACTGAACTGCTGTGTGTGTGTTTACTTTAACTATTTCCGAGAAACGCTACATTGTGTCCGCCATTTATTTAAATAATATATGTACATATGTATTATGGTGATCATATCAAATTGGATGTGGTGGCTATACAACAATATGTATGTATATATCACATATATATACTATAGCCACGAAAATGGAAAAATATCTTCAAGCCAATTAAAAAACAAAAAATTGTGTCAAAAAAATCAATTCAATTAATGGTTAGCATCAGTAAATTACATTTTACTATTGAATTACCAGGAAATAAATTTTAGTCGGAAGTCAACATGATTAGCCGATTTCATACTATAATTCAGTTTGTATTTTGCATTTTTTCGATATCGTAATTTATTTTGAGATTATAGTAACGATCAGTCGAAAATAGATTAATAAGAATATTGTTAACTTGATTAGTTTGAGTTTAGTGTACTTCTGAAACAACTAATCAATATTCATCGACAATGTCATATTTGCTACTACATAGCTAAAAAGTTGAATGAAGAGATTTAGTAAATATGACTTTTTTTTTCCAATAACAATGATTTTTATCACATACTTATCAATCGTATTATCGTTTGGATTGGTCATAAATGTCTTAAGATATTTCACATTATCGCTTTACCCACCTGGTTAACTAAAACAAATAATAAGCAAAAAGAAAAAATCTAGTAGCTCGAATTAGGTTCGACAGTGTAGATTTTTGTATACCCTTTCAAAGTTACATATGTGACAAATTAACTTTAATTGATTGTAAAAAAAAATAATATGCATATAAAAATAACAAAAAAGTAAAGCAAACTCAATTATGCTAAGACTTTTCCTTTTAATACCCTGTATCCATAGAGTAAAATTTCGACAATATTAAATATATGTACATATATATTTTTGATCAGTATCAATAGCCTAGACGGTTGAGACGTGTCCGTCTGTTTATATAGACACTGAAATCTTGGGAAATATAACAGCTAAAGATACATATTTTAGTTTATTTTAAATTTTTGTTAACTTAACAATTTAATTTGTTAGAGCATTTATTATTGTTTGTCTTAATATTTTTTATAATTTTCAATAGGCTTAGAATCGATATTTTTGACCTCTTAAGGTTTTAAATGTCACTAATTCGTTTCTATTCTGTGATTTCTTTTTAACTAATTCTTTGAAAATAAATTACATTTTTAGAGGTATTAATGATAACTATGTATATGATATAGTCGTTGTTCAATCAGAATGATTACAAGATATACAATAAGTGTATTAAATTCTGCGTTGATCGAAAGAAACAGATAAGACTTTTATCAATTATCATACTTTATACAGACGAAAGTGCTGCTTTCTATGCCTCGTTAACTTTTTCTCAGAATAAATACATACATATGTACACATTTGGCAAGGGTATCAGTAAGGAACAAAATAAAATGACACAATATGGCAATATTTCGTCATATATTTTATTTTTTCGTTACAAAAAACAAAAAAAAAACACGAATTGTGACGTTCTTACAGTGGCTCACAGCTTATTTCGTTCAAGGGTAAGTATGTGGAATTTTAAAAAAGTATTACAACGACCCAAACCAAAAATCAGGTATAATTCAGTTCTGCATGATCGCCATGTACTGAATTCAGCAGCCTAGTCACATCTCCTGAATCTCTGGAAAATTTTAGATATGGCGATTCGGAAACTTCTTTTTCAAGAGATTTTTCAAGTATTTCAAAATAAATGCAAGGCAACAACCACATTTTTTTCTTAATGGAAATTCGTCTAAAAGATGTAATTAATCAGAAAAGAAGCCATATAAAATACTAATAATAATAATGCACGAAATAAGCTGTGACATGAAATAAGTCACTATTGTTAGTTTTTTTATAAGTTCATTAATCGGTAAAAAAAAAACTAGCATTTAATTTTTTTTTTTAAATCTTAGTTAGTTTAGCAGGTATAAAAGTTAAAATTTTTTAGTACCCTTGTACGAAATACACTGTGAATCACTGTATATTATTCTTTCGTTACAAAAACAAAAAAAAAATTTATAAGTTTGTATATGCATATATGTATGTACATACATATTTATATATGTATTCCATTCCTTTTGCTATTGAGTCAATGTCTCAGCTAAGAGAGTCTGAGCTTGTGCCGCTATCTATTCCTATACTTTATGTACATATTTCTATAATTTAACTTTTGCAAAAATATATATGTGTATATTGTTATACTATTTGCATATGTACATATTTGTAGTTATAGTAGCAAGTGGAAAATAAAGAATAAAAAAAAAACATATAAGAGGTAAAGTTCATGGTTGTCAAATATTTGTGAAATTTAGCAATAAATTTTGATATAGTGTCGTAGATAATGGTACGACAGTACGTCATGGGATCGTGACTCAAAATGCAATGTATATATAAATAAAAGGGTATGTATATTTGGCAATGGTTTGGCTAAAGTAGGTCATTATAAATAAACTGATGTTATCATAATGCTGTGCATCATGACTAGATCAGTTTTTATACTATATAATGCAATATGCATATATATATCTCAGGGGCAACAAAATAAATACAAATGTTTAAGAGATTGCAAGGCGAAGTCTTTGTTTGCCCCTCCGGAGTCTCCCCCCCTCTCTCTTCCAAAAAACATAGTTGACTAGCCCTATCGCCGCTGTTTATGGCTGTGGTCATTTTGCCTGTTTCCTCAAGGTCATGTACTTTATCCGGTGTCTGTACTGCTCTATTCTATACTGCATGTTATCTCGCTCACTCTTATCTGTAAAGTTGCAGTTGGCATTTCAATGAAAAGCTATCGTCGTTAGTTGTCATTATCCGATTTCGGTTTTGGTCAGCAAATACATATTGGTTATACATATTATTGAATGGGCCAAAAAGGAATATGATATCATATATACAGCTCAAGTAATTTGTATTTTCTGAGTCTCCAAAATCTCGAACTCTTTCAGGCTTCTACTGCCTCCGCAATTCATGTGCCACCGTCTCCTAAATGTTTGCAACCGCGATCATGGAGCATGCCTCTGCCTCTCATGTCAGAAGCAACTGCATTACAATATCAGTTGTGTGTGTGTGTGTGTGTGTACGTGTTCCGTGTTTTCTTTCGGCCATGAACTTCTCAAGTGGAATTCTAGCAATCGGACTGACTAACGGCGAAAAAAAAAACAACTGCAAATACCATTGAATGATTGATAAAAAATATATATTTTTTAATGTCGCACGCGTCATCGAAGTACATTAATCAATCCAAAATCCAAAAAATGCATTAGAAATGTTCAAAAAATAACTTTTGCACTTGTTCGGCTATCCAATTAAATATTTAAAAATATTTAATGAATAAAAGTCAATAATAATATAAATTTACATATATTAAATCAATTTGAATGGATTCGGCAAATCACATAAATAGGGAAATTGTTTTACTTGCAAAGTGCAAACCACAAGAAATTAACACAATTGTACATACATTTACATTTCTTTTACACTCCGTTATTCATCTTTCTCTCTCCCACGTTCATATTGTTTTTTGGCTCAAAAGATTTGCTTGCTTATAATAATTTTAACTATTCCCGATTGTTGTTGAAGACCATTTCCAAAATGATGGAACCTAAAGATCATAAGTTCCTTGTTCTATTGGTTAATGTACTGACCATATGTTGTTTGATTATTCTCTTATTAATCTATTGGCAACAAATTTTACCCCAAGGATCATTGGTAGATTTTTGCCAAATACCTGCTCCTGATATCAAGTAAGTATTAACAGATAAAATCATATTCATACGTGTATCAAAAAATATCTTTATTTTTTTTTGGTGTTTTTCAGTCAATGTCCAGCTGAATTCTTGAACAAAGTGTATGCATATGTCGCCTGTATATGAATATATGTATGTATATACATATGTACATGTGCTCTCACGTATGAAAATCTATTCGAGTTACAATCAAAATTATGTAAACAATAAAAAAATGGATTTTCAAAACTGAACTCTTGTTTGTGTATTTATTCCAACTATTTCCCAAATTCAGATATTTACAGAAAATCTTTCTATATTGTATGTATTGTAAATGTATTCTTTTTAACCTGGGGTACATAATTCCAATAAGTATTTCTAGTGGGACTTACTATCCCAATGAGTGTAAACAAACAAACAGTCAGTGTGACTGACAAAATTTGATCAAAGATGTCAAATTTGATTGACAATTTCTTTGCCAATTTATTTTAGATTTATATATATTATGTAAGTCAGTGGGAGTGATAGATATTGAATTTTAAGAAATTTCGAACTTACTTCCGACCCAAAGATTTATACAATTAAAGAATTTTGTTTGAACTCTGATGAATGCAACTAAAAACGAATTTCATATGATAGATACAATTAATTTCTGAAAATTCATAAAAAATTTTTTCCAATGACAATATCGAGAACGATGTGAGTCGTGGATGGCAATGCCAATGCCAAGTCACGGTCAGTGTTGGTGTTATAAATGATAATTAAAATGCATCAATTTATTCTTCCAATGCACTGTGAGAACAAACAGTCATTTAATAAATATGCTCAATCAATGCTCCCGCTCCCCCCCCCCCCAATACAGACCTTTGGCAACAATGCGAAAACAGAAAATGTGCAAAAAACGTGGAGAATGAATCGGTAAAAGAATTGTGGAATAAAAAAAATACAGAAAATATTTGCTTAATTAAAGTAATTATGGTTTCATATTTTATGTGCACCCCGTGTATACCCTTTGCAGGCTCTGGTCAATGGGTAATTACGTTTTGTCATAAATTTCACATTTATTTTAAAATGTTATTAACTGCTCGGGCAGCACTCTCTATCTATCTTTCTCTCTCTCTCGCTTACTGCCACTCTCTCTCTTTCTTTGTCATTGTGTTGGTGGCTCATATTATGTGATATGTATGATATATATAATCGTATAACCATTTCATATATTCTTTCATTCTTTTTTTTTTTTTTTCTTTGTGTAGATGAAGTCGGGTTGAGTCGGGTTGTGGGACCACAAATGGTTTTAGTCATGGGGGTTGACAACAAACCAAGAAAAACTAAGGAAAATGCATAAAGGAAAGGAAAAGCAACAGCAACAAAAATAACAACCGACAAACTATACAAATGTGACAAGAGAATCCAACACTAAAATGAATAATGTAAATACGCCAAGTGTACAAAGTTTTAATTGTTATCATGTTTTGTTTGAGCGTTACTTTCTCTCTTTCCCCATATCTATCTATATGTATATACATATATGTATATATGTATATCTGTGTGTGTGTGTGTGTGTGTGTGTGTATATATATATATATTTTTGCTTGCACTTATGCTTGCCATAAGAGACTGAGGCCAGAGGGGGAACGAAATGTATCCATTTACGCTTGGCTAAGTTTTACGTTACGTATACGACACATTGGACTCCAATTGTCTACGTGTTAGTGTGCCTCTGAGTGCGTGCGTTTCTATATGCTCTGTCTCTGTGTATGCAAGTTGGTTTTGTTGGCTTGGGGCCCCTGTAGTTTTCATTTTGCATATTGTGCCTTTAAGCTGCACTTTCATTTTACTGCTAGATTGAGATATATTTGTTCAAATCTCCTTCACCTCTCTCCATGCCACAGAACTAATGTGCTACACATTTTGGAGATTAGTATTTTCCATGAAAAAATACATATACACACGCATACTTGTATTCCTTTATATATGTATGTATGTATATATTAGATCCCATTTAACTTTTACAGCTTGAGAAGGCACTCGGACTGCCGAATTTATTCTGTAAGTGGCCTACGGGTGTATTAATCAGTGTGCCACAGTTTATCATTTGATTGATGTGAAACAAAAAGTCAAATAAAAGTGTAGCCAATTCTATGAAAATGTAATTCGAGAGATTTATATATGTATGTAAATTCAACTTAAATACGAGTTCAGCTATAAATTCTATTTGTAACTTATACAAGTTGTAATTCTCTTAAAATTTTCTAAATTTTAGTTTATTTTAGATGAGTTTTATATAAATAATATAAATAAAAATTTTTCATAAAGTTCAGACATCAATTCTAAGGAAAAATTGAGATGAAAATCTTTATTTGCGATTTCATTAAAGTTACAAAAATTCCTTTAATAAAATTTAATAAGGTCACAAGATTTGTCAAATTCTTTTGGATAATTAAATATTAGAAAGTGATTTAAACTTTGACTTTTGTGTGACATTTTTAAGTTGATTATTGTCTGTTGATATATTTAATTTCAACATGAAATTTAAATGTTAATTAGTCCAAGCAATTAGTTTTCTCTTTTACACTTGTTCATTAAAAATATTTTATATTCCGCATCATTTTAGTCGATTTGTCGACTTAAATTTTATCCAACATTAAATTGGTAACTTTTTTTGAAGAACCAAGAAATCGACTCGGCTAGCCGCTTAAAAATAATATTTAAACGCAGATTGCAAGGGAGAGAAGAAAAATATATATAATCAAAATGATTTAAGCTAACTGTACCAATTTTGTATCTTTTGTTCAATATCAAACTATACTCTTAGAGCATTTTGATATTTGTTTTTAAATAATAAAACTCACTTGACTTTCGGCTACTGCAAATTGGTCATTTAAAATTCCGTTTTGATTTCTTAAATTTTTTAACTTAAATTGCTAAGAAATCATTTTTAATGCTAATAGACTTTAAAAATAAAAAAAAAAAATAAAGAAACAAACCCAAACATGTTTTCTATGCAGTTGATTTGCATAAATATTTAAGTTGTTTAAATATGTATGTATGTGTATGTGTGTAGTTTTTTCTTTTATTGTTGTTGTTGTTGTTGTTGTTGTTGTTGGTGGTGGTGGTAGTGTTGTTGACCAAAAAATCTGACTTTTGCCATAGAATTTTCAAACATGCAAATCTTGAATTTGTGGCTTTGCCCGTATTTATTTGGCACAAATTTTAAGTGATTTATGCTGGCCGCAATTGGCAATTGCTTTGGCCTGGACCCATTCGAAAATCCCCTTCTCCTACTCCTTCTCAACTGCTCTAAGGATTTTATGGATACGCATAAAGCAATGAAAAATGCAAACAGAATGAGAGGGAGAGAGAGAGCGAGAGAGTGGTAGAAAGAAAGAGAGAGAGAGAGAGAGAGAGAAAAAGATATATGGTCATAAGTAAGTAGAAAAAACACGTAGATATTTTATTTGCCAACATTTACTTATGACTGCATTTGAAGCAATTTTATTTGGCCAACTCAAATGCAGGTCCAAACTGGCCAAGAGTCTAACATAAAGTTGCTAAGGATGCAGCTAAGATACATACATATAGATAGACATACACACACAGACGCATACATATATAGTATGCAGATGCAGGAAAACACTTGAAATACTGAGAAAGAGAACAGAGAGGGGAAAGTAAAGAGTGAGAGAGGTGAGAGTGTATAGCTATGACCATATAGTAATGGCTATGGAAATCGGCTTGAGTCTGGCCTTCTGTTTACTTGGAAACTTATTTATTTGATAATAATTTTTGGGGTTTTACTTGAAAAGCAAACTAATTTCGTTTTTGAGGGGGGGAAAAACTCTTTTGTCTAAATAAATAATCAAAATGTCATAACAAGTTGCAGTTATAGTATGGCCATTCTATGTCTTTGTATCTGTAACTGTATCTGTATCTATTTCAGTATCTGTATGGCATGTTATATATGTGTATACATATTATGCATGTGTGGGTAGGTGTATTTATGTATGCATATTATGAGGAAGTTGCTGTGACAATGTTTATGCAAATTTCCTTCACATCACTAGACCCTTCCATCTCTCCTTTCCGCTATGTTCTTGTGGTTCTTGCGCTGATGCTGGCTTGCCACTGATTACGCACGCAGGTTCGACTCAGTTGGTTGGCCTCCCTCAGGATGCATCAGTGTAATATAAATATTTTACATAGATTTTACATAGCTGATTGAAGTCCGTGTGCATATGCTAAATTCAAAAGCCAGAAGCACTTGCAGTTCCACTTGCAATTCCAGTTGCAATAACAAAATCACAAGTAGACACTGAAACGGTCGGCAGATATCTGTTACTCGTACTGTTAAATTATCCGGGCATGGCAATCGTATCAAATTAAATTTAAAATGCATTCACTTAGCCCAATGGATGCAATGGAATGCCGTCAATTTTAAATATAACATAACACAACACAAATTGAGCCAATTTTTGAAATATGTATATATAGTTTTTAAAAAGGTTTAAAAAAATACCCGAAACACTGTAGAAATAAGTTATTATTTATAAGTTTCAAATGTTTAACTATATCAATTTAAAATGCGAAAATTAACAGAAAAGATTTTAAACAAATATCTGACATTTAGTTTATGAATTTGGAAAGATTTTGAATATATTTTTAAAATTTATTCCAATCCATTGCCATTGATATATATACATATATCCTTTTGGATTTTAAAGATTTTATTAATAATGAGTTTTGCAATGATTTTAGTTTTATTTAGGAAGAAATGCATTTTGCTCCAGGATACTATGGATAAAATGTCTACTTTTTGTGTACTTATTACAATAGTTAAGAATTTTTAAGTAGTAAGGGATGGTGAATATCATTTGTTACTAAAAACAAAAATCATTTGATTTAAAAAATTATAAAAGAAAAAATTGTTTGTGATGTCAAATGTTAATGAAATAATTAATTTTCTACCGTGTTAAAGAGTGCAAATTTCTGCTATTCAAGGCCCTTTATTATATTTTTTTAGGTCCTTGATTCGGTTTAAAAAGTAAAATTTTTTATGAGCTGATTTAAATACATAAAGTACAATACAAAAAAATAAAAGTAAAGGAGATATACGACAATATCATTTATAATGATTAACTAACAGAAAAATCTGTTTAAAAAATTCACTCAGAAAGTTGAATATAAAATTGAACTATAAATTTCCTTTACGGTGTTTAAGAACGGAACAATAATGTTGAAAAATTGTTTTATTTATAAATCGACATTAAAATTTGTCGCTTTTATGAACTTTAAATATTTGATTTAAGTGTACAAAAATGTGGCATTTAACCCATAGTGCTTTATGGCTTTGGCGGGTGGGTATAAGAGGGGGATAAGTATGCTAATGTGGATCAACATTTGCATAGGGAAGGCATAAGCCTAATTGAAGTAAATGCAATTGGTATGGGTTATGGCGATACATACAATACATACATGTACAGATACACATACACATACACACACATAGATGAAATCTGTATACTCTCTTTATTTTTTCCGCTTCATTCTACATCCACTTTCTCATTCTCTATCTAACTCGATTGTCTCCTGGGAGGACTCGGAACAATTAATAGCTAATTTAGAGGCGCTGTTAAAAAGGCAACATTATTTATGATTATTTGTTTATTGCTTGCGGGTCGTTTGCTATTTCTACCTGACAAAATTAACACCCTGGCACACATTTACACACACACACACACACACACACACACACACCCATACCCATACATGCAAAGCAAAGCCGCCAGCAACATTTAGCTGCAATAGACAGCCATTTTGTGGCGTTGTCGGGGCGATAAAGTAATAGCTGCTATTTGGGTTTATGGCACACACACAAACACTCACACACATGCACATACATACAACATCTTTATATGTATTTTCATTCTCAGTAGCTACATGTGTTTTTGGAAAATTTCTCTGCTTCCGGCAGACGCCGGCAGCTTTTGTTGTCTTTCACCAAAGCCAAAGAAAAAAAAAGACCAAGATGAACGTGGCGGTGGCAACAGGAGCAAGAGCAGGAGTAGTAGCAGCAGCAGGAGTAGCAGCAGCAGCGGTAACGACGACGGCGTCATTTTGTCTGCGGTTAGATGCGCGTACGTTTTCATGTTTTGTTCGCATTTTTTTCGCGCTCACGTTGTTCTTTTTACTCTCTGTCCCTCTCTCTCTATCTATCTTTCTTTCCATCTCTTTTCTTGTTCATTTTGTTGTTGTTACTTCTCTTCTTGCTAGTTGGTTTACCACTCCATTCCACTTCACCCACATACCGCACATTCCACACACCATGTTCATGTCCATGTCCATGTACGCTTTTGGCCGTGTTGTTGCGGTTGCAGCACGTCTGAACGTGTTTATGGCGCGCATATCCGCAAATATGCAATCAGACTATAATCTACTTAATGTCTTTTTCAGCAACAGAAACAGAAACATCGCCAAGTGGGCAGGTCCAGCAGCACATGGAAAATGAAACCAAACCAAAAAAACAAAAAAAAAAAGAAAAAAAATTGTGCGCATTGTGAATGAAGTAATGCAGTTTGGCATATTCCGGCTGAGCTGAGCTGAACCGAACTGAGCTAAGCTGAGCTGAGTATATACATACATATGTACATACATACATACATACATATATATACGGGGCGGATACGGTAAGGTGAAGGCCATGCTGGAATGTTGGATATAATTTGTAATGGGTATGTTTATGTCTGTCTCTAACATACTGCCCTACTCCATCTCATACCACTTTTACCGTGAAAAGAGAGACAAGACACGGCACATTAACTGAAATTAGGCTGTCATTTTGTAAGCATTTTTGCATTAGCTTCAACCAAAAAATTTCGTTTGAAAGTGCGTGGCGTTTTTTTTTTTATTATTTTTTTTTTTTGGGGTTTTTGTTTCTTTGCGTGGAAGAGCAGCCAAGCATGGATTGCTTTGAAGTTTTTTTCTTCTATTTATTCCATATTCAAACTCATTCCCATTATCAATATACACAGCCAAGTGGTTATGACCTCTCATTTGATTATGGATAACTTTAGCACAAAGTTAAAGTAATGTCAGCTACAAATTTTCAAGATTTAATGGCTATATTAAATATTCATTATATTAAATTGACATTAAGCGTTAATCTTATCATTCTAATCTAATAAATTTGAATTAAAATACAAAATTTTAATTAAAAAAGTGTGTAATATATAATAATAGGTAAAAGAGACACCCCGAAATATAGAAAAAAACGGATAACCACAGCTGCTGCATTAACTCTTATATAGCACATAAAATAATATAGCCAAAATGCTTTAGATGACCAAATTTCGAAATTGAAGTATTTTAAACTTAAAGAAAGTAAATTAATAATTGGTTAATTATTGGCAATCTTTAAAAATTTAACAAAATTAAGTAGCAGGCTCGCTCTATCACGAGATCGCTCTCTTGCTGAGAGAATCCCAATAATCCCCAAAATAATTGTTAGAGCTACAAAAATTTCTATAAAATGACATAGACAATTAATAATTTAAAAAAAATCTAATTCGTTTAATTTTTTGTTAGTTTTCATATTACCTGTTATTTGTCTTGTCTTGTATTTTATTTTGTATTGTTTTTGTTTAAATTTGTCAACCTCTTAGCTAATTTTAAAGGCAAACAACAACAAATGCAATAATAGTACAAACCATACCAACAACAACAACAACAGCAAGAACAAAAATAAGAACAACAAAAACTGCTATAAAAGGATTGAATAGCAGCGCAAACAAAAAGATGTTGAAAAAATATTTTGCTGTAGACAACATTAGATATTGTTTTGAGCTGTGCCGACTTTGGGTTGGCATTTTAGTTTTAGTTTTTAGCCATAGTCATAGATGTGGCTGTTGTTGTTTTTGTTGTTGTTATTGTTGTTTTAAAAGGAGAAGCAGTTCTGTCTCCGACTTGGTTGTTATTGTTGGCCATGTTGGCGCGCACACACAAACACAACAATGGGACCATAAAAGCCTGCTTGTTTAACCGGCTTCCTTCTCTCTCGTCTCTTTATTATTCCCGTACATCCTCCCCCCCCCCCCCCCCCCTCCTTTATCTTCGACTGTATAGTACCTTTACGGAATAGTGGACTCCAGTCCAAAGTTGGCGGCAACAAAAGCCGTTCGCTTGTTTGCAGTTGAAACAATAAAACAGCTTTAAGACTAAGGAGTGTAGAAAAAAGGACCAACTAAAAATTGTATGGTATAAATACAAAGAGATAAAAGCAATTACAGAGACAGTCGGCAGCAGGTCTTGCATATTTTACTCATTGCTTTAAGTCGAATTGGATATTGGGAAAAGAGAGAGTTTTGAGTAAAAATTAAATTCGAGTCATTTCACTTGGCATTGAACAGGCCCTTGACTGCCTCGTCAGTTGTATCAATGATGAGTTTATAATAACCAGCACGCTTTAATAGTCGCTCTTCATCCTCGGCAACACCGTAGATATCCTCAATGGGGAGCATAATCTCCGATTCGTTTGGCAATATCAGTTTACGTGCATCCTTCCGAAACATAGCCACTGCCTTGACCATATTGGTATGGGCCTTACCATAATGATAGAATGTCAAATTTTTACGCTTTGTACATAATTTACCCTGTATGCGATCAAGGCGGGCAATTAAACGCAACAGTATAAATCGTGCATAGCGATCCTTAATTTTCAGCAGTGTCAATTCCCCACTATCCTCTAGCGAGGGTCGCAAATAGACATTGTGTATAACGCAAACAAATATGCCATTAATTACAAATATCGTTAGCAGCAATATCAATTGGAATAAGTCAATGTCCTGGGAAAAGGTTTCGGCCGCTTCCTTCCAGTATAATAAATCCGATTGATTCATTTTCCACTGATAGTGCAAATAAGCGGTTAATAGTGCCGCTATGCTACTATATATGGCTATATAGGGATAATGGATAAAAAAGAATTCGTTAAATTGCCTGCGAATCTTATGTACAAAATTCATCATTTCAGCCCTTTGATGCCAGTTGTTCTCTTATGCTTTTATTCTGTTGGTGCAGTAAAAACCGTGGCGATCCGATTTCAAACGTTTCTTTCTCTCTTTTTTTTCCGTTTTTTCTTTATTTTTTTTTTTGTTGTTTTTATGGATGTTTTTTCTTTGTTAATTTTGAATTTCGAACTGCCGAACAGTTGTCACAAAATTTCTAGTTGGGGTTTGAGTAAAATTCCTTTTTGACTAAATAACATTTGAGTGCTTGTATAAGAGTTAAAATCTATGTATTTCGGTTTGAAAATTTTTGTGGAACATAAATCTGAGTTATTTATTTGGTTTGAGCTCGAACAGGTTGTAATGCCCCTGCAACTAGCGAACTGGCAACAACATGTTTGAGTTTAAATTTTCCAATGAATTTTATTCTCATTTCGTTTTGGAGCCGCCCACAATCAGCAACTGCAACATGTTGTATGACACAAAACGGGGAGCAAAAAAAAAAAAATAGAATGTATTTTGTGAATAACCGTTGATTTCCAACTTCTTTCGCTTAACGACAATTTTTGCACTATCTTTGCTTAACTTTTGTGCTTGCGCGTCTCCCCACCTTTTCACGATCTGAGACGCTGATAAGGCAAAAAAAAAAGGACTAAAAGAGGAAGAAAAAAAACCATAGCATACTTTTGAGCGCAATGCAATTTTACCATTTTTGGTCTTCAGGGTTTTTATCTGGCTTTTTTTTTTTGTTTGTTTCTTTTGCTTTCTTTCGTTTCGTTTCGTTTCGTTTATTATTGTCTTTTGGTCTTTTTGTTTGTGTTTTTGTATAAGTGTTTGTGCCGTGGCCAAGTGCATGCAAAACTGCATTTTGTAGACAAGCCGAAAACCGAAAACTGCCAGCCAAAACGGAAATATTCAAAAATTGTTGTAGTTGTGCGAGAGGCACTGTAGTATGGGGGAGGTTAGTTCAGCATGGAGGCAGCGAGCCCTGGCCTATCTTCCACTCTGTGTGCGCGCGCTAATAAAAACGTAAAATTTAATGGTTACGGAAGGCACTAAAAAACAGGCTCTCTAACGGGAAAGGGGGGGGGGGGCGGGTGGTGGTGGTAAGACCCGGGTATAGCAGGGACAGCAGGAATAGCATAACGGGACGAAAGTCAGTTGAGTTGGTCTTTGGCTGTGTGAGTAGTGGCGCTGGCGATAACCAAGCAACGAACCACAACCAGTGGGGGCGGCAAAACTGTAACTACGCCAACCGCCATTGCCGCCGCCGCTGGTGCTGGTGCTGCCGACGCAGTGGAGCACCCATCCGTGCACGTCAAACGCAGACAACTTGAAAAATGTAGAGACAGCGCCGCAGTAGTAGTTGAAACACGCCAAAAAATATGCAAAAGTAAAATAAAACAGACACAGAACTGAGAAACAGAAACAGAGCCACAGTGGGGCAGTGGCAGTAGTAGCGGTAGCGGCAGCATTAACGGCAGAGGGATCGAGCAAGTGTGGTAAGGACGCATTTGGCCGTTGCCAAAGTAAAAGCAAACCAGACCCCCAGACCCTCGGTTCAAGCCCAAAAACGTTCGACGTTCGTGGTTCGACATTTGCCGTTAAAGGTTTTCTTTTTGTGTCCTGCACTCCATCTCTACCACCATTCTCTCCCCCTTCCCCCCATTCCATCATCACTCTTTTATTTATTTTTTATTTTTGCTGGGTTTGTTGCTGTTTATACTCTATGTGACTGTGTAGGGCACCTACAAAGGGTAGCAAATTTAAGGTATGCTAAACTAACTATTCGATAACATTTTTCACATACTTAAAAACATTGGAAAAAAGATATCCATCACCTATTATATCTTTTCTATTGAAATTACCATAAAACTATTATTCATTCCATGGGAATCAGTTGATTTATAAAGAATCCTCAATGCAAATGATTTCCTAAGAAGTTAATTATATGTAGTTTCTTTGGGCAATTAAACGTAATTTCTTTTTATTTTATAAAATATCCATAGCTATATATGTATATCTAAGAGAGCTTAAATATAACATAACAGAATGTCTTCTCATGATAGATAAATTTGATTTGTTTACATTTAAAATAAATTGTAAAAATAAAGATCATTCATGTTTCTAAGTCTTAGTTTTTATAACATCATGGTTTTTAGGTTGCTTTAATGTCATTCGAATCGCTTAAATTAAATATTAAAAATATAACTACGTAAAATGTAAAGTTTTATTTTTTATTTTTTGAGTATTCAATTTAAATTTTCGCGAAAGTATCATTTTTTGCTTTTTTTTCGAAATTCAGATTTGTTAGAAAACTTTTGTTCCACAACTCTGCCAAAGATTAGAATTGAAAAACGTTTTGAAAAGAAAACCAGTTTCAATTTTAACCAATACTCTATACCATTCTATGCTTAGAAAAATAAAAAATAACTAAATCAATTGATGGGTATTAAAATGTCGTTGTCTTTTTTTTGTTTTGCGTATATTTTATTTCTTTTGTTTTGTTTCGTTATTTGGCAGCGCATTGCACAATATTTTGCAGCAGGCAGTTTTTTTGGCTCTGTTTTTTTGTTGTTGTTGTTTTTGTGCCCTGACGTTGTCCACTTGACATCAGCAGCAGCAGCAGCAGCAGTAGCAGCAACAGCAACAGTATCAACAGAAATGGCAACAGCAACAGCTGCAGCTGTAGCTATAGCCATATAGCTGCAGTTGGAGTCGAAAAGTCAGTTTTCAGTTGTCGCAAAACTGGTAACTGGATGGAGTGAAATTGGGAAGAACAAAGTTATGTGGCTTGGCAGTTCAACTACGGCAGAGAGAATGTGTGTGTGTGTGTGTGGGGGGAGGGGGGGGGGGGGGGTAGGTGAATTGAGGTGTGCCGTTAGTTCGGTTGGTCTGTCTGTGAAGTGAGAACGGCCTCTAACAGCTCTAACAGCTAACTCAATGGACAGCAATTTGCGTGGCTAAACGAGCCGACAAAGGCTGACATTGTGGGCGCGGCAGTTGCCCCAACCCTTGATTCCTAATCATCTATTTGATGTACATATATCTCTTTGTATGTGTGTGTGTGCGTGTGTGTGTGTGTATTGGTGGTGTAATTAGGTTTGTCGCTGACCAGACTCAAATGCGTATCGAGTCATAGTTTGATAGTATGCTGTAAATAATTTACAATTGAGCTACGCATTCAAATATTTTGCACTCGGAAATGTTTGCCTTGTTTACAACGTTAGTGCATAAATTTGCAATTGCCTTTCAGTCCAAGGGCCTACAAATGCAATGGCGTATGCATTTCCGCGTAAAGGGTCGGCGGTGTACTCAAATTAGGACTGCGTCTGACCCAATCCATTTTTGCAGTCATTCTCCGTTCCATTCTCAATTTTCTAGCGAAATATCTGCAAATGCCATGAGGGTCAGAAACGGGGGTGAGACAGTTAGCGGCAGTCCCGACAAAAGTCTGACAACAAATTTTGTAGCTAACAGCATTTTCAAGTTTTATCGTTACGTGTGAGTGAAGGCGTTGTAGATGGTTGTAGGCTGTTAGCCTGGAAGAGAGGGGGCGTGTCCTTGGCACAGCCATTGTATTATGTCTGTCTATATATGTAGTATATATGTATGTATGTATGTCTCTTATTCTAAACGAACTAACGCATATATGTATGTACGCACGCGGACCTTGCCTAGCCTTGTCTATTTAGCCGCCTGCATACAAAATGCACATAAATTGTCATGTTCCTCTGGCATCCACCTATCCGTTCCCTCTGTCTCCCCTTTTCCACTATGGGCCGATTCGAGCATATTTATATTGATTTTCGCGCCTGGGATTGGCATTTTGGGGGCCATGAGTTGGCCGCCAGCTTGTTGTTATGTACTTTGGCTTTTCAATTTCGGCTCTCTCTCTCTCACTCTCTTTCCTTCTCTCTTTTACCCTTTTATATTGCACTGTTCTGTCTCTTACTCCTTTTTCGTTCGTTTCGTTTCGTGCATTTTTTTTTCTGTTTTTTTTTTTTTTATTGTGTTTTGTGGGTGCACAATAAATTGAGCCGAAATTGCATCAGCAAAATTAACAGTTTCGTGTACGTTAATAGACTTTTGCAATGGGGCCAGCAGTGACCACAGTTGCGGAAGGCGAAGGCTGTATGGTCCAAATGGTTGGAGATGGCCAATGCCCATTAGGTTGGCGCTTTTTAATTATGGGATAAAAGACCAGTTTGATGATGTTTTAAAATGAAATTTTTGATGGCACATTAACATCCTGGAATGGAAATAATGATAGTTACCACATCCCTTCAACAGTTCAAATTGATTCTACACATGATCTCAACTTGATTGTAAACAAATCCGATTCCACTTTCGTTAATAGCAACGATTTAAAAAAATCTCCAATGGTTTTGATCTGCTAAATTTGTTTAATTAATTATAATTTCAATTTAAATACTTTAGGAATCTTAAAAATATATAAAAACGATTTAATGTTTCCAAGTAATCAGTACATTATAAATTATTGTGAATTAGTTACAGAAATATTGTTCCTTTTGTTTTTATGCCTTTTTATCTATTTCAAGAACTATTTGAAGTTGAATAAAATTGATAAAGATTTTTCTGTTTCAGTTGTATAGATTCCAAAAGATTGCCGAATTTTACATTTATTCACCTAAAACATAAAAAAAAACGTATGAAAATTCCAACTTTATTTTAAAATGGCTTTTGGTTTTTTGTTTTCTCCGTCCGGAATTATCTCATCATGCGATTTAATATAAATTGCTGTTGTGCGGTGTATTGTTAATTATATTTTATAAAAAGTTTAAAAAAAAAATGCTAAAATTATTTAAAATATAAATAATAAAAAACTACTTGACAACTATTTCGAGTCTTTTTGTGTTTTATTTTATTCTATTTTTTGCAAAAAGTGAACATTGCAATAACCGATTTCCCTATTCGCTATTAATGGAAAGAAAAGTTTAAATAGAGGATAAATCTAAAGTGTAGCACTAATTTAGTTAGTTGCCTTTGTTAGAGCTGACAAAATTTGAGAGCAATTAAATTAAATAATATAAATTAATCACCATTTCTCTATTCATAAACCAAAACTTCATAAATGTAAAACTGTCTGCGTATTGTTCTACCAATTCCTTCCCATTCTCATCTTGTCGGTGTTGGTTCATTAGGTTGGGTTAAAGAGGAAAACTGTAGGATCACTGGCTAAATACTAGCTGGGATACTGTCGTGTCCCTCTTTTGGGAGTGCAACATTTGCATGGGCAATTAATCTGGGGGCGAGAGCACATTAAAAGTGCACAGCTCGGCAATTTTGTGAAATTTTAATATGGCAAACGAACTAACAATAAGCAAACCACTTAGTTAGTTCTTACAACGCCATTGGCTCTATGGCCACGGCCATGGCTAATTTGCCCTTCAGCTGCAGCTGGAGCCGGAGCCGGTGCCGGTGCCGTTGCCATTGCTGTAGTAGTTGGTACATAGATGAAGCTGCTAAAGTTGGATATGCAAAATGTGAAATGGAGTTGGCTTTTCTGTTTTGGCATAACAGTTGAAGTTTAATCCAGAGAGTTGCCAGTCACTTGATGTTTCAGTATGTGTGTGTAAATGTGTGAGAGTGTGTGAGAGTGTGTATAATAACCTCAAGGAGTTACATACCCTAACCTTTCCTAGTATGTGACAGGGGTGGTCTGTGACAGGGGCTAACACGCAATCGGCAACGTGTCGCATTTGTAGTTAGACATAATTGTTAATTACCCGAAACCATTACCACATTAAAGGCCATAAAATGCAACACTAATTGCTATACGCCATGGCTCTTACATGTAAGACCCCGTTCATCTCATTTCTCAGTTATTTAATTCTTACACTCAAAAAAAAAAAAAATTTAATTAAATTAAATAAAATAATCGAAAGAATATTGCAAATCAGGTAAACAATTTGATTTATAGGCATTATAATAAACTAAATTAAAGGAGCCTTTTTTGGTTGTATATAATATTTATAAAGGATAAGCTTTGATTGGGCTGATTTAGTACATAGTACTACTAAAGCTTTGACTAGCCAATAATTTTATTTCTAGGTAATAATTATATTTAAAATTGTGTGTTGACTTTTCTTTTGTATAATAAAATATTTAATTTAAATACGAAGGCTTTTGGTATTTTGCATTAATTGTATATCTATTTAATTTAAATTGTTTCTTTTTTTTCCAGTGTATAGTCAGCTCGAGAAGCACGAGCCAACATTTTCTATTTGATTATGCAGCCAATGCTCCTTTGTGTTTGCCTCTTGCTTTCGCTCACCTTCTTCTCTTGCACACACACAGTCTTTGTGTGTGTGTGTGTGTGTGTGTGTGTGTGTTTAATGTTAGCATGTAACGTAATATGCAGTAGCAACAATAGTTTTGCCCTCATCATCATGCTCATGCTCATGGTGAAGGCCCAGGCAATTTCAGGCTCATGCCCACTGCTCATGCCATGCCAAGCAAACATTCCCATTCCCATTCCTAACCCATGCCCCCCCATGCCCCATTCCTCTCATATACCATACCTATTCTTGTTCTCATTCTCATTGCTATTCCCATTCCCAGTTAGAGTCAGAGTCGAAGTCGCAGCACCAAAAGCTCAACCTGCACATGCCATATGATTAATATTTCAAAATTATACTGACATGCAAAGTGTCAACTCATTTTGAGACATGCCGCTGGCACTCGGCACTCATTGCCACCTGGGCACGCCTCTTTTGGTATAGAAAGTGGTATAGGATGGGTTGCATACGCCCACATTTCCACACTTTAACACAAAACGTTGACAATGTGCGAGCAAGTAAGAAAAATGGTAAAAACGTTTTGTAACAATTCACTCACAGCAGGTGAAAGGTCGGGGAGAGGGTTGGTAGGGGGTTACGAAGACGGTCGCTATTTGGAAATGAGAATGAACATTGGTATGTCTAGGAGGTGGGGTGGGGTATGGGTTAGTTAAGGACAAGTATCAGCAAATAGTAGGCGTGAAAATCGTGAAATAAGTGAAATATTTATTAGCCAGCACATAGAGTAAGTCACGCGGTCGAGACACGCGATTAAATTGAAATTACCAGCAACAATAAAAAAGAAAAGAAAAAAAAGGAAAAAAAAAAACAGAAGAGAAGAGAAGAAAAAAGTAAATGAAGATTCAGAAGTGGATTGGCTGAAATACAGGTGGCAAACAATCTCTCATACCATTTTCTATATATCTACGTTAGACTTATATAGGTAATTTAATCGAATTTATAACTCAAGTATGTCTTGATAACGTAATCACATTCGCATTCATTCAGGCGCGGCCGCAGTCCCAACAACAACAACACCAACAACAACAACCACAACAAAATGAAGCATTCCAAATGAATGGCTAAGGCACAAGAAAAATAAGAAAAGTGGGAGTAGGATCTGGAACAGGAGCAGCTACATCAATGCCAAACACGGGCGTTAATCGATTATGCTTGCTGACTTACATAATTGCATTTCCCCCCCCCCCCCTCCACCTCTTTCTCTCTGTGTAAGAGAGGGGGAGAGGCTGGTTGTGGCAATTCGCCTCAATGGAAAAGTATAATACAATATAATATAATGGAAATAGGGTCCAATTGATTTATGATGAAATTTTCAATGCTCTCGGCTGACAATATTAGTTAAAGATCAAAGCGCTTGCAATTATCCTTAAAATGGATTAATCTAAATTTAGAATTTTCACTATTCTCCTATAATTTCCTTAAATAAGTTACTCAAAAAAATTTAAATATAATTCTCTGACTTAATTAAGAAACGATTTTCTTAATTTCTATATGATGTATATATGTATATGATAAGTAAAACAATTGATTTGCCATTAATTGTATATTTGTTAAACTTATTTAATTTGCAGCTATTAAAACCAGTTGAAATTTATAAATTATTATTAAAAAAACAAAATCAATTTTAAATAGAGAAATTTTAACATTATTCTTATTAATTAATTATATTTTTAAGACTATTTTGCATAAAATAAATAAATACTTTAAAAATGCTTCGACCTCATAATAAAATATAAAAATTCTACTTTTCTTTTGGCTCCATTTCTTTTGGGATTAATGCATATTATAGTTGTGAGCCAATATTTTTGAACAAGTTTTCATATACCTCGTTAAGTCTTTACATAAATCCATGCTTGACAACTCTTGGGTTTCGAACAAAGCCTTTATTCTAGTCCTTATGCCCTACGTTAGGACAAAGCACCACCATTGCCACCATCATCATCTTCATCATCATCTGCCTCATGATTATCCACATGGCAACCGCAGCGAAGGCGGAAAAACAACGATGGAAAAACCAAAACCAATTGAAGCGTTTTTAATTGATTTCTCTTCTCAAGTTTCACCATATTTATCAGCATTTTCATCTTGCGGCTTTTCCAGCGTAACTTATCCCAAAGGGAACGAGTAAAAGGGAGATAGAGCATAAGACTGAGAGGGAGTTCTAGGTTGATGTAGGTGGCAGGAGGAGTAAAGTTGATACGACTGATTTATATACTTACTAATCTCATGTAGTTCCATAGGCAGCAATTAACACGATTCAACGCGCATACACAAAACGGCGAATGGCGAATGGCAAATGGCAAACGGCAAATGCTAGATGATGGCAAACTGTATACCAATCCTTTACCCAACTGAGTTGTGTTTGGAGGCTGAAAAATTGGCCCAACGATTTGACATATTGCCAACAAAGGAACTCATTATCTGTGCATTAAAATGGGACACGACCCGCTTTGGTATTTGTCTGACTCTCTATCCCTCCCCTCTCTGTATCGCTCAGCTATGGCCTGAGTGTGTGTCACGCTTATAAAACACATTTATCATAACTAATCCTTTGGGTTTTTGGCTGCCATGCCTTCGTGTCCGCCGCTGCCTCTGCCGCCGATAACACTTTGAATAATAAATAAATACAAACAACGTCGGCGACACTTTTTGGCAATGGTGAAGGCAAAGGAAAAGGCACGGGCACAGGCACAGGCACAGGCAGAGACACAGGCAGAGACACAGGCAAAAGGGATGGGCAAAGGCAGCAAAAGGCAATCGGCAAACCGGCAACGGGCAAATGGGATAGACAAGGGGTCCATGCTTTTTAATGCAAACGATTATCATATAAGGCAATTTAAAAATAAATTGCACAACAACAAAAAACAAAAAAAAGAAAGCGGAAAAAAAGGCGAATACAAAAAAAAAATAAAAAATGGAAAGAAAGGATGCTCTGGCAAAGGGCTTGATAGTCATCAGACTCGGTTTAGGCTCGGTCTCGTCTAGCTGGCAAATGCCCAGCGTATTTATTAGAGAAGAAGCTTATAATACACACACACACACAGCAGGAGCTGGCTAACAGCGACACTTGTACACAGAACTGGGGCCAATTGACTCTGATTTGCCGTTGCCTTTTGGCAGCATTTAAATAAATTTCACACAAACACACACACAAACAGAATATAGAACAGTAACAGGATGGAATGGTGTCCAGAGATGGCGGCTATGATGTTATTGGTGAATGAATTGGTTAGGAGAGGAGCAACAAGACTGGCTGTTGCTGTTGGCGACACCAACTGGCAAGTGGTTTCAACTGAAACTAGAACTGAAACTGGTACTGGACGCCTAGCCCCGGTCTGCCTGGGAGCCATTAAAGCCAATTGCCCACAAAATCATGCCCCGATATCATAATTGCTCCTCTTCGTGGTTTTTCCCAAATACCCTATAATCCATAAAGGCAACAAGAGTCATATGAGGCAGATGAGTAGCTTTAAATTTTAGATGAGTCTATATGATAGTCATTTCTATATATTCTTTTTAGTAAATGTATTAAAAAAAAAAACAAATTATAATTCGAAAAATCCACAAGAAATTAAAAAATATAATTCTATTCGTATATATTAAATTTTTTATGTATTGGTATATTTTGTGTCTGCATAAGTATGTAAATGTATTATATATACATATACATATAAAGCAAAAATTTTAACTGTTTTATGATTTTGGATAATTGGGTATTCAAATTATTTACTTTAGACTTTTTGTATGTAACATAATTCTATGTATATTATTATCACTGTTTGATTTATAGTGAAAGAATTCATTAAACTTATTTGTGTAGACCTTTGTAATAAATATTTTGTGGAATTAAAGAAGCATTTTTATTAAATAGATTTAAATTCTAGTTCTAAAACGATCTGGTAACATTGCCAATTTTAGTTAATCAACATTTGATATGGTTTAATTGATCTAATAATGACCAGATTTGATGATCTATATAATTTGATTATAATTATAATTTGATCTATAATCAAATTAAATATTTTTGTTCTTGCGATTGATAAATATTGTGAATATATAAACTAAGAAATTGATCAGCTAAATAAAATTGTATAGTTTTAAATGGAATTGAATAAAGTTTATCAATATAGTAACTGGAATAGATGAGTTTATCTAAAATATGTTGTAATACTTCTAAAAAAAAAATGGAACTACCATAGGAAAATGATAAGATAATTATGTCATTATCGAAATTATATTGACAACAAATCTTCATTTGATTTCAAGTCTTTTAAATTTTGAAGGGTATGTTAATGGTCGTATAGTTTTTGTATTAATTTTATTGTTGGTGTTGGTGTTGCTGTCGTTCAGCAACGTTTAGTTAGCGCCAACGGCTGATGCGATGGCTAAGCGAGCTGGCAAAGTGGCCCTCGGGCTTTTGCCTTTCATATAAAATATTGTTTATTCAGTGTGAGGGAAAAGGATAGGTTGAGTGTGTGTGAAAGTGAGTACACTATATGTAGATTTATATATATATGTATATATATGTATATCTATAAATGCGTATGTATACATATGTACATATATGCAGATTGGCGATAAATTTAAACACTTGTTGTAGTTGTTAGCGTTGTTGTTGTTGTTGCTGTTGTTATTGGTGTTGGTGCCGCTGTTGTTGCACAATTTATTAGAAACACTTTGCGGTTATTTTGGCTTTTTGCATGCGTGGCCAATGGATGCCATAAACGTCTCATGGTCAGTTGCAGTTGAACATTTTATTGAATTTTGTTGCCTGAGTTATGTATGTATGTATGTATGTCATGTTACCATAGAGATTGGGTATTGGAGATCCGAGATGAAAGCAATCTGGAATGGGTGAGCCAAAGCCTTTCGTCGTCGGGTTGATATGGGTGATTGAAGCTCCATGCAATTCGAATTCGTATTTGGCACTTGAATCCGCGCCAAGTTAATTAACACTAACGGCCCGCCCGAGGACATCTAACTGGAGAAAGCCATAGAGAGATGGGAAAATGGAGAGGATGAACTATATAGATATAGAGGGAATAACATGGGCAAAATGTAAGAAAGCAAGTGAGGAGAGAATTGAAGGGAGATGAAATCACGCTATTTGCTCGAATGCTAATGAAACGTTCGTTGCATAAATTTAATTGTTTATCTGCTGTCTGCTGATGCTTATGCCTTGGCTACTGCCTGCTGGCTTTTGGCTGTTGGCCAACTCCTGCCCAAAATGCCTTTGGCAAAGCTAATGAAAGTCTGATGAGCATGTGGAGTTGCTCTTCTCTGTCCAAGAGCAACATACACACACACACACACACACACAAACATACATATAGTAACCGCACCCGTACATATGTCTGAGTTATGGCCAGAATTTGGTTTTTTTTTTCCATATGGCGCACGGTGGAAATGTTTGCAAGTCATTGCCGATGCTATGATGACTTTTAAACTTTCTATTAAACTATAACAACGATGATAGATGAATAATAAAAGCGCAAAATACATAATAAAAAAGTTTAGCGTCATTGGCGACAGGCGGTTCAGTAACAGTAAAAAAAAAAGAAGGCCCATCACGTTGGCCCAAGCATAAGTGCTAAAACTTTACTCACAGTTACGCAAAGATACAAAAAAAAAAAAAATAAAGGAAGAAAAATGAAAAAAAAAATATTTGGAGTGAGTAAGAAAACGTTCCCATATTTGCCAACAGTGGCATACATAGGGGAGGAGGGTTGGGAATGGGTAGCTAGTTGCAAGTTGAAGGGCTGCAGACGAAGACTGATGCTGCTGCATTTGCGGTTAGTGCGTGCCTCGCATAAGTTAGAACTGAGCCAAACCAAAGTAAACCGAAACCCAAACCTAAACCAAAACTCAACTAAACTGAACCAAACTGAACAGAAAGAAACGGAAGAGGCTATGGAAACTAAAGCATAGCATCGAACAGATTGATGAGTTGTTGAAAAATGGTAAACTTAAACAACAATTTTGCTTCGTAGATAAGCCATACGAATGACTGACGATGATAATAACGGAGACAAAGATAGAGGAAATATGAGAAATCCTCTCTATTTCTTAGTAGTGACAGATATAGAGCTAGAGAGAGAAATTGAGGGAAGAAGAGAGAAAAGGGTAATCGAGTTGGCCTGTAAATTTTGCAGGCAATTTGAACTTTTTTGGGCCTGTCAAGTTCGCAGGCAAACATGAAGTAACTAATATTTCCTATCATGTCTAACAATGTTAATATTAATTTAAAGTCAGTTTGTATAACAACAAAAATCTATATCATATAAATAAGGAATCAATTTGGTAGCTTTAAATAAAATAAATGAAATATCGGTTATTAGAGATTGGTATTATCAGTGGTAGTTTAAATAAAGATCCTAAACCAAAGTAATTAAGTAATTAATTAGCATAAGTGCCAGTTCTTTCGCTTTCAATTTCTTTTATCTAGTATACTATTGACAGTGGTTCACGCTTTTCTTTTATGATAAATCTATTAAGCGTTCTATTCATGGCTACCTTTTTATGTATGTGTGTACATAGCATTTATCAGCTTAATGCTGCAGTTAAAATAATTGGCAACCTTTCTAAACCCGTTAATTTACAGTACTTAAAGGTTAAATTGGTTTGGGTGTCGGTTGCGGCGATAATATCGTGTCAATTGCTCGACCATTGTTCGATTTCTATCGCGTGTAGCCATTGAAGGACATGGGAAATGGCTTCAAGCTGAGTTGAAGCCAGGCAAAGTGTTAAGTTTCCTTTGAAATCAGATTTTCTTTTGTTTACTTTTATAAATTGAACGGTTTTCATTTATAATGATCATGCAATATCAATAATAATAATAATGCCAATGATGATGTTGTTAATGTTGATGAACAGAATATGCAAATCGTTTAATAAAAATGTAAATATAAATGCAGAAAATTAAAATGTGACCATAAAAATTGTTGCACCCTGTTTGGTTGCACAAAGACAAAGAGAGCGGAAAAAAGGCAAGCAGACATTTTGTAAATATTATTACAACATTTTTTTTTTCCCCCTCCTTTCATTTATATTTTTATACACTTTCATTTATACATATGTATGTATGTATATATATATATATACTATATATATACACATATATAAATATACATACATATATATATGATGTTTGAAAAGTTCTCCGGCTCCTCTAAACTGTTGGAAAAGGCGATAGGAGTATATTTTTATATCCATTGCTAAAGGGTATATCAATTGTCTGTGTTTATAGAACAGACCTATTATTTATATATATATGTGTATATATATATATATATATATATATATATATCGGAATATGAGCCATTAATTTTCTATTCTTATCTAAAAGCTTTATATATGTATGTAAATTCAAATAATTTACAAAAAACTTTTAAACGTTTTTTTTTTTAATTAAAAAACAATCGTAATTATTTTTGATGATAAATTTTGGTGTTATTTTTTACTACTCGGGCAAAATTAACACTTATTGTAAAATAAAATATATTGCCATTAAAATTTAAATTTAATATTTTCTTCAAAAATTCCGGCCGCAAAAGAAGTACGAAAAATGAAGAGAAAAAAAAAGGATTTAAAAATAAAATATTTTTGTGGCAAGAGATTTCAAATCATTGTGGAAAGGTAATTTTGTTTATCGTTTAATAATAGAGGGTATTTAGTAGTCGTTACTCCGTTTAAGCATATGCACTGATTCGTTTTTTTTTTGCCTTTTTTCGTTTTTGGTTGTATTTTTACTGCTGCATGATAATAAATTTGCATTTAAATCACCGCCGCCAACGTGGCCCACCAATTGGTTGTGTATGTGTGTGTTTCGTTCTGGTTTTTCGGGGGTGTCCATGTCCGAGACAAAGGCCCCTTGTTCTCGGAACATGGGGTGTTCCATTCCAAAACCATGCTGGCCATGCCCTTTTGCTGGGAATATATGCACACCCGAAACATTATTAACCACAAAGTGTCACATGATTTTATTTTGCCTGTTTCCCGTGCAGCGTTTCACCTGCAGGTTGTTTTTTTTTCGATTTTTTTTTCGTTTTTTTGTTTTTATGTTGTTGTACTTTGTGTGGTGGTGCCGGTGAGTGTGCCCTGTGCCTCTCCTGTATCCTGGCCGGAGTGCTACCATCGTTTGTCGTGCCTTGTGCTTTTTGGGCTGACTTCTGTCCGATTTTAAGCGCTGATAAGCACAAAAGGACATTCAAACATAAAATAGCTGTAAGTAGCACTTGTCTTGTGACTTTCCAACTGCAAGTCCAAGTCCTTGGGAGGGCCTGGCTCGATTTGACTCGGTTTCGTTTGGTTTGCCATGGCGTGCAGCAACTGCAGTGCAGTTAACCGAGTGCAGCTGGGATTGCAATCGCCATAAAGAGCGCCGGCAGCCGTTTTCTTCCTCGTCGTCGTCGTCGTCGAGGGCAAAATTGAAGTGCAAATAAAAGCTCTGCAATTTTGTCCCTTTTCGTCCTTTTTTCATTTTTTTTTTTTGCTTATAGTAAAACCAAAGCCAGAGCTAGAGCTCCTATGTCGCATATTTCAACAAATTTTTTACTGCACTTTGCAGTTTGCATTTGGTCATTTTATTTTTTTTTATTTTTTTTTGGGTGTTTTTCCCCTTTTTTTTTGTTTGTCTTCTTTGGAAAAATGTCATTGAAACAACCTAACTAACCAGCGGAAATACACGGCAAAGTATTTGTATT
Source organism: Drosophila emarginata (assembly GCA_037075365.1). Lineage (NCBI taxonomy): Eukaryota > Metazoa > Arthropoda > Insecta > Diptera > Drosophilidae > Drosophila > Drosophila emarginata. Next base: position 5,529,283 of record JBAMCD010000120.1, read on the forward strand.
TTGGTTTTTTTTTTATGCTAAAATTTAATGGTTTCGGAAGTCATATGTATGCATTAAAGAGGTGGAACCAAGAAGAAACTGATATAAATAAACAAAAACAGGCCAACAGATTCGCTAAATATACATATAAATATATGTATATATATTTATATATAGTATATACATGTTTATTTTTTTATGTAGCATAAATTTTCATTTATTTCACGTTTGATTGATTATTTGACGGTGAAGAGAACGGGTAAAATATATCAACAAAAAGCAACAAATAAAAAACGATGTTAAAAAAATGGAAAACTTGATTTCCAATTTTTAGATTGTATAAATATTGCGTGATTTACTCGTAAATGCCAATGTTTATTTTATGCAAATTTCTTTAACAAAAAACCCAAAAAAACTGTGCAACAGAAGAAAAAAAATATATATGTACATATATATATTGAAAGTAAAATGAAAACAAACGAGTAAATAAATTTGAAATTATTCCAGAACTTTAATTAGCTGCCATTTCGCTGTTGCATACAAAAGCCATTATAATGAGCCTTCATTAATATCGATAACAGCAACAAGAACAATAAAAATATGGTGAATTTTTATGCAGATCACAAATGATAATGAAAAACAATTATAAATTTCGAGAAATTGGATAAACAAGAAACAAACGATAATTTAAAACAATAGCATGCCAACTAAATATAAATACCACGAAAATCCAATACCCTTGCCAAAATTGCAACTAATTAAATTATTTTACAATTTTTCAACTTTCAAATATGAATTGAATGATTCCCATTATTAGTCGAAGAAATGAATTCTATATATAAATCAATTGTAAACTAATTTATTTGCGTTCAAAAGTTTAAAATTGAAATAAATTTAGTTAGATAATTTTTCGAATTTTTTTTTCGTTTTTAGCCATTTTAAATGTTTACTTGTTATATATATATATATATATATTTTGTTCAAACGATTCTTTATGGAGAACAAGTTGCTCTATCCATAAAGTCATTACATTGAATTGAATTGGATTGGCCATATGGTATTGATGTTTATCAATATATCAATATAAAAAAGTTATTTTCAATACGGTCGCGTATGCACTTGTCACTTTTTCTGTGGAATACGGCAGTGGGGCGTGAGAGGGGTCCACCTGCTGTGAGCTGTAAGCCACTGGCAGATAGAAGATGTTGCAAGTCCAAAGTCCAATCTAATGTTGCACGATTTGACACATTGAAAAGTCAGCGAAAACCCAAAGCGCAGCAATGGCGCCAAGGACTAAGCCTACAAAAATGGCAAACGTTGATGTCGAAAAGATGTTCAGAGTATGTCTATGGAGTCCCTATGGAGTGATGGCGCTGTCGCTGCTTTTATGTATGGAAAAGGAATAGGAATAGTGGGGGAGGGGGAGGAGGAGGGGCAATGACGAAATGAGTGTGCGAAAATTGAGTTTAGCGAGAGAGCGGAAGGCCTTTCATACAAACACATACATACATACATATATACGTAGATATGGTGAAGGGTTTTAGGGTTTTTTGATGAGGGGTTGTTCCCTCACACATACTCACACTCATACTCACACACTCGCACACACACACTTCAAACTATGCGCATCATTTTATTTGGGCACGTGCTGCTCGTCATTTAAGAGTTTTGTCTGCACTTTCGTTGTTGGAATTTTAAAATATTTTTGTGCCAAATGCCGGCGTGGCTTTTACTTTTCGCCCTTTTGGTCCTGGTGCCAGTCCCGTTTCTGGTCCTGGTCCTGTTTCTGAATTCTAGTTCTCTACTTCTAGAGATTCCCTCTCTGTGTGTGTATGTGGTGTGTGGCTCTCTGTGTGTATCCGTATAGTTGCGAGTGTGGCTATATATGTACTTACATATATATGTATGTGTATGTGTGTGGCCACAATATGACTGTTGCTGCTGCTCCTAACAAAGTGCCCAAGTGGAATGCAACATTGTTGCTTCACAGCATTCAAATGTGGCGGCATTTTCTGTATTTCCTTTTTTTTTTTTTTGGTTTTTGTCTATTTTAGTTTCTCGTTGGGTTTTTGTTTTGGATTTTCAGTTGCCTCCATTGTCTCTCTTACTCCTTGTGGCCCCCATCATCTACATCATCATCATCTGGTCCCTCTATCACACAGTGGAGTCTTGGGCGTCGTCATTTCCACTGACTGCATTTCATTTGCTTTTGTTTTTGTTGTTTCTTTTTTTTTTTTTTTTTTTTTGGGCCCCAACGAGGAGTGGGAGAAGGAGGCGATGGAGCCCTGTGAGACAGCCGCTTCACTAGTAATTTGGTATGCCTTTTGTTGCCATCTCTGACTCTGCCTTAGCCTCGGCACAAAAAACTATTTGCGCTTTTAATTTGAATTACAAATTTTGTTCAACTAAAGGCAACAAACAAAAAAAAAAAACAAAAAACGCAAAAAAAAAAGAAGATACTTTAAAAATTTAATCAAATTGTTGGGCATATAGTTTAAAGCCTGAGTCCAACTGGCTTGTCTGTTCTGCATTCTTCTTCGCTACCCTCCACACTCTCCACTCGCTCTCTCTCTCTCTCTCTCTTTGTATCCTTTCAGCGCTTTAACACTTTTCCCGAGTTGCGAATTTAATTGACTGTGTTCGGCATATTTGCATAGCTGGGGGTTGGGTCTGCCAATGTACGCCCTGAGTCTGCTTCTGATATTGGGTTTGGGTTTGGGTTTGAGCTTGGGTCTGGCTTTGCCTCTGTGTGTCTGTGTTTTCTGTTTGTCTGTCCGTTGGTCGTTAATTGTGCCGCTGAATATTATGGCTATAGTGTCCGATATCCCGGTGTGTACACACACACACACACACACATACACACATATTAAACATGCATGCACCCTGATATTGTTGTTGATGCTGCAATTACCAAATCACCAAACCGAACTGAGGGCACACACAATTTGCAAATAGTTCATGTTCGGCCAAAATCGTTTAGATTGCTAAATAATAGCCTCTTTAACAATCGCACTGGCAAATATGCTAGTTATTTGCTGTACCGCAAGCAGCAACAGCACCAGCACCAGCGGTCACAATATAAAAACCAAAAAACAAATTACAAATACAAAATATCTGCTTTAGTTCTTTGACTAGGACTTTTAGATACTCTCTAGAGAGAGTTATAATGAATTGAGATTGTAAACTGGGTATTCCCTTACCTTTATTGGCCTTGCTTAAAAAAGACAGTAGGCAGTTGAGAAGCACGAAGAATTAGTTAGAAGAATTAGTTAAAGAAAAGTTCCCGTTTTAGTACTACAAAGTATTATAGTAAATTAATTTTAAACCAACAATTTTGTTCTAACATTCTTCAGAATTAAATAAAACATAAAAAAAACTAAACTAAGTAAAACATAAAAAAATATTTTTCTTTAAAATAAAACTATTAATTCGATTTCTTCATTATGAATCCCATATATATAAATATAATAATCAGCTGATTAAATGAATTAAAAAACATTATAAAAACTTTTAATTTTTTGTTGCCTACATTTTGGGGCATCGTATTTTTTGATAAAAATTATCTGAATTATCAATTTTTCAGATTCCTTCAGACAAAACGTGAAAATTTCAATAAAATTTATAATAAATTAATTCAAATTTAAGTTTTTTTCAAAGTTTCAGTTTATTTGAGTGTTAAAACTCTTTATTATTCAATTTTCGTTTCACTCTTTTTTTTGTGTTTAGGAATTAGAATGGAATTATTATATTCGTATTCACATTTTATATCATACTCATTTAGATTTAATAGCTTTGAGGCTATTATACACCCGTTCAATGTATGCAATTTTTGGTCGAAACCGGAATAAACAGTTAAAAATGCCGCAAAAGTACGCATACGACACGTTGTACATGAATATCATTCGCATTTGCTGTTGTTGCTGCTGCCGCTGCTATTGTTGTTATTGCTGTACCTATAAGCAAATACGCTCCACCACTTTTCATCCAACTCGTGCGAACCATACTCAAAGCTATCCCCTTACCCCAACCAAGGCAAAAACCAACCCCTCTTAGCTAACCATTCAGTTTGTAAAACGGTAACAAGTGTCGAGGCAAACAAGAAGATTGGCATGAGACATTTTCTGTCCTCTTCTATATATGTTTATATGTACATATATGTATGTAAGTATGTATATTTTGGTCTACTCCATTCTATCCTATAAGGTACTGTTCTGCTCCTGGCTCGAGTTGGCTCCATTCAGTTATGCTCTGTTATGCTATGTTCGTCCTGTTTGAGTCACAGTCTCGTCTCAATGTGGGCAGGTCGAGCAGGTTTGAGTTCGAGCTTATGCCCTTATCAGACAAAAATGCCTGGCCCTGGCTGGTAATAATGTTCACACTCATCGCACAGTTGGCTGTTGTCCTGCGACAGCGGTGGTTGTGTGCGCATATCCTGCTTTCTTCAATCAACTTGAAATATTGGAACCAGGCAACAGCTACTCAGTGCTGAGTATACCAGAAGGCAATAAAGAATCATATTATAAAAATTCTATAACAAATAATAAGAATAACTTCAAGTGATTAAGTAAATACTGTTTATATATATGCTATCTATATATATTTGTGAATAACTGAACAATTAAAGAACAACAACATGGAGACACAGAAACACATACAATACAAAGAGCAAGAGACAGAAAGAGAGAAAGAAAAGAAGACGCAACGAACCTCAAGAGATATTTAAAATGACTACGACAATGGCTACGCCCAAGGCCTAGGCAGGACCTAAAGCTTACACACACACACACGCACGCACACATCAACACCAACACATATAGACATACACACACTCACAGACACATTCTAACATACAGAGATGCTGGCTAGCCTTGCAAATGACTTGTTTTTTTGGTTCTTAAATGGTTTTTTACACTTTTTTTTTCTGTGTGTGTTTTTTTTTTCCCCCTTAAATCGTTTAGCGCGTTTTGGGCCATCAAAAGTGTGGACATTATGTGGCCTAACATCTGAACATCCTAACATCCAGACCAGCCATTCCTACCATATGTTGACGCTTAAAGAGAGAAGAATTCAAAATATTACAAAACGAAAGAACACTAAAAAAACAAAAAAAAAAAGAATAATAGAAAAAAGAAAGCATTGTGAAAATAAACAAACACCGATAACATCCTGCTGGCCAGTAATTTTTATTTAAAAGGTAAGTCTTGCATGTTTCCCTATTCCCTATTCCCATTCCCAAATTTAGCCCATACGCAACCTCTTACTAATTGATATGTGTGTATTGTAATTAAATTGATTGTCAGGGCATTTACTTAACTGTCAAGTACAGCGTAATTATAATAAATCAACTCGATTGCATGAGTAGTCTATGCTATGCAAATGCAACACCAGCAATTTGAACAACAATAACATGAGCAACCACAACAACAATGATTAATAGTTCGCCAACCGAACACCTGACACTTTTCGCAAACAATTCTTTAAATTAATTATGTCGCCAAGGCACATAAAAATGTTTACTTTTCCCCCTTTTTTTTTTCATCCGTCACTTACCTCCTTTTTTTTATTTTTACATATTTCCATATGATATGTATTTTGTTTGTGGTGTGCGAGAGTTTCCGTTGCAACACCATTTGAAAAGTGCCGCGAATTTTCATATCTCATTTTCATCTTTTAGTTTTTGGTTGACTTTTTGTTAGTTTTATTCGGCTGATTGCCGTCGTTAACTGTAAACTGAGAAACTGAATCAGGACTACTCACAAACCCACTAGAAACAGGATATCATATATAAATATAAATATATATAAAATTCAATCAAATATAGTTTGTCACATATTCAAGTTAAATAAGTTAAATATATAATTTAAGTGAAAGAAAAATTGAATTATGCACTCACCCAGCTAATTTACATACGTAGGTGATCTGAAGAATATAGAAAAAATAGATCATATAAGTAAATCATATTGAAATTTAATCATTATATCAAAAAAAAAAAACAATATAGATATTTAAAGATGAAATTTAATTATATACAAATTTAAAATTTGAGCTTCAACTTAATAGATTTTTTTCTATATAGGAAAATATCTGAAATATACAGATAAATAAAAAGAGTTGTATTTTAAGCGAATGAAAGTATTTCAATTATATAAAGTTTACAAATTATAATAGAATGAAAAATTATACATTTAATTATCTGGCTAAAAAAAAGTAAATTAAAAGATTGGTATATATAATTGGTATATATATATATATATTTCTTTTAATATCATTTACTAAAGGTATCCAAAAGCCGAGTTGCATTTGTTCATATCTTTCTAACACATTTCGCTTGTCACAGTTGTGATCCTGATAACATTAATTACACTCTAGTTGGCCAACTGTCTGTCTATCGTTGGCTACATTTGCTCTGATTGCTGCCATGGCTTTTACCTCCATTAACATTTTTGGGCTAGCTATTGCTTCGCAATTTTGTGAGTTAGTTTCATATGGAGGTGCACTTAGATTACTGCAGTCTCTAGCTACATAGCAACAACGAATCCTATGTCTCCATCTCGATCTGTCTGTCTGACTGTCAGTTAGGCAAACATTTGTAAAAGACAAATGGCCTCAAACTGCCTTCAACGAAGCCGTTAACACATGCTCTCGACGCGACTGACGAGGAAATCTGCTGCCTGCCTTTTGCTGCTGTTGAAAATAGCTTGAAACTGCAGATTGAATTACGTACTACAAGTACGGGAATTGAGAATGGGGAATGGGAATGTGGCTAAAACTAAAACTGAGGCCGAGACAGCTTCGGTTGAAGCTGAGTCGAAACGACAAACCGACATTTACCAATTTGAAAGCTGAAACAGAAACGGGGAGCCGCTGACTTTGCCAGTTGATGGCAAAGGTGTGCCGATGTCTGTCAGACTGTCACACACACACACAACTATATATGTATGTGTATATACAGGCAAAGGTCCACACCCACAATTCAAGCCACAAGCTAGAAGCCAAAGTCGAGTTGAGTCTAGGTATACCTCCTCATCCCCCTCCAATGTTCACCTGACATTGTTTGCTCTGTGGATTTGCATTGTGGTTAGTTGGCGGTGCAGTTTGTTGGTGTTGCCTGTTGGTATCCTTACCCAAACCCAATTTCCTATTCATGCCACTCTATGTATGTCTGTCTATGTTAGTTTGTATGTGCAACATAATGGCTTAGTTGTGCTCCTGCCATCTGCCTCTACCTCTGCCTCTGTCTCTGCCTCTGTCTCTGTCTCTGCCTCTGGTCTGGTGCCCAGGGCAACTTTAAATAAATGTTTTCTATAATCAAATGGTAATGCAGTCTAGAGCCCAAAATCTGCTGCCGCCAACCAATCTGCCCACCTAAAAACCAGCCAAGCGTCCATTACAGACGCTCCAAAGAGGCCACCAGCATCAACGGAATCATCGGCAACATCGGCAGCATCTTCACTGTTTGAAGTAATTACATTGTTTCCCAGCCATCGTAAAGTGAAGTGAAAGGCGTTAAAGTGTTAAGTTGCTTGTTAATTTTTTTTTTTTTTTTCTTCCTTTTTGGTCTTCCACTAAGTGTACAGTATACGAGTATAGTAAACGTTTGTATAGTGTTGGTCTGGTTGGCTTGGTAAGGGTTTTGTTCCTGTTGTTGGCTTATAGTCGCGCCTGATTAATGAACCGTGGCTATGTTAGCCGGATTAAGCTGATGCTCTTGCTGTTATTATTGTTGTTGCTGTGGCTCCTGTCAGAGTTTTTGCCTCCTGCGGCTGCTGTTGCTAGTAATTAAGTTGAGTGTAGTATAAATAGCTGTATTTGCACAGCCAGAGTCCTGAAAGTCCTGCGAAATGTTTCATTAATTTTGTTATTTAGCAAAGTATGGGGCAAGTTTAGCGGAATGCTTTAAGCCATCTTCCATTCCCATCACCCCACTTTTTTTGTAAATTGGCTACGAATAATGAAAATTATGATATCTATAATTCAGTGAAATTAATAACTTTCCATTTGAAAATTGTATCTATGTGAAAAGGGGAAGGAAGCTAGCGCGAAAATCTTTTTCAATCTTTTCATTACAAATAAATTGAAATGTATATACATATATTCGTTTGTATTTATATGGAAAATTAATAACACTTTGCTTTAATATGGTAATGTATCAATATTATTTATAAATAGGGATTAATCACTGATATTTTTAACTAACAAACTTTTTTTTTTTGTCTCGCCGTCGCGTTTTTTTGTTTTTTTTTTTTTTTGCCAATTAACATTCATATCCAATAATTAGCCAATCAAAGTCTACAATAAATAATAATAATATGCGACATAGCTTTGGATGCTGGGTTCCTCCCCTCTTACGTTTCGCATCCGATTTGCATTATTTTGTTGATAATTTAATATAGTCCTGGACTTGTTGTGAAAAAGTCACGCACTTTGCCATATTTTAAATGCAATTAGTTATAATCAAAAAGAAAAAAGAAAAAATTATAACAAAATAAGTTGCAAAAATAATTGATTGTACGACTATCGTTAAAATATATAAGCAAGCAATTTCAATTCTATATATATATAAATTATATATACATATATATATCTTGCCAACTCTCTCCCCATAGTTAATAAAATTCACTCCATTGTGGCAAAATGTAAATTATAATTTTGTTATATGGCCATGTTAACGTTTTACCATTGCACCCTAACATATAAATTATGGCCAACGATTTGTGTTTATTTGCCAACAAGCAGACCATGAGAAAGGGGGAAGAGGAGAGGGTAAAGAGAGAAACATTATCGTTGCATAAATTTTAAACACATTATGCAATAAGTTCCTATTTTTTTTTTATATTGCAATAAAAAAAAGAGAGGCAACAAATTGCATAATTGCAATTAGATTTGTGTAGATGTGTGTGTGTGGCTGTGTGTGTTTGCGGTTAGCAAATGCAATTAAGTAAATCATGGCTTAAATATTCCAAACTGGTACATGTATAGATTTGGCCAATGCATTACGACCAAAATCCCAGCCAGAATGAACACTTAAATAACAACAAAACGTACACCTAAAAAGTGCTATAAACAGAGATAAGAAAATGGCAAGAGACAACCAGAGAGCATAACAGAGAAAGGGAGAGTAGAGGAAATGGCAGTGAAAAAGAGTTGGCAAAGAGTTAGCCAAGTTAACTTGGGCATACGCTATTTATAGGCAACATGGGCTTTTGTTTTCGATGGCCTTTTCATTTGCAGCAAGCTTGAAAAAAAAAACACAAAAAACAAAACTGCAAAAAAAAACAATGCAAAGAAAATGCTAAAACAAAATACAAAACAGTAAAAGAAAAGGGATAAATAAAAAATGAAACCAAAAACAAAAAAAAAAAATAGCAGAAAAGAGCACTAACTTTTCTATGACAATGGAAAGTCAGCAGCATCTAGTACTAGTCCGATAGCATTGTCTGCTCTTTTTTTTTTGCACTCACTGTAGTTGCTGTTAGAGCTCTCTAAGCCCGCGTGCTTAGCGGCTAACTGCCAATGCTATGAAATGCAGTTGAAGTTGGTACTTAAAGTTGTCAAATCTGCCTGCACAATTTAAGCGTTCAAATTGAATGGACAACAAAAGAAGCATCAACAACAATAGCAAATATTTTCGTAATTATTTTTTCCATGCAAAGTGAGAATTTTTTTTTCCAATTTTCACTTATCAAAGCGCACATGGCCAATATGCAAAAATGGCCAACACAACGAAGGGTGAGAGTGATATAAACAAACAAACACACACAAAAAAGGAAAAAAGAATGGAAAGGAAATACAAAACAGAAGAGACAAGAACTGGCATTTTTTTATGTGTAAAGCAACGCATTTTTAATACACTATTTTATAGACTAGAGAATCTATGTATGTTTATCCATGTACAAACTTAATTTGATTTTAATGATGATAAAAAGAGAGAATAATAGTTCAAATAAACAGAAAAATTATTATTATTATAATTATTAATTTTAAATTAATTAATTAAAAAAAAATAAAGGCAAACTCTGGGCAAAGCTTTGACTTGAAAATTTACATTCAATAATAGTTTAAATATGATAAATATATAAGTATAAGTATTGTCACCGCCAAATTGTTCTAATATTGAATTACTTTTTGAAGATTTTTGAAGTTCTAATACAAAAATGTTAAATTTACCATTTTGTTGCACAACTCCTTTGATTGAAGGGCATATAGAAATGTTGCTAAAAACAAAGCCAGAGCATAAACTGTTGTCTTTTTGGATGGCATAACGTTTTCACTCAACCCTCCTGCCCCATTCTACTTCTATATACTGTTTGTCCATGCTGTCTATTCATTTTGGCCAAAGGCTGATGCTCTTGTTAATCTGGCTAGCTCATAGACCAGACTAGGGATTGGCATTGGAATTGCAGTTCACTTTTGTTTGAATTTCCATTGACACAAGTCAGACTTTGGGTCACATATGTGTGTATGTGTGTGTGCATGTGTGTGGCCATAAATATTTGCCTTCAAGTGTGACTCTATAGCCACTTTCATCATCAGCCACCATCATACACCCTCCCTCCTCTCCCCATCTCCACACACTTCTCAATAGATGATTGTAAGTTTTAGTGACAGAATTTCGTTTGCATATTTTTGCATTTAGTTACGCGGCAATTGGGGAATTGACGTTAGTCCTTGAAAGAAACTAAGATTGTGGGTGTAAAAGAAAGAATCATTATTGACACCATCATCATCATCATCATTCCTATCATCATTTCTATTCTCATCGTCATCCCCATTCTCATCATCGACGTCATCACATGTGGCACAATCACACAGCTCATAAAAGTCACTGCCCTGTCTCGGATGTTGGATACTGGGATGCTGACTGTGTGAAGCTCTTTAATGGTCATTAAATTTTAAGCACATTGCGAATCCTGGCTGCATTCGCATTAAACTGAGGCTCTACATCTACGATTTACGGGCCAGTAAACGTTTTGCCATTTTCATCAGCTGTCGCTGATGTTTGCCGCTGCTGCTTCTGATGCTGCCACATGACATAAGTACTTATAAATTGTGTACTCTGGGGCAAGCGAAGCAAATATGAAATCGAATACAATCTGAACATGAACATGAAAATCGTTTGGCTCCATCAAAATGTTCGATAAGAGCAAGGAAAAAAGAAAAAAAAGAATAATAATATATATATAAGCATTTGATGAAACTTGATTTGCTGACTTGTTTACAGGAGAAACTGGCAAGTGTGGTAAATATTTGAAAATTTTACCCCCCAAACCATTTCAATACATTTTAGTTGATCAAACAAAATGCAAAAGGAATTTTAGTCTGTCTGTGTGTGTTTATACAAAGATTTTATCAAAAGAACTTTGATTCAATTAACAAAAAAGAAACAAAAAATTTTAAAGACCAAAAGAAGAGCAAAAAATTTTAAAATAACAAGAATTGCTAGCACATTTTAAGAAAAAAAAAAAATAAAGAGAAAGACACAAATAGAGTAAAAGAGAGAAAATAAGAAATCTCTTTGTACCTTTTTTAGGTACACTTACAATCGGTTTAGTCAAGCTTAAAATGAAGATAAACCAGAAAATTAACTAAACTTTGTGACTTAGGACTCATAGCCAAAGGCATATTGTTGTGCTTCATTTAAGTATTAAGCAATTCAACAGTTGAGTTCAAAATTCTTTGCAATGGAGAGACTACTGTGGCAAATAAACATTGATAAACTTAAACTTCAAGTGGTTGGGCAAAGAAAACGACGACGATGACTGAGTCGTATAACCAATATATATAAGCATTATATATATGTTTGTGTATTTGTATTATTTATGTATGTATATACATATATGTATATATATATATATACATGTAGCTGATCTATTTAGCCAACTGGCTTATAGTCTGTACTAAAATTGAATTTATAGTTTATTTATGCAGCTACTAAGAAATTAAAGACATCGTTGCTAACGGTAGCCAATGTTGAGACGGCGAGAGTTTGGGCCCAGACACATGTCATGTTCATGACGCACAGAGCCACACTCCCTCACACACACACACAGAAACACATACAGTAAAATACTGTGAGACACACACTGTGGCCTATAACTCAGGCTCATAAAACCCGCGCGTGGTTTATTGATTTCAAAGGCAGTCTTTATAGACTTTAACGAGCCAAAGGAAGGCAAATGTTGGTGCGGCTATATACACACACGCAATTCCACATTGCCGCCTACATAGACTCCCGCCCCCTATCTGACCCTCTCTCTCTCTCTCTCTCTCACACTGTGTGTGTGTGGCAAATTGATTTTAATTTTTCGAGTAAGCTTTAACTTTGATAAAGAGCAAAATTGGTAGAGAGAGAGAGAGAGAAAGAGAAGGAAATTGGAAGTAAGAGCAAGTGGGGCACATAAATCTGTCAACTAAGCCTAGCGCTAATCAAGTGAAAGTTCAAATTGCATGATTAAATGCCAGCAATCGACTCTCAGACAGACACACACACTGTGAACACACCCACATACGACATTTACATAATAATAATAATGAATTGCTATTGCATACATCATGGGATGCCGTAAGCGCACATTGCTTGCATAATTCAATTAATTTATGCGGTCGGTCAATGTTTAGTTTTTACGTTGTGCGGTTTTCGCTTTTGCCTTTTCGCTTATAAATCATTTTGCATAATTTATGCATAGACCATATACATAGAATATTCCCCCTATTCTCCTTCCCAGCTCCCTTTTTTTTTAAACAAACCAAACTAATGCCATTGTATGCTATCCTTTAGTTATAGTGGCTAATTCGGTACTATAATATAATGTGGTGCAGCTGCCTCTATTTGGTTTGTTCAAGCATTAAAAAAAAGAAATCCATGAGTGAGAGACAATTGGAAATGCAATTTTCAGTTGACTGGTTAATATTTTATGCCTCCCAACAATTAGTTGGCTAAAAGTGCTTCACAGTTGCCCAATATGTCAGCTAGCCAGTCAGCCCTTATGCCATACAAATCGAGCGAGGGAAAAGCATGTTGTCTACGACATAAGCAACTTTATTACAAATTTATAAGCGCACTTGAGCCCCAATGGGGCGCAAGAACAACAATGAAATGAGCGCACATAACTTGCCAGTCCCGTCAAGAAGTTGGCCATAAAAAACCAAAAACCGAGAAAAACAACAAGAAAACTAGGAAAACCTTAAAACAAAAAAAAAAAGAAAATGTAAAGAAAAACCAAATAACGACTGCAGGCGAAAGGCTTGAAACAAAGCCGACTTCATATACAATAAGCTCTGCTTTCCCTTCCTTTCCCTTTCCAATTTTTTTTTTTTTTTTAGTTCTGACACGACTGTCAACAGCCATTAAATGCTTGAAGCTGGCTCATAACCCAGTTAGCTTCAGATACATAGCTTGATAGGAGTGCTAGTAGAGTAGAGAGTTGACTGAAATGGAGTGGAATGGAGTAAAGTCCTCGGCAGCTGCGATGGTGGCCCGGAACAAAAAAAAACTGCGATTGTAGCTACCAACTTCTGACAGCGCAATTTATCACTATCAAACCGGGCATATGTGTGTGTGCGAGTGTGTGTGTGTGTTTTTGTGAGTAAGTAAATGTATTGCCTATATAGCAGCAGTAACAAAAACAATAATAACAACAGACTACAAAGTTGAGGTCGTAAATCAAAACTTAAATTTAACACATGCAGCGGCAAATGGCTGCCATTGGCAAAACGAATGCCTTTTCCCCGTTTTAATAATGTCCTGGCATAGGGAAGGGTATGATGACTTTGTCAAGGCAAAGATGAGATGACATTCTTTTCATATACATGGAAGCTATAAAAAATGAAATATAGAAATAAAATTCATACTTTCCTCTCGAAAACAAACGAAAGGGGAACTAAACTACAATGGATTTGTACTGAAACAAAAAATATGACAAAAGAAATATTTTAAATTATTTCTCACTTGATAGATATAATGAAGAATATATAATTTGCTAGATCTATATTTTAGGCCATTTAATTTCCACTTTGGGTTTATTTTTTTTGTAATTTTTTTTTCTTGTTTTTGTGTACTTTTTTCTTCATGAGCGATTTCATTTTGGTTTCTTTTTGGCTTTAGTTGAGTTTCTGGCTGTTGCTGTCCAGTTTCAGTTTCAGACTGGTTGTTTGTCAATTGACAGACATATAGAGGGGCGGAAAGGCGGAATGTTGGGGGGTAATAAAGGATGGAGGCATGCGTGCGTGTATGTCGCCACACGCGTGAGTTAATCTGTCAAAATAGCTCCAGCTTCTGCCCACTTGGCATGCTATCTGTCGTGATTGGTTGCCTCCAACTCTGTCTGCTATGATTCTCCCATCTCCCATTCCCAATCAACTCTCTCTCTCTCTCCACTTTATCTGTATCTCTTTCATAGGCTCTGTCTCTGTCTGTGACTTGCGTCAATGGCAAAATATTCCCATTCTCATAGTCGTCGTCATCGCAACGTTTCGTTTTAATTTGGCCTCCCGTCTGCCTTTTAAGTTGATTCCACGCCTTCTCTTTTTTTGCCATTGAAGCTGGCATCATCGTCATCATCATCATCATCATCATCTTGATGCAGGAAAATGCCATCAAGTACTTCTGCTTGCCACTTCGTTTAGTCATTTGGCTTGAGCCATTTTATGTTTGCTCTTGTAATTTGGTCTGATATGGTGATTTCAACTTCATATCCGCTGTCAGACCAGAAAAGAAATCGTCTCAGATCCGCCCATTCCAAAAATACACCCCAACCTCCCTCCCCCTCCTCCCAGTTGATGTTCTTTTGTTGTTCGGTTGTCATGTGCGAGATTTGCGTGTGTTACGACGATTAATTTAAATCATTGATGATGCTTTAGGCTTTCATTCCACGAATACTATATATATACATATCTCCCTATATTCTGCCCATTGCCCTGACGCATCTATCTCCATTTCCATTTGATTTGCCTGCGTATGCGTATTTTATTTTTTATTTGCCTCCTCGTTCCTCCTGCTCCTGAGATTCCTGCTGTTCTTCTTGCTTGTCTATATGACTTTGGCTTGTCTGCCTCATGTGTGCCCTCATTCATTTTATTCTTCATGTCTTCCTTCTATCGTATGTGCGTGTATGGGTGTGTGTGCGTGTATGGGTGTGTGTGTGTGTGTGTACGCTCGTTAATCATTATTTTCAACATTTGCCTGCTCGTCAATTGCCTTTATTGTCATGGTGATGTGGACAAGGAGATGATGTTAGAGCTACAGCTAAAGATGGAGATCATGTTGATGATGATATCCTTGTTTTTAATGCGGCACTTAAGCTAGCAAATATATATTTTGTGCTCTAGACAATTTTACTGCCGCCTTTTCGTGTTTGGGCCAATTGTTATTCAAAAACCATTAGCTATAAAATGCAGCCAAATGCAAAAGCAAATTAGCTGAAAGGCCATATAGGTGAGAGATGAGGTGAAGCAGTCTGATATCGGTGGCAACGTGAATAAGTGGAGCGTGGAGCATGGAGCATGAAGCATGAAGCACGGAGTGGTGCTCAATTTTTCGGGGTTGGGTTAGAGAGCATAATTTATGAGAATGCAGCAAAATTCGTACAGAAATGGCATGGGTTGTTGGCTCAGCTCATGCCATTGCCAGTATCCTCTTATCCTACCCCGTTCCCCTGTCATGTCTATGTCGGGGCCATAGGCATAATTAGTTTTCGAACTTTAAAGTTATGGGAGTCGCTATCTCTTTATGACCAGACGATGCCAGCCTTTCTCTCTATCTCTCTCTCTCTCTCTCTCTCTCGCTCTACCATTCAATATATGTATGTATGCATATATGTATGTATATATGTATATACATACATATATAGTATGTATACGCCATGTGGCCAATATACCAAACATTTTCTGCTGACTCTGTGTAGGAGGTGCATGGGCTTGGAAATGTTCATTTCATACGAGAAAAAAAACCTTTTTAAAAGGCACCATCTACCGCAGCGACAATCTGACGCCATGACCGAACAAAAAATGAACAGAAATATATATATATATATATATAAGTATAACAAAAAAAAAAGAAAAAACAAAAAAGAAAATAAAAGAAATAACAGGCAAAAAAGGAAAAATATTCTGCAGACTCTGCAGTCCGAAACAGGGGGAAAAGAAAGAAAAAAAAAAAATAACTTGGCCAAGTTACCAAACGACGCCAGCAAGTCGGACTGCATTTTTATGCACTTTACCTCATTTGCTTTGGCACTTTCCAAGTGCTTAAGCGAAATGTACGCCATAATTTTCCAAAAATAAGCTTATGAAACATGGGCCATTGAATAGGTACCATCTAGGTAAAGTTGGATGGCGAAGGACGATAGAAAAAGGCCCTAATAAAACGCGACTAACTTCATTTTTAAAGGTTCTTTTTCTTCCTGTTGTTGTTATTAACTTTTCTACAACTTTAATATTGAATAACATTTACTCTTTACCCATTTTGTGTTCAAGTGAGTTGACTGCCAGCCTCATTCCTTGCCTCTGTTTTTCCAAAAGTTTTCCCTCAAGCACAAAAACAGTAGAGAGTGAGAGAGAGAGAGAGAGAGAGAGAGAGAGAGGGAGAATGGGAAAAAAAATTGAGAGAAACTTTGAAATTTTCATGCACATTGTAAACATTTTCTAATTGAGTTGAAAAATACATAACGCATTATATGAATTTGTTATTGTTTGTGCAAAAATAATGAGCAAAAAATATGTAGGCAGAGGGCGAAGGAGAATGGTTTGAGTTGACTTGTGTTTGGCTTTCGCATTAGGAGCCACATGCGAAGCAGAAGGGGATTAAATAGAGAGGAGAAGGGCAAAGGAGAGGATTGAAACATCTTTAGCCACTTGAACAATTTTCAGTTGGCAAAAGAAAATTCTAGCTAGAGAAAACACTCACATATGCAAAAAGCATACAAATTAATTTAAGCTGTGAAACAATTTAAAGTTTTTCAGCTGACTGACTAACTGAGTGAGTGAGTGACTGACTGCTTGGCAAACTGACTAAATAATTTACCAACTGACTCACTGAGTGTACATCAACAATAAGTAAGGAAATTGCACCAGACGATGCCACTCGACACTTTCCACTGCCATAGCCATTATGAGGCAATGGTTAACTACGACAGGAGGAAGGAGGGCACACAATCCTTATTGTGCAATTAGGTGTAAGGCAAAAGGCTTAAAATCCTGCCGAAACAGCAGCGGAAGTTTCCTAGCACAGGAAGTGCAGCACAGGCGATGACGATGACGATGACAAGGACGTAGACCAAGACCAAAACCCAAAACTAAGACGATGACTATGATGAGGACTTGTCCAGACATCTATGCTTCTTCCGCTAAATCAATATATACTATACATATATGTATGTACATATATAAAGCATACGCCATGTTGTAACAACTTTCTTTCTCAAAATTCCTTGGCATTTTCTTTCTTTTTTTCTTTTTCTTTTACCTGTACTCTGTTTGGATCCTTAATTGGCTGTGGCCAACCCCTAACAATATAAGTCAGAAAATGGTAAAAGAAAATGAAGAGAGAAAGAAAAAAAAAACCAAACGAAATGGCAAACAAAATATATAACAAATGTCAACAAATTGTGACAAGAAATCAAAATTTGTGAAAACCATGACCAACTGACAGTTAGGTAAAGCTAACTAAAGTAACGACTATGGGCTACCCAATGAAAAATACCAAATTCTGAATCTATTATTAGCCAAATATACCCACTTATTACCATTCTTTATCTCACTGTCGTTCTATCTGTCTATCTCTGCCACTTCCCCCCTCCCTGGCCGTGTCATAATAACGAGCTGCGCCAAAAAAAAAGGAAAAAAAAATTTATGAAGATATTTGATTTGAATTTTAAACAGAGTCCAAATAAATAAAACAGAAACAACGCCAACATAACGAAGAAACAGAAAAAAAAAAATGGGAAACGAAACACAAAAATAAAGAAAGAAATCAGCTTAACAATGACAGGACCCAGGTCCTGGTCGTTGTCCTGGGCCTGGATTCTAGCCGGGCAACAGTTGATAGAGGCGAATGCCTGTATGTATTTGTGCTTTTGTCTAGCATCACCTCTGGCTATGGTGGGGCATAAATTACGCAAATAAATTGACAACACAAAAAGTGAACTAGAGATAGACAGAGAGAGAGAGAGAGAGAGAGAGAGGGAGAATGGGAAATGGCAGAGGCAGTTTGGAGGGTGAACTGTTTGGGTCCGCTGGCCAAAAGGTAACAAGATTATCTATGTCAAGACAATTATTTCCGCCGCATCAGCATTCGTGCGTGTTCGTGTTGGCATTTCCCAATGCCGCATTTACATGATTGCCGCATTGCGTTTGGGATCTCTTCTCGTAATTGCCATCAAGCTGCTACTCTATAGTCTGACCGTTCAGTTTTCCTTTGCGCCTTTCCGCCTTCAATTGTACTTAAATCATTTGCATTTGAGTGACACAAATGCGCTTTGAGCTCCAATCTTCAGACCCAAGTTCTCAGTCAACGAAAAGCCTTCTAAATTAATTAAGTCTTTAAGGCGTGTCAGGCACAAAAAAAGGGATTAGTATGGCTTACATGAAGACAAAAGAAAAGCACATAATCGTATATACATACATATATGTACATATATACATACGTGTACAACAAGATAAATGCATATATGCAAATAAGTGAAGTTTAACCCTTCAATGACGGGCAACAACACTTGCAACATTGTTTTTATACACTTCAAATTAGATACGCCAAAAAAAAGGTCCTTTAAAAACGTTGCAAAAGAAAACTTAAGTAAAAACTAAAGAAAATACAGGCAGATCAGAACTAAATCTTTTAAGAAATTTAAAAGCTAAAACTTGTCTTTATTAAAAACGTTTTAAGCCACAATGGCGGATTAACTTGGCTTATTTTTTCACACCATTCTAAGAATTCAATTTGTTTAAAAAAAAATTTAAGAAAGACTATTATTTGAGTGCTTTTTTTTAATGTCAAGAAAACAAATTAAATATAAACAGCAAATATTTAAAATAATATTAAAGAAACAATGATTCTCTTAAAAAGAAACTTTAAACTACCTTTTTATTTAGATTGTTAGAGACTAATCACTTACATATATCAATGAGTTTTTAATGGTCTTTAAAACTAACTTTTATATATATATTTCTTTTTTATAGCATTGCAACATTATGCAATTAGATAAGGGTTAAGGATTTATGATGACTATATTATACATACATATAATGCCATTTTATTCAATCCATCTCTCTCATCTATTTGCTTTATTTCTTTACTCTCTGCTCTTCTCGTTCACAGCTGGAGCTTAGGGCATCCTAACCAACCAGCAAGTACAACTCCATTATCATTCACAACTCATCCGATTGTCATTGTCTATGTCTTCCTGATATCCATGCTGTTGACTCAAGTAGGGGCAGCTTTTACTTCCGCTGATGTTCTCGCTACTGACAGAGTTCCTGTTCATCCTCGTCGTCATCCATCCCGGCTTACGATTTTGCGCTTGCATTCATTTTTATAAGTCCCTTGTGCTCCTACTCCATTCATTCCTTACCCCACCCCCCCCCAACACCCACACCCAAGGGCATGCTTATGCAGGTATATAAAAATATACTTCATTGTCTTCAGCATCAGCTTCAACATCAACTTTAGCATCCAGCATTCTTGTCGTCATGCCGCTAATGGCACAAGGTGAGTAAGTCTGTCATTCAGTCAGTCAGTCGGTAAGTGACTAAGTGAGTGAGCGAATGTGTTTCGTTGGGCGCTAAAAGTGTTAAAAAAGTGACTTTTAATGGGTTTAAATCAAGTAAAAGTTGTTGAAACTTGACTTGATTTGAGGAAGTAGCGCTCGTCCTTTCTTCTACAATGCCCCCCACCATCAATCCTAACCCCCGGTCCTCTATATTATCATCAAGTGCAAGTGAAGGTGGAGCTTCAGGTGGACTGCCATTTTATGATGCTCCTTTGCTGCAGCTGCTCTGCTGTGCTCTCAATGCGACCGTAAAAAGTTTAAGCTGCCCGAGATCAGCTCAAGTGGCTTACTGCCTGCCTGGTTGACTGGCTGGGGCCACTTGATGACGCTACTCGTTAGGTAATTTGGCTTTGATTGGGGTTTTGGGTGCATTTCGTGCTGCATTTGTTTCAATGACACACCGACAACTTGTAGTTGAAAGTTTCATTTTTTTTTCTCATTTTTTCCTTTTTTTTATCCTTGCCTCATCGCTGATTTAGTGGCTTTTCTTGTCTGGTGGGTAAAGCAATCGTTAGAAATGGGTATGTGTAACAATTGATGAATCAAATCCAATCCAATCTAATCTATGCCAATACCGGGTCAGACTTTTACTTTTAAATGTCCTTGTTTAAATGGACAATTATCCTTTTGACAGCGAGAAACATTACATCAAGTTGTATTTTATTATTCGATTTTGGCTTTCAGTTGCCTTATCCTTTTTTAAATGTCACGTAGTAACACTCCCACACACACACACACACACACACACACACACACACGCAGAGTATAGAATAAGAGAAAGTAGACGTAGCCAGCATATAAATATAATATATATATATATGTTTATATATATATACATGTCTGCATCTTATAGATATGACCATCCTACTACCAGCATCCTTTTTCCCCCTACTTCTACTCTCTGCCATACTTGGCTTCCCGCCTTGGCTAAGATTTTATTACTTTATTTTATGCTCGTGCTCTTGCGGTTGGTGTTGGTTCGAATTGGTCCTGTGCTCCTTAAGCCAGGCAATGAGACTCTAATGCGCGTAAAACTAATACAAATGCGTTTCTTATCCGGCACCAGTCCCGCCCCTGCGACCCGCCTTTCATCTCTCTGTCTCTCTCTCTCACTCTTTTAGTCACTCTACCAACACCCCTTGCCTTACCAAATTGCTTGTACTTGGCTACAAGTGACGGCTTATGCGGCAATATACATAAGTAATATTGTCCTTGTCCTTGGTTATATATACATATATATATATATATATATATATATATATATAATGTGTGTGTTGGTGTGTGTGTGCGGTTAGTGGGCGTGTCCAGCCCAAGGCTTGGGGTTGATTTTGCGGGCAAGCTTAACTAAATAACCATTTGATATGATTGCAAACGTTTTATGTATGTTCTTATCACATTTACTTTAACACTTTTTCGCACACTAAAACTAAAACTAAAAGATAGCTTAAGGTTTTTATTTGACTTGCAGATACTTTGGCTATCGATCGATAAATAGATAGCCTCAAAGAAACTAAAACAAAAGAAATGATGTAAGAAACTTGTAGTAAATTTTCATTAAGTAAAGATAAATTCAAATAGAAATTACTTTCAATTAGGGTATATTGATTTTTGTTCAATATTTGTCACGCATAGTGTGCAACAAAATTGTGACATATCTTTGTTTCTTTTTTTTAATAAAGTTAAAGGATTTAGTAGAATAAAATCTGTCCCATATATGTAATTCAGTCAATTTCCTAATTAAATGCATTTGTTTTCTTTTAATTATCTCATTTAATTGATATTCAAATTAGGAAAAGTATTTTTTTAATCGGTTTTTGAGAAATTGGAATGAAGTATTTGGCGTTTATAAATCATTTTGAAAGGTTAAGAGTATGATGATACAAGCATCCTTGAAGACTATTGATTTCACTCCAGTACTTTTCAGAAGATTTTGATATCACTAGAAACTTATTTTACTTCATTCAAGACAATTTCAAATTTTTATTTCAACTTAAGTTAAACTTTTTAAATGTCCTATTTATTTATTTAATTAAATATCAACATACAAATTTCGGCATGGTTATCCGTCTGCTGTTTTTTTGTTTTATTGGTTTACAACCATTTAACGACAATTCTAATTTGCTTTTCATAAATTAATTAAAATCGAAAGAGACAAAAAAAAAAGGAAAGAGGAGTCATTTCTTTATTATGAAATTTACTTAAATCAAATTCAATTTGTTTGATCATAATTTATTTACCGTATTTACATTTCATATTTGATGTTTTTTTTTTTTGTTAAATTCTTTTTATACATTTATTTAAATTGTTATTAACTTTGGTGCATTTTTGCTACTGCTGTTGATGTTGTTGTAGCTAAATGAATAAACTTGGCTGTCAACTGCAATTGCAATTGCAAATTGTTTTTGCATTTTTTTTTTTCTCTCTTTCTCTCTCTGTGTGTGTCTGTGTTTTTTTTGCCATTCAACATAATTGCCCGAACATTACCAAGCAGTGCAATTCAATTAAAATCGCAGATAAAAAACGAAAAACGGCGGACACTCAAAATCATAACGCAAATGGCACTCACTACGTGGAAAATATGCAATGGCATAAAAAAATCTGCGTTTTTTATATACACACAGACACATTCATATGAACCTGTATATATATGTATGTATATATGCACATATGTCACAGTATATGGCACTATATAAAATGACGATCCAATTAAATTAGTGACAAAGCCCGAGACCGGGACCATGGCCCATGTAACCCATCAATTGCGAAATGAATGACTTGTAAAATTGTCTTTTCGCTTGTCAAGTAAATATCAAATTGCGCACTTTATGCTGAGAACCTGAAACTGCAGTAATAGTAAATTGTCTATTGATTGCTAATACAACCACCCGCCCATACAGACGCACGTACACACACGCACATAGCAATACACAAAGACATTCAAGCAAACGATGAGTGAGGGGAGAGAGGGGAGAGGGGCCATTTGGCTAAATTGCCCCGGCCAACACATGTTCCCGTAATGCCAGAACAGGCCTCAAGCTGCCACAAAGTTTCCATTCAATCAATAAAAATTCTATCTTTTAAGATGAGAGACCGATTACGGAATACCCTTTATTAAACATCATTGATTAGATTAGCAATAGATATGATAGATAAGATGATAAGCTTAAAGATATTAAAATCAATTCATATATAACTAAAAATTCGGCACAATTGCCATTGGCTAAATAATTAAACACAACATTTTTGTTAAGAAAAAATCCAAATACCCTTTTTATATATTTTCTTATAAGTAGGGTATAAAATGAACCAACACAAATAGGTAACAGATTAGATGGTATTCAATGTAAGTTAGGTAGTTAAATTAATTTCTATGCAAAAGTTTTCTATTATACATTTAGGGTCCTCGTCAAGGACATCTCACAATGGATAATGGACAACGGACATTTGATAAAAACGTGAAATTTGCTTGCTAAGGTTTGCCTTAAGATTAGTATTGAATGGCATTAAGAGTGAACAAGATAGAGAGATGAAATGGGAGAGGCAAAGGGAGAAGAAAAGCCCCTGAAAATGGTTTTAATTAATTGTCATTGTTGTTTGGCTTTGTGATTTGGTCATAAATTAATGCAAATCATTGAGCAGTGTAAATGTTGTTTCGACTACAAATTCTCTTGCAAATTGTTTAAGATTTAAACTGATTTCAAATCAAATAGCGAATCATTTTAATTAAATACTTTTGTGTCGATGTTTAAATACCCTTCGAGTTTATATACATATATATATATATATACAATGGCTAATCAAAATTTACATATAGATATATAAGTATATATAACTCTTCTGTTAACTTTTTATTACAAAAGAATGTGCCCGTTCAGGTTAGTGTATGCAAAAGTCGAAAAGTTAATAAGTCACGATAGAAAAAGCCTCCAAAAAATTCCATAAAAAAATGTAACAAACTTGCCACTCAGAAAAACTTTCCAGTAAAATCCTCATAAGTCCATTTGCTTGTGTGTGTGTGTGTTGGTGTGTGTATAGTCGCATATGGGATGAAAAAAAAAAAATGAGTGGAAACGTTTTATAAACAGCTTAACATGCCGTTGTGACACACGCAAGGACAAGCTGAAACAAAAATAAACTGGCTCTCCAGCTGTCACTGACCCTCCCCCCCTACCCCCCTTCTACTCTTCCTTCTTTAGCCCCAACCCGTTTAAGTCAACGCTCTGCAGAGGCATGCCACCTCATCATCCGCTTCCTTGCACTAGCGTCTGTCCTATGCAGGCAAGCGAGAGAGCAATAGCGACCGAGAGAGAAAGAGAGAGCACATAAAGCGCTTACTCTGTGTGGCAGATTGATTTGTGGTCGAGTTCATGCCAAATTTAACTTTAATAGTTTTTACTGGATTTACTTTTAATTAATTTTCGTGGCAACTGTGAGGAGGGGGGGCATCAGAGCAGAGCTTTTCCAAGCAACAGCTCCAACTATACTACTCTATACAATTCCATATCCAGCTTTCGGGCACAAGGATCCAGTTACGAGTCAGTTCATTTGTAACTGGCACTATAAGGGGGTGGGAAGAGAGAGAGGGGTGCATGTGAAGAGGAAGTTGCAGCGTTTATCGTGCCGCGTAAAGCGCAATTAATTTCGTGTCTGTTTTAAGCAGCAGTTGCCACGCCCTTACCGCCCAGCAAGTAGTGCGCGCAGCCGCCATTAATTATGAGATAAAACACTAAAATGTATCAAGTTGTTGCGAAACTTGGCTATTGTTGCCATTGTTTTTGCTATTGTTGTAGTTGTTTATGTTGCGCCTGGCGAGTGACAAAGTTGCCGCCACAATTTACTGCTGGGAAAATTGTATACGACCCCTCGCCCACTTCCTTTGCCACCTCTTCTTAAATAACCCAAATCCCTGCGCCTTATTTTGTTTTTTTGTTAACTTGTTTATATGTAGAGTTTTCATAAGATTTGCGTGTTTCTTTACAGTTCGAAATTGTTGAAATTCTGTGGGAGTAACCGGGACCATTTTTGGGTAAGTAACTTAAGTTATTTAATTTTCCATCATTTAGTAGGGGAAAAAATAATTTTACTCTAAATATATTTTAACCAAAATTGTTAGGTGAATCTCCCGAGAAAGTCTCTTAAATGTTCCAAGTATAATAAGCTTTTAAATTATTTTATATATTTTTTTCCGTTTGTTCATAAGTTATATCTTGAAAAAAAAGATTTTTCCTCCTATTTTCTAATAGTTTTTAATTTTCCTTGGCAAATATTTTGTTTTTTGTTTTTAGTTTTCGAAGTTTTTCATAAATTATGGCACTTAATAATTTGAAAACAATTATCTTTTATTATTAAACAAATCATTTTAAAGGACATAAATTATTTAGGGACAGTTTGATTCATAATTCAATTAAATAACAATTTAATTAAAAATTGATTTAAAGACAAATTTTATGAACATTTTATTTATTTATTTTTAAATAATCATTATATTTTTACACTGAAATTTGGAACAGTCTTACTACATATGTATATAGTAATGCGATTTTGATCAATTTTTATAGCCATATTCTCGATTTGGGCATTTAATTTTTGTGGCCATGGCTTAATATGTATACTTACTATTGAAATTATTTAAAATAAATGAAACATAATTAACATAAATTAGAAAAATCATAGAATTATTTTTTGTTCAATTTTCCTTCATTTAAATTCGAATGGATAATCTTGAATTTAAATGTAAATTTACACACACACACACAGTGCCCGACAATGTTACAATCAAATCAACATTGATGCATTTTCCCCTTATACGAGCATCTTGAGAACTCTTTTCTTAACTCAAATTCTTATGCCAGTTTCCAAGCCAGGATTTTCGTGGTTGAATTGCAGATTCTGGAGCGGTTTTTTACTTATTTTAAATGCAACCCACGCAGTGGCAAATATAAGAGAAATGTAAAAAGAAAAGACTATGGGAGAGGGAGTCACTGTAAGAGGACGGGGAAGGGAAAAGAAATTCAGAAAGTCAGTCGGCAAAAGTATTCAAAAAGTACAAAAAAACAAAAAAGAAAAAAAAAATGTATTCGAAGAAAAAGAAGAAATGCAGCTGGAAAAAAAGTTTACATTTCCAGATGCCATTTACTTTGCTTTTGCTGCTGTTTCAACTTACATGTAGTACCTTGCACAGTCAGGAGGTGAGAGCGGTTAGAAAAGGGGTAGATGGAGCCGGTAGAGGGGTACAGAGAATGAGGCGGATATGTCCTGTATATTTTTGTGACTTTTGGCGCCGCCTGCAAAGACAACAACCCGACCGGGATAGACATTGTCAGTGAAAGAGTCGAAAACAGAAAGCGCAGGAAGCGTAGGGGGTGAAAGAGAAAGGGCTTGGCGGCGGTGGGGATCGACAGAGTTAAACAACTTACTTAAGCAATGGCCCTATGGGCTAAGGGTGCAGATGCAGAAGCAGGATCAAGGGGGCATTTGGCGGTGTCAACGGCAGGGGGTTGAGCAGCATGGAGAGATTCATTCAGGAAATTGTTGCATTTCGGTGTTTTTTGTGTGTTGTTGTGTGCAAAAGTCAGCAGAAATCTACTTGACTTGACTTTTGCTTGCCACAAAACAAAGCAAAAGGCGGTGGCAGCAGCTACAAAAAAAAAGAAAGAAAATAAAAAGAAGAAATGAGGCCAAAATGTAACGAGACGTAAGACGCCTTCTGCTTAGTGTGTATGTGTGTGTGTGTGTTGTGGCTCTGGCACGTATTTGTTTTAATAAAACTTTTGCAGCAAAACTTAATGAAATGTTGGCAGGCCTCAACCTCAGGCTGGAACCGAGTTTCTGAGCCTAACATGTTACCAGACAGATAGAAATGGGATGGGGATGGGGGATGGGGAACGCGGACAGGGGCAGGGACATGGACATGTGTCTGTGTTGAATGAAACAGGCAGAAAGTTATGCCGAGATAGCAGCAACAGCAACAACAGCAACGGCAACTGCAGCTTTTGTACAAAGGAAGTTGTTGATATTTACGCTTCAGAAATTCGGAAAAAAAATGAATGCCTTTCAATTAAAACAAGTGTGCAATATTTTAAATGTTTATTCTTTAAACTACGAGATTCATGTGAAATAAAAGAAACTATTTCCATTTAAATTTAATTTTTATAATTATTTTTATGCAAGCTTTCTGATCGTAGATAAATCAATTTAATTTTCAGATTTTATTTCAAACATTGTTGAGACAATGGGTTAATATTGGCCATATTAATAGTTGCACAAGTACACACTGAGGCAGAATTGAATTTTTAAAAAAAGTGCAACAAATTGTGGCAATAGTTGAACGATGATTAATATATGTATGTATAAATATATAGATCGACTAATTCCAAGCATTTTTTATGCATTTATTCAATTGAAGAAAACGTTTATATAAACTAAATTAATGCTAATTTACCAAATGAGAAAATATATAGAAATTAAAAAGAAATTTTTTAATTGATGAAAAAATCTTGGTAAATGTGTTAGATGGCCACTTTTAGTTGGTTTGCTTTGACAGTTTTTGTGGCTTTGGCATGCCGTCATCAAAGCCAAAACGCATTACACACACATACAAGTACATACACACACACATACATATGTATATACATACATTCCTCAAAGCGAAACCAAAGACAGCTTGTTAATTGGAAAGTTTCATGCAATTATAAAACTTTTTTCATTATTTTCTGGCATTTTTCTCTGTATTTTTCCTGTTGATGCTGTTGCTGATATTTTGTCACTTGTCTTTCTTTCACTGTGTCCGTCTCTGCCCTCTCTCCTTACCGTTTCCTATTACCACACCGCATTCGCTCGCTTGCTCACTCGCTCACTCACTCTCTCTCTCTCTCTCTGTGCATACAATTTTTTGCCCAAGTTGCAAATGAAAAACGTAACGAAACAAAAATGTTTTGCCACAGGTAGCCAGAGCAATTCACAGTGGAAACTGTAACCGAGACGAATCCAACTCATGTGTGACCAAAGTTAAAATGGAAATTGCAGCAACCATCCAGTGTGTGTGTGTGTGTGTGTGTTGGTAGAGAAAAGGGAGATGATGGGAATAATAGTTACTTGAATAAAAAAACAAAAAAAAGAAAGGAAACGACAATGTCAGTGGCAGCAGTACAACGGACAACATGTCGTATGAGTGTTTTGTGCTAACTACAAACGCAAAATTAATTTCATTTTTCTGCCAAGTGACAATTGCAATAGTTGGTAAAGCGTTTAGCATGAATATCATTAAATGCCAGTGGCAACAATTTAAGCAACTTTAACTTTCAGTTTGCCGAAGGTGATGGTTGGGGAGTATTACGGATGTCATTGTGTGGATGGTAGGGAGGGTGTAGACCAAATGAATAACTAAGAGGTCCCACTTGGCCATTTAGGTATACAATTGATGTGGTTTGATTTTGTTATGGGGCATTGCCAACTACATAAACACACAAATGGCAGGCCCAAGCAGGCATCCAAGCGACATTCGCCAACTAAAAGCCGTTCCCAATGGGCTTCCCTTTTTCTTGGTTTCTGGCTCTTGGCTCTTTGACTGGCAACGAATGAATGAACAAATGAAAGGCAAAAAGGCAGAAACGCAGACGCTGACAGTCAATTCAATGGAAAAGAAGAACATGTGCCCATAATAGCTGCTAAGCAACTGTTTGCCAGCCTTACCTTCGCCTCCATTTTCATTTCCAACATTCGACTCTTCTTTGCTCTACTTTCTTTAACTGTATACTTGAGTGCTGGTCGAACAGTTCCCAGCGTCCCAATGTCCCAGTTGGAAGCCCATGCACGACTCTCATTCCACTCCCTGACTCTGACTGACAGACAGTCAGACAGTTATTTGGGACGAGGCTCTTGATTTAAATGATATTGAAATTGATTTCATTTGAAGGCAAATTATAATAATTTCGATACAATTCCCAAAAGGTTCTAACTAGATTGTTACTAAGGCAAATAATTTATACACTTAAAAAAAAATAGTCTATTACTTTTATTGCATATTTTCCATTTTAATAGTTTGGGCATTTCGTTAAAAAAAAAGAATAGAGTGCAACAAATGACCAAAAAATAAACAAAATAAATTATTAATTACTTATTGCCAAATTGTTCTTAAACAGCGAGTGTATTTAAGTTATAGACATTTATTGTTATATACTTGTCTTGAATGAGTATTTTGATTTGAATTAATTACTTTTACAATAATACAGTAATATAAAGTCAAATTTTTATGTGATTTCATATTTAAAATCTTAAAAATAATCTAAACATTTTCATTTCAGTTAATCTTTGAAAACTTTGTAATTGAAACATTTCCACAAAAAAAAAAAAAAAAACAAAACAAAAGCTCATTAAACTGTTCATCTCTGCAGAAACTCCTTGAGGGCAACTTAGCTTCGGTTTGGACTTTTTCTTTTTCGAAAACCTTTTCTTTTTATTTTTTCTTTTTTTTCTTTCTGTATTTTGTTTGCATTTTCATTGTGTTTAGTATTTGGTAAGGTGGATGGGAGGTGGAGGGATAAGATTTTTGGGTGGAGAACCCCTCAATACATGCTCTTCAGCATAATAATAATGCTCAAGTCTCATACAACAAACGGAAGTTTCAAATTGAACACAAAATGGCAGCCAAAAGGGAGCCATAACAACTAACTGCGACAAGGATGACCGGAGAGTGCGTAACGGAACGGAAGTGCGCTCTTCGTTCGTCCGAACAGGAAGATGGCAGCAACAACAATTCCAAGAAGCCTGCCCAACAGGCAACACACACACACACACACACACACATACATATACAAAAAAAGTAAAAAAAAAAAAACCAAAGGAGGAAAAGTAATACTAGAAATGCAGAAGATGATGACGGAGAAGAGGGGTGTAGAGGGAGGAGTGTGGAGGCAGGACTCTTCGTTTTACTGGATTTTCTTGTTGTTGTTGTTGTTACTTACTTTGTGCTTTGTATTTACACTTTGGCAAATATAATAAATAACTTTTTGCTACTTTTCGTATTTGGAAAATGCTTTAAACTTTGCCTCTAATGGCATTTCGATGGGTCAATGCAATGAAACGGCCAACACAGTCTGGTCAAAAAGTATATCACAATAATAACAACAATCAGTTTAATTTCCGCTCATCGCCATCTGTCATGTCATAGTATGCATTCCAGGCTCCAGTATATATATAATATATATATCTATAATTATAATTTATAAACATTTAAGGCTGCCATTGTGTAAAATCAATCCGTATCCTGTTGGATACACAACATTATCTATAAATAGATAATCTTTTTTGCCCAACAGCCACGGCATGTCATTAATTATAACCCACACCAACCTCAAACCAATCCACCACCTCCAACCAGCGTTATCAGCCTCATTCGAAACAATTCAACCCTCACAGCCCCACCCACTTGGCAGGCAAACTGGTTATATTGTAGTCAGGGGGCGGGGGTGAATGGTCAGTTTTTTTCTCTCTCTCTCTGTCTCTGTTTAATATCCTTAAAAAAATTATTATATGTTCGGTCAATGAACAAAAATTGTCCTCTCTCGTTACCTCGTATATACAAAATATGAATTCAATGCAATCGGAATAATCTCTATGTGATAACTTTCGTATCTATGAAAACTATAATTGTTATAGGAGAAAAAAGGAAATCCTTTTTAAAGACACTAAAAACTTTTATCAAAATCAGTGGGCTATAAAGCATAACATTCGTAAGAGTGATCGGTGAAGCGTATAGAAACTTCGTCATGGTCAAAAGATGGCCCAGTCCTTTGGTTTTTATATTGCGACCGCATTTTCATTAAATGGATTTCAATTATGTCCAGCACGAAGGAGCAAAGAGAAAAGAATGAATGAACAACAGTAATGGGTGGGGGGAGCAGTTTGGAGCGGATGGTGGGGTTCGAAAACTTATTGCATAAAAATTTATGAAAGCATTTAAAAATAAGGAGACAGAGATGGTGGATAGGGGGAATGGGAAATTGGGGATTGGGAGTATTTTTTGGGGCGTAACACAAAATTAAAAGAGGGAAAAGCAACAACAATTTTTTAAAAAATGAATTCATTAAAAGTAAAAAATCAGAAAGAGGAAAATCATACAACGCAAACAAGACAAGGGCAGACAGAAAAGGATCCTTTGATATTTAATGCCATCGTCGTCGCCTCTGACCACCGCCAAACCCATCCAGTTGACTATCTTAATACCTTTCGCACTCTCTCTTCCTCTCTATATAACCATCATTCAGGCAAATGCTTAACCCTTTGTTGCCCGACGCGCTTGGTGCACTTTATTTGGCAACTTAATCGCCCGACAGGCCACAATTTAACAGGAATTCCGCTCAGGCTCAGGCCAAATGTCGTGTTTTATTAAATTTCATCGCATTATGGGGGAAACAACAGTGGCAGATGTTGCCCATTGTTGCCGCTGATGTTGCCACCGTCACTTCTGTTGCCTCAGGGTGATAATAATAATGCCAGAAATGCGTCAAAAATTAAGCGACCTTGTTAGCACTTGCCACGATTGTTGTTCCTTTTCCATACCTTTTTGTTTCGCCCTCCCCAAGTGGAGACATGGCCAACATTGTTAACTCAGAGTTAACTCTTGAGCATTAAAAGGATATCAATATCATAAGTCTATCGTGAAATGCAACGATATTGTGTGGCACATACAACTAAATTTCGAATGTCATGGGGGGTAGCGAAATCACTTTTCTCTTTAATGATTGATGGTTTGTGTACAATTTAGTAATATGTAGTAACTAAACGGTACCTGACAGTATTGCGTGTCTTATTTAAGTTGTTTTTTAAATGGGTTTAAACTAATGGATGGATTATCTGCCCAGTAAAGTATGCTTTGAAATTTCGCAGTATTTATTTTAAGCTTCATTTTTATTTTTTTTTTAAATATTTATTTTTTATTTTGACAAATTCTGTATTCGTTTTAAACTTGTTGATCAAATTGGATAAACAATGCTTAGTTTATAGAGCCACGTTAACATTTGCATTTATTTGAAGGATTTATCTCATTCTAGCAAAATATGTACATAGATTTATATATATGTATATATGTATGTATGTATATATATGCAAATGCCATTCAAATATGCTTAAATATTATATTCTAACATCGTCCATTGGATATGATGCGTCAGGTCTGGTCTCAGAATGATATACCCTTTTTGATTTTGATTCCACTATAAATAGCCAAGATTAAAATGTGCACTGAAGCGCCTCGTAATGGTTTTAAGCATTTTTAAGCATTTTGTAGCCGTAAAATGTTTATTTAGCATTTAAAAAAGTATTTGCTGTTGGGCACGTTTATGGGCCGTTAAAAAAAGGGCAACAACTGCCAACTGACACAACTTCTCCTCCCTTTTTTTATATACAATATACATATATACATATGTATATACCATAGCTACAAAACGAAGCCGAGCCGCTAGAAATGCGTTGTTGTTGTCCTTGTTGACGTTTCCTATGCCTCATGGCCGCAGAGCAAACAGACAAACAAAGTGGCTGAAATTTATTTAAAAACCCATTTAACAGGCCAGACTGAGACTATGATGGGGGAGTGGTAGTTATGGGTGGCAAACTGGGCCTAAGCCCACATCAAACACAGCGACAGCAGCCGTTTCTGACACCAACAACACCGACAATGCCGCCAAAAAACGCCGCCAGCAAAGTCGCCCCAGGGGGGCGCCACATCAAATGCTCAATTAAATTTTTCGGGCATTTCATCAATGTCGCCATTGTCAGAATTTCTCGGAAAAGCATTTTTCATGGCCGCCTTTTTATGCAAAAATAAATGTTTATATTGTTGCCCTTGTAAAAGTTGCTTCATTAGAATTGAGTGAGGTAGATTCGTCATTTCGAAAATGAGAATGCAAAATAAAGTACCACAAAGAGGAACAAAATGAGAAAAAAAGAAAAAAAAAAAAGAAAGAAACGGTTCAACTCAATCAAACCATTACTAACCAATCTTTGACATTCTAAACTCAAAAAACAGATTAATCCTTTTAACTTGATAAGGACTTTTAATAAAGAAATTTATACAATTATTCTGCACTTACTCAAAGTTAGTAAACTGATAAAAGTTTTACCAAATTTCTAATTATTAATTTTATTAGTTAATGTAAGGTAGTAAAAAAATACTAACATCTGTATATATTTATATATGTATATATGTAAAGTTTATTCAAAGACTGCATTGGACTTTGATTAGGAATACCATATGGAGTACATTATGTAGAAAACTTTATTATTTGAAGCTTGCATAAAATTATGCTTCCTTAATAAAAAGAATTATATTTATATTTCATATAGTCTATGTTTTCTATTTCTATTCATTATTGTTAAAGGACAGTTCAGTTAGAATAATGGCATAGTAAAGTTAAATATTTAAAATAGTTTTAGATTCTGAATGAAAGAAAAAGTTTTATAATTCCGTGAAATATCAAAGGCAATTGTATAGCAAACTTTCAATATCTTTAGTATGGAATTATTTTCTAAAAAGTTTGCTTTTTAAGAAAAGGTACGAATAAACTTATATAATTTTTAATTAGATAACTAATCAAAAAAAAAAAGAAAAATGCTTTGTTATTAAACAATATATACATATAATTTAAGCTTTGTCAGTTAATTTGTTTATATTGACTAATCAAAAGAGGAGATAAGTAATTAGCTTAAATTTCTGCATGCTTTAAAGACCAATGATTATATGTTATGGCCGTATTTGGTTATGCAAATATGCTGGGTATGGGCCATGTCTATGCTGATGTGGCGACCTGTTTCCACTACAAAGAGTATTATGCTTCAGTTGTTTCCCTTGGCAACCATTGCATAATTAATGCATGCGATGTGTACTTAACGTCATTAGGCTGTCTGTCATCTTGTCCATTTTCATGGGCCTGCAAAATCTCTTGTTTGGCCAGGCACAGCCTATGTTTCA
Source organism: Drosophila emarginata (assembly GCA_037075365.1). Classification (NCBI taxonomy): domain Eukaryota; kingdom Metazoa; phylum Arthropoda; class Insecta; order Diptera; family Drosophilidae; genus Drosophila; species Drosophila emarginata. Next base: position 5,562,991 of record JBAMCD010000120.1, read on the forward strand.
GTGAGTTTAAGGGTAAAAGAAAAATGAATATTCTTATGTAGTTGGATATCTGAAGCCAAAGCCGAAGCTTTGAGGCGTGCATTTCGTGATGAAAACAATTTGCGTGACAAAACTTACAAATAGCCTGACGCATTGTAAATCGCAAAGAGTTTTTCCCTGGCGATGCTAAAAAAAAAAAAAAAAAATTATTTTAATTTTTCACACACAACTGAAAAAGCGGAAATTCCAATTAAAACGCATCACAGCTTTTTCAGATGAGGAGTGAAAGAGTGGGGGACAGAGACAAAGGGAGGGAGGCGAATGAAACAGTAACAGAAACAGAAACATTCACAGGATGGGACTGCGATTCGATGCGTTTTTTGTGACTGATTTTTCCATTTATTTGCGTAAATTAAAAGAAATAAACGTAACAGCCAACCAGAAATTTGTATTGCCACATGCCGAACTTTGTATACACTTGCCAAAAAGGAAACAGGACTTTAATGCCATATTCTTGCAGTATCTAAAAAGTTTTCCCTACCAATCAAAATCTATATTCAGTTTTGTGACTAAATACATTCGGAACTTGTTAGAAATTATAAATTTTCTATATTATGTAATTGGCTAACTTACCTTTTATTTAAAGTTAGTAAACAAAGTGTTTATACCCTCTGGCAGGGTCATAGAAATGTAAAATGAGATGAAATGAATTCAAATTGTTATACATAGTCGGTACGCGTATGTTAAAAAAGTAGTCGAGGTAGACAACAAAAAGAAGACCAAATAAATAAATAAATAAACTGAAATAAAGTGAGACGAAAGCGAAACGAAAATAATAATGTGCATATGTAAATAACAGCAGCAGCAGTAGGAGAATGAGCAGCAGGAGCAAAAACAAGGATATGAACGTAATTGGACACGCGCATACAAAATGGTCTGATTGCTGCTGCCGCTGACTCCCTTGGGATCTTTCCCCTTATCTCTCACTCCCTTAGTCACCATTTTTCCCCTTACCATCAATGAGTGTGTGTTTACTGTAAACAGTGTGAGTAAAGGCAGGAAGCATCATACACAAAGCCTTCCTTCATATCCCCGGACAACCGAACCCGTCTTTGGCAAAATGACATCACAATTTCTTATTATGCGACAGTCATATGTGTTTAATTTGTGCAGCCCAAATGAATTTTCGATTTTGCCTGATTTCAATTAAATTGCATTTCAATTAAATTGCAGACATAACGATGGATCTCTCTAGGAAGCAGACTGACGATTCCGTTCTCCATCCTCTCATCTCCTCTCCTCTCTTTCTCTCTGTGACATTTTGTCAATGTGTTTGCACAATAAACAACATTTTGTTTGAATTTAGCATTTAAAATGTTATGCGCAATTAGAAATAAGCTAAATGCATACCCAAAATATAAATACGACAAAATGATACCCTAAAATTTATTATTTAAAATGTTTACTATTAATACGAAAGTATAAATTGTAAAATTTAACTTTTCGAATATATATATATACATATATTCCATAACCCTATTTTGTAAATCTTCACATATGTATATCCATTGTATTATCTTTATTAAATAGTTTAATCTTTGATTGCGTATACAGAACTTTATATCTCTATTATAACAAAAAAAAAAAAACTCATAAAATTATTTCTATTGAAAACTCTTTAAAATTGAGTAGATCTTATTTTGAATTATCTGTAATTGCGTAGATCAAACACTTTTAACTCTTTAAAACTCTAATTAATACCAACGGAATGACATGCTTTCTGACGATTAATAGGAATTAGAAATATATTTTAATTAACCAATGTTTGTGTATTTATATTTACATATTGGAAAATATATTAAATAGTTTATTGGTAGATGATAGAATGATAAGGAATCAAAGGTATTAGATTGTTTCGAACATTCCACTCAGTATAGCGATGACAGGGTATAACTATTTAGTAGAAGAATATGAGTGCAGTTGAAAAGTAATTACGAAACTTTTCCTACACGTGATGCCATGCATAATGAAAAGTCACACAAACACACACAGTCAAGACACACACGGATATTGCACAATCTGCAAAACAAGCGAAATTATTTTTGCTGATTTACCAAAGACAAACATAATTGAATTATGGCAACAGCAATACATACACACACACACACACACATATACACACATATACACACATACGTTCATTTACGGCACGGATACGTACGGTTACGGGCTACGGTTACGAAGGACTCTTACTCCAACTTGAACTCGGACACGGACTTTGCCTTAGTTCAATCTATTTGTGCGTATGTGTGTGTGTGTGTGTGTGCACACGAACAATGTGCATTAAATTGCCAATTATTTGCTGTTTCTCCTTGGCATCGCATTTAAGTCTTTTTATTGCCTTAGCTCCATCTCATTCCATCTGCAGCTATTTATTCCTCTTTCATTCCCATCCCCCTTAACATTTCTCCCCTCAATCAAGTGAATAAATCGAAATTAGAATAGCAAAAATAATTGGCAGATGCGATTTTAACTTGCATTTCATCCGATTAAATATGCACAAATAAAATAACATAAATACTCGGAAATTGAAAACACAATCAACATTAAATACCAAATATGGTAAACGAGCAAAAAAATAAACAAAAACAAAAAGTGGTTAAGAATAAACAAATTTTAGATGAATTTTGCACATTTCGCTTGGGGACTTTTCATCCTTAATTTAACAACTAAATGGCTTTGATGTCGCATTTTGAAAATTTATTGTTTAATTAATTTAAAATAAATTTTCAAATTAATTTCCATAACATAATTTACAAAATGCTTTTAAACATTTATCTATGCATAAAGAGTGGTCAATTTGATATATAAATATATGTATAAATACATTTCATTTAATTGTCTGTAAAGTCTTTTTTTCAAGTGGAAATATTAAAAAACACAGTATCAAGAGACATATTTAATAGAATATATAATTTATTATTGTTACTTCCTGTCAACGGTAAAATTGCATTCACACTGTTGTTTAATATGATACGATTTTAAGAAACTGTCCACCCTTGCCAGCAGAACTGTTAATCACAGGATAACGAAAGTGGAGTACTTAAAGTGAGAAGGTATTATTACTGAAAGAAATCTATGTCATCGTTTCAACCCATCGGACTAGTCATTGAAATCAGATACGAAACTACTTATTTCAGTCCCTAAACATATACATACATACATCTATGTATTATGTCTATATGTATCTATGTATATATTAAAAGGTTTTTCACTTACCTTACATTTCTTTTCAAATTATGCGTACTTGATTCACTGCACAATCTGTTACAAAAGAAATGCACTTTAATTCTTACATAAAAAGAAAATTGAAAAAAAATCACTTAAGTTCTCACATTGAAAAAAACTTAAAAAAAAAACACTTTTGGGGTTTTTAATTTTCAAAACAAATTCGCACAAAAAAAACACTTTAAGGATTTATTTCACTTGTATTTAAAAATTTCAATATCCAAATGAATCAATTTTATTATTTTGCCACTTTGCAATTTTGTTGTTGGCTTGCAATCTGTTTCCTGCAATTAAAAAATGAAAAATATATTTATATAACATCGTTAGATTATTTAATATATTTAATCTGTTTTTATCTTTATTACTATATAATAGTTAGATACAATAAAATGAAATAAAACTTTAAGAATTGTTGAAAGCAAAAGAAAAGGGTATTAATTGCAATATTTGTGTACAATTTAAATATTATGTTACTTTCAATATTTAATAATTTCATAAATTGCTCTTAATAAATCTCATGAAACATGCAAAACTTTTTAATCAGTTTCTGATTTTATGAATGCCAACAAAATATCTTTATATACATATAATAAAAATAATAAACTAATCTTCAATGGTTTCAAATAAAAGTCATAAATTTAAGCGCAAAAAATATAGAAGCAAAATGCAAAAAAAAATTGTGGAAAAAATGTAGCAATATCCCTAGGCCATGCAAAAAAAAAAAAAAAAAAAAAATGTTCCAATCACTTCCACAGTTCCTGGTTGTAATGTCCAATTTTCTATTCCTGCTGGCTGGTGGCTCCTTCTACCAGTAGATTTGAGCGATGGCTGGCGCACATGATTTGGATACGGATTCAGATACAGATTCATATGCAAACAACGAGAAATGGAGAAAAAATGTTTTAAAACTGAACTAAGCGTTTGCCCAACACTGAGGCCACTACATATGTATGCCAGTGGAAGGGGGCGTGGTCAGGTGGGCGGTACTTGATTTCAATCCATTTTTGTAATTGTTTTTGTTCGTTACCCAAACCACTACACCGTCCCCATTTACCACTCTTATTGTTTTTAGTTAGTATAGGAATGGGATAAAAAGGACCGACAAGTTGATTTGTTTGTTTGCCTGGGAAACTGCAATCAAAAATCAGGAAAATACTGGAAAATGCAGGCCGTGTGATATACCAAAAAATTAATGTTTGTTTACTTTAACGTATTGTTTGTTTGTTTTGTTGTTTATTTGCTTGTTTTTGCCGCGAGGGCAATTGTTGTTGCTTTATTGTTGCGGTTGCTTGTCACACGTGTTACCAACAATTGTAGAGGTATGTGAGATGAGGTGAGGTGAGATGAGGTGTTATGGTGTTATTTGAAACATTGATTTAACACAATGTATTTGCTATTTACCATTTGATTTTTATTTGATTTCATTTCTAATTAAATCCCATTGTATTCTAGTGGCAGGCAATTTTTCTTTCATTTTTTTTCGCACTTGCATTTAATTAAATGCAAATAACAAATAGCAAAATGTGTTGGCATATTATTTATGCTAAAGGTAGCTACTGGAAAAGGGGAAAACTCAAATCCAGTAAAAATAGCCACCAACCGATGGACCAACAGACGGAACCAACCATTATTTATGAATGCAATCATTCATATGATATTTTGCGGTTACGCTTGCATTTATCAAAAAATGTTTTATAACACTTGCTTAACAATGCCAGGACCACCCTGTGCCACTGTATATGGGTGCGTGCATATGTACATATGTATACGTGTATACATTCATATACATATATCTATCTATCTTCATTTTTTTTTCCACAGTGTGATTAATGATTTTTTGCGGGCTAAAAGAATACGTTATACAACGGCTACTTCAATGTGGTGACGTTGCACACTTTTCATAAAAACTTCATGCAATGAGGGTAAAAAAAAAAAATCACTTCCTTTACTTATATTTAGCTATTCCTCGTCTGATCATACCTCACTCAAATTTAAATCTTATTGATGAGTTCTCTGTGAGATGTTGATAAATTTGGTTAGATATTTGGAAAACTTTAAAAAGAAAAAAAGTAAAGAAATATATTTATATTTAACAAATATTTAAATGGACTGCATTCACTTTTTATTCGTTTTAAAACTCATCTTTTCACTTTTTATTAATCTTATTGATGAGTTCTCTGTGAGATGTTGATAAAGTTGATTAGATATTTGAAAAACTTTAAAAAGATAAAAAGGTAGAGAAATATATTTATATTTAACAAAGATTTCAAAGGACTGCATTCACTTTTTATTCGTTTTAAATCTCATCTTTTCAATTCTATTGTCCAGCTTGCAAAAAAAAAAAAAATAAAATTATTATAATTTGTAAATTTTCTTAACTTAAAATAACAAAATTCAATAACTGACTACATTCTTAACCAACTTAACCAACGAATCATTTAAATTGTGAGTTAAATGTGAAGCGGTTGGGGTCTTTGAGCAGCACGGAGCATAAACAGAAAACTCATTAAAATCATAAAATGCATTTATGACAGCCTTGTTTGGACTCGGGCAATAAAGAACAGATGCGGAGCGGAAGGGAACAGTGGGGCGGGGGTAGGGGGAACAAGGCGAGAGATGTTGCTGCTGAGGCGTTTTGCTGAAAAGTGTCAAAATCAAAACCAAGGCGCAGGCAAAGTTGCCAGTTGCAGTTGCACATGTGTGAATGTGTGTGTGTGTGTGCGTTCTTGGGTGTGTATCCTTGTTGTTGGTGCTGTTTTTGCTGCCGTTGTCACACAATTATGCGTACAACAGTCCCGGGCATTGTTGTTGTAATTATGTTGCCGCCTGTAAAACAAACTGCCAACAACAAGAAAATGCCACAGTGGTGGTAACATATATGTACATATACTAGTAGTTGTAGTAGTGTTAGTACAAAAAGAAGAAGCACCAACATCATCTATAGTAGTAAAAGAGTAGACGAAGCAGCCAACGCTCACAGGCAGATATCTTATTGTCAGTAGCAACAACAACGACAGCAGCACGATTAATCATGGCAATTTTCTCTGTCTCTGTGTGTGTAAATTATGAAAAAGTTGCTGCCCAAGTTGAAGTCGCTTAAAGACAACCACCATCAAAAGGAACGGAGGAAAGAGAGCTGCTTTCAGCTTTTCACTACCGTTTCGCCATTTGGCCAAATCCCCTTATTTGCCAGAGAGACAAGGACAAGGCACTTCAATCACGCTCATTCGTTATGCGTTTGACAAATTGAAAATGCGCACAAAGTAAGTGCAAAGCAAAGAGAGAACGAAAAAAAAAGAACGGCGAAGAAACAAAAACCCTGGGAGAAAGAGAGGGAGGGAGGTAGTGAAAAGGCTCAGGGAAGACAACGTGATGTTTGCTTGTCTCCAAACAAGCTTGTTCTTCATTCTTTTTACTTTTTTTTTGCGTTTCTCTTTATTTTTTTTCCCCGATTCTTATTATAACATACAAAAAAAAATACAAGAAAAACACAAAAAAAAAAATAAACTAAAAGGGGAAAGAAAAACCATTCGACTGGCTGTTTGTCTGTCTGCTTATGCTACTTTAGTAGTTGTTGTTGCTGTTACTGACCACGTTTTCGCGTGCTTCTTCATTTATCTTGCTCTCAACAATTTTTCACTGCATAACTTAGGGCGCCACGTACTGTACTATTCCATTCCATCTTTTGCATTTTTTTTTTGTTTTTTGGGGGTTGAATTTTACTGGTTTGACTCAACAGAGTTTATCTGCAATCAGTGGCCTGCAGAATTTCACACATGGCCACATGGTTCGATACGTTTGATTAATGCTCCCAGAGATCTGCTGACCCTTCTGCTCCACAAGCTAAACAACCAAGACCAGTTGACTTTCATATATTGGTGACTCGCTAACAGTGACTCTATGTTTGTCTCCTATCACTACATACATAGACTCTGACTCTGACTCCATCTGTGACTTTGTCCTGACTCCTATTCCATCTCTGACTCTACTCTGAAGCTGAATCAACGAAATCAAAACGTGCGGGTCCCACACATTTCCAATGCCATTTGCATTTACCCATTGACGATTGCGATTCCATTTCCATGCTGATTACCATTTCGCATTCATTCCTCATCATTTGCTTAGCATGTCAGTCGTCAGTTAGCTGATTGTCTGCCAGTAACAGCAACAGCAAAAGTAGAAGCAGAAGCAGGAGGAAGGAGCAGGAGTAGCAGCAGTAGGACTAGGGTACTCACTCCTACGCACACACACACACACACACATTAGCTGCGTGTGTGCTCAGCATTTTTGTTGACATATTCATTGGCAAAATGCAATAATGTTAGATTTAAATGCTCGACGGCGTTTTAGGGCCGCTACGTGGCTTGGTCTCTATCCATCCTCTTGCTCCGGCTCCCAGTTCCATTCTCCATTTACAGATCCATGCTTGATGCGTGTGGTAAATTGAATTTAGTCAAACGTTTTGCTAGCGTTTTGTCACGGAAATTGAAAAGCATCTTGCCGCACTTCCCATTTTACAGTGAAAAGTTAAAGTTACTTTTGCGTTTTGCGTTTTTTTTTCCCCCGATTTTGTTTTCATTTCGTTGCGTTCTCTCTTTTCATGTCATGAGTTGACAAAAGTTGTGTAAATTATTTTGCCATTGCACTTGTCAGCAAACCCTAAAAACCTTCTACCCCATCTCTCTTCGCTCTCTCTCTCTCTTTTTCTCCATGCATTTTCTCATCTTGCTTGACATACTTTGATGTCAACTGCAGCCAACTAATTTTCAAGCAGCCAAACGATGGAGGACATTTTCTTCTCCTTTCATCTAAACATTGATGAATGACAAGCAAGCGAAACCAGACCAGGAACTAGTCAAGCTTTCAATAATATATATGTATATAAAGAGAGAAATATTTATATATAAGGGCAACAGCAGTCAATGGAATGTCCATGCCTTGATCCACATCAATATCCTTGTTGTCAAAAGCAGAAATAAACATTTTCATTATAGAAAATTTATGATCAGCATAAAAAGAAAAATGAAAAAAATTAAAGTGACATTCCTTTTCAAAGATAATTTAATAAAAGAGATAACCTTATGAACTAAAATTGAAATATTTCATAATCATTTTATGTACATTAAATGAAAAAATTTGTTTTATATACAAAATAAGTTTCAATTCAATTTACAAGGCTACTTCAATGCAAAATACTTTTCTTTGGCTTACAATTGAAAACTAAACCATTATCCAGATAATCCGAAAAATAAAGCTAAAACAGAATAATGGATATATGTATGTGATTGCATCTGATATGAGAACTGAGCAATCCCATAGTCGACCCTCTTTTGATAGTATATTAGTCATTTTCAGCTTAATGAAAAGTGCAATTTTAAGTTCTTTTTTCTCACTTTGTGTCTCTTCTCATTTTCTCTTCTTTCTTTTCTGGCACACTTCAATTCAAAAGCAAATGTGCAACTTTCAGACTCAAAAGCAAACGATGAAGACGCTGGGTTTGGCTTCAGCGAACTCATCATCATCATCTCATCCCTCTTTCCCCATTTCCGTTTCCCCATCTTCTTGTAACGCTCTCTTGCCACAAGCCACTTTACAATCTTATCGATTTTTGCCTTGGCTTTTAGCCGCGCCTTTTGCCTTTGAGTCTTTTGGTTGTTTGTTGTTGGCCGCTTTATGCATTTTCTGTGGCCCGTTGCCACTTTGATGACATTACAAAAGTGATGCCCGCCACCGAAACAAACCCCTTGCCATCAAACCGATCCCTCCCCCCCTTTTCCAACCAATACTATCCCACATTATACGCCCTCTCCCAACATCTCATCTGTCCACTTCTCGCTCTGTCATGGCTTAATGCCATTACGTTTTCTTTCTATTTTTTCTCTTCTCTTTTCTTTTCATTTTTTTCTACTTTTTTTTATTATTTCTGTTGTGTGTGTGTGTGTGTGTTGGCCCGGCTTGCACAACTCCATCAATTTCAGCAGCTTTTTACAATAAATTAAATCAATCGATCAAGCCTGGGCAAAAACTGTGCCAATCAATTAGTTTTACGGATACGGACATACACACACACACACACACAGATAAAATCTTCCATAGACACACACACACAAGCCCAGATACACACACGCTTCGAGCCTGGCAATAATTTTAATGAAATACAAATATAAATGAAGCGGCGCACAAACAATGACAGCTCCTATCCCTACGGCAATCCCCCCGTTTTCCACTTCGGCAACAAAAAAAAAATAAAAGTAGAACAGCAAGAGGATACAAAAAAGAAAAAAAAAACGAAATGGAAGCCCATCAATCGCCAAAAGTTTTAACAATGAGTCCTGGTCAAAATTATTTCAAGCACTTGCTCGATTAGAGACGCCATGTTGTTGCCACCGCTTCCGCCATCTCCATCACCTCCTCCTTCTACTACTACCAAAAAGGCCATAGACATAGCTGTTTATCTAAGCCATTTTGTGGCCATGGCCATGTGCCGAGAATCTCAAGTAGTTTGGATAACCTGATGAACAAGCAAATGCAAAATAAATAGAAACGATGGAGCAAAAATTTTTACAATGAAAAATAAGCGAATATTTTGATGCCCTGGGGGAAAAGTTTCACATTATTTAAAGGAAAGAAAAAAATGAATTAAGAAACTCTATTGAAAATTTTTTTATGGCATATATTAGTTATTAATTATAAATTTTTTCTTTGTCGTGAAAAATCGAATTGCACTTGTTTAAATATAATTGTATGATTTAACCAAAACCTTTAGTTGAGAATTTCGCTTCATTTGTTATAGTCAAACCTTGTGCGATTATACCCAAAAAAAAAGAATAAATCCAAAAGAAAGGATATATATATGTCTATACATATATATCTAAAAACGAAAACGAATCGAGCAAACGACAAAAACGAATGACAAATTTTAATGTCAATAGCCAAAGACGTGCTCCAAAAAAAAAAATAAAAAAAATAGCAGGATGAAGAAGAAAAAAAAACGATGGATGAGGTGCAGGCCGATGGGAGGAGTGAGGAAAACAAAAAAAGAAAAGGAGGATTCAACTTGGAGGCCAAAGCCATTTGCTCTTTATCTGCCGCCGCTTTTCATGTTCATTTTAATTTGTCCGAATGTCTTTGCAGCCGGCACAAACGATTTGTTTTGGCCTCTCTCTGTTTTTTTTTTTCGTTTTTTTTGGCCAAAATAGAATCTATTGAGCAGGCATTTTCCTCTTTTCCATTCGGGTTTTTCTTTTGGCTTTTTTTTCGTTGTTGTTGTTGTCGGTTCGGTTTATTTGTATTAATGAAATAGACATTTTGGGGTCATGCTAAAGTGATTTTTCAACGTCTGCCAGGAGCAGGACCATGTCTCTCTTCCCAAACCACTCTTCCCCCTACCACATACCAATTCTCATATCGTTATTCCGCCATGCCCCACCATGTCGCATGTTCTCCAAACTATGCTACCCATTTTGCTTATCTTTCTTTTGCTATTTTTTTTTCGTGTTTATTTTGCTTTTGTCTTGGTGCCACGAAAAGCCGAAGTTTCTTCTATGGTTTACTTTTTTTTCATTCTATTTTTTTCTTGTTTTTGTTTTTATTTTTTTTTTTTTTTATGCAGGAGCGAGAAAAACTGTCGTGGCTTTTCAGCAACACTCGCAGCAAAGTGAAACTAATGGCAGTTAGTTTTGTTAAGTCGATAAAACTGTCAGTGATATGGCAGATTGTGTGGCAGCAGCCGCAAGCTCAAGCTGCCATCCAATACCCCTATAACCCCGCCCCTTCCATCAACCCCTTCAACTGCTGCCGCTGTTCTGTTCTTGTCACCTAACCCATTTCGTGTTTGAAAGGATTTTGGCAACGATGCTAGATACATTTGAGTTGGGTTCAAAAAAAAAAAAAACACAAAAAACAAAAAAGAAAGAAAAACCGAATAAAAACGAAAAGGCATGAAAAAAAGAAGAGAAAAAGAAACGAAAAAGAAAATGAGTAAAAGAAAAAGTTAAATGAACTTGCTGCTGGTATTAAATTTCCGTCAATATAAAATTTACACTTGCAAACCGCCAAACCCAAACCCCCAAAAAAAAAACCCCCAACAAGAGGGCGCTAAGCTACAAAATGCAAATGAAGATGTGGCACAAGCTCATAAAGAATGCAAAAGTTATGCACCACCCAATACAAGCAGTCACTCATCCCATACAGCCACTATTTTAGCTAGGCGTGGCTCCTGGGCATGTAGGGCCCAAAAAGTAAGTGGCATTTTATGTTCATTTGCTCGGCTGCTCCTCCAACAGCAGCACCTCCACCTCCACCTCCAACTCCAATGCATTGTGTTTTATGTCTTTGCCTATGCTATGTACATATGTATGTAGAAGATGGTCCCAGTGTGAATGGATGTGGATTGGGTAGATTGGTTGGGCGGTTAAGTGGGGTTTAGGAAATGCCTGACTTATTTTGGCGACAACCAAGCACAAAATGGCATACAATTTTTCACTCCCATCCCCAACCTCTTTCTCTCATATTTTGCTTCTCATTGTAAATGACTCGTTCCATGCCTTCTTCATCATCGTCATCATTCTCACTACCATCAGCCACATGAAGCTTTCAGCTTATTACTTTTGTGTGTACTGATGGTGAATGTATGTATGCATCCATCTGCATCCGCCCAGGTAGCTGAGAATTAATTATCGCATATCACAGTTTCTGCACGGTGCACGTGTCCTAAATCAAAGCATTTAACTTCGCTAATCCGCTTAATGCACGTGTACGTAACATGAGAGTGCAATACAAATACCTAACTTGAATTTAAGCTCGCTCACATTGGCCAAAAGTCCAAAAGTATTTAGCAAATTAAGTGAAAGAAGAAAAAAAAAATAACCCTTGGCCAAAGTGAAAAAAATGTAAAACAAAAAGTACGCTAAAATGAAAATGAAACTTTAGTACAGAGTTTAAAATCTTCTCCCTCTACCCTCTACCCATCACATCAACTGTTAAATGATGGAAGTTTGGGTAAAATGAACCAGGACCAGGTCAGTTCACTGTGATTGGCAGCAGTCATCAAGCAAGTTAATTGCCCACAATTTAGTGAAGTGGATGAGACGGAATTCAAGTGGCAAATATGCGGCTAAGCTCCGGAAATACAACGTGGAACTTTAACACGAAGTGGGGGGAGACATAAAGGATAATTATAAAGAGAAAAGGGACTAATTTAGCTCCGTGACACGACAGACATACGTTTAATTGCATATTAGCTGGATAACAATTAAAAATAATATTAAATTCTACTACTTTAAAATAAAAGAATTTTAATTTAAAATCTCTAAAAATCATCTAAAGAATATCGGACAAATTTCATGTATTGAAAATAAATTCAAAAAAATCTATTTTTCTTTCATTTACAGATCTGCTTTACTTGTTATATATAATAAATATAGAAGAACAACTTTAACTGAACAAAAAAGTCCTTAAAAGTCCAACAATACAAATAGAAAGAAATTTTCAACTTACCTGAGAAATATAAAGGTAAATTTACAAAATTTATATAACAAAATTAATGAAACAAATATTTAAAAAAAAAAAAAACTCCAAAGCATTTCTAATATCGTGTAATCGATTAAGTCACGTTATCATCTCTAGCATATTGTGGAAACTGTTGCCATCGTCCCGTACACTTGATCGCTAGTGAAACCCATCAATCGAATTGAAGTACCACCCATTTCTGCCCCACACCCAAACACACACACACACATTGAGCTCACCATTATTTCTACTTTTCTTTTTGCGGCCCCAATGGCCACATTGATGTAGGTGACTTTGGGTCGGGCTGCTTCTGGCCAGGACAGCAGAGCCAACCGTACTGACCCCGACCCCAAAATACCCCCCGCCCCCTCTCACAACCCCCACACACACACCGACACCACGAGTCTTGGCTGCTAAATCTCGGCCATTTGTGACGCTATTAGTGATGAGGTCGCTAGCTGCTTTTGGCCCCATTCATACCACTCTTATTTCATGGCTTGAAGTCGACTCCATGCTGCCATTGTGGGAGTCTATTTGTATATCGCTTTGGTTCTGCCCATTATCGTGTATATGGGTGCGTTATTAACTTTTGCTGCCTGTCAACATTGAAAATTATATGCCACCCCTCTTTTATCACCCCCCCGCTAACCAACCTCTCTATCTTCTTCTGAAGTGTGCAATTTTTTGTATTTTTGTTGCCTTTGCCTCACATTCATTACGTGCCCTGGTTGGCTTATGTAGTATATATGTATATATATATATATATATGTATGTCTGTGATGACAAAGGGGCGGTGGGGTACCAAGTGTACGCCCACTTTGCCATTAGCCCAGCATGCGTTCTTCAGGTCTTTGTTGTTGTTTCTTTTTTTTCTTGTCTTCTTGGTTGCTTTCTCTTATGCTTGCTGCTGTTCTTGTTGTTGTGGTTTTTTTTTTTTTTTTTTGGCAAATAAATCAAGCATTTTTTACAAATTGTTGTCATCATGTTGACATTTCCGACGTCTTTATCGACTTTTGTATATGGCCCAGACCTAAACCCTCTTCCCCTATAACCATTATTCTCTCCCCCCATTTGAACGACAGTTGTTTCTTTTTCTTCCTTTTTTTTTTTTTTTTTGCTGGACGTTACCAAAATTTCCATATACTATATAGAGTATATACTCACATGAATATATGTATATGTGTGTCTGTATACGTATGTATGTATATATAGAATTCAAGTCATGTGTAGATCCTATGGGGCGTATAGAGAATGCTTTTAAGTTAATGTGAAATGTCTGGGCATGCAGACGGAAAACTCAATAAAGTATCTCAGAATATCTTAAATCTAAGATTAAATGCTTCAAATGGAATGAACGAAATAAATAAAAAACGAAAGAAAGAGAAAAAATTCATTTTTAAATTACTTTTCACCAAGTGTACGGATAGTTTGCAAATTATGTCAATTATGCCAGGGCAAACTTTCTAGCAAATGCGACAAGAAAATTATGCGCAAAAGTGCAACATTACGGAGACAAAATTATCTCAGGAAAAAGAGAGAGAAGACAAGAGTCAAATAACAAATGGCAAGCAAAAGGAACAAGGACAAGCGCCAAAGGCAAAGACCACCTTCCGTACAAGTCCAAGACCAAATCCGTATCCAAGTCCTAGTCCGAGTCTGTGTCGGACGTTTGCAACTTTTGTAAGAAATTCAACACTTCCGCCAGTTTTATTCTGTTTCTGTTTCTGTTTTTTTTTTTTTTGGTTTCCTTCGTCTTGGCAAAGTGTAAATTAAAAAAAAAAAAGATGAAGAAAATGGTTAAAATGGAAAATTTAAGAAGCAAACTGACGGAAAATAAAGCATTACGCTAAATTTTTATTATATGTATATCTTTTGTATTTGCATTTGCCATAAAACTCAACAACAACAAAAACAACATTATCATCATTGTTAGCGACATCATGAACGTTGGCCAAATGACTTCCGTTTCCGCCGCTTAAGATGCAACACATACAGCAAAAGAAAAAGGACTGTAGAACATATCCGCATCCGCACATTCGCATCATCAGCATGCAGTCTCGCGTCATTTGTTTGCCTGTTCTTCTATCTTTCTCTATCTTTGTCTCTCTCACTCTCTCTCTCTGTCTTTCTGGCTTTTGTTGCCTTCTGTGTCCACTTTTGACATGTTGGCTGGCATGTTGAAAAATTGCATCAAGTATTATGTAAATTGTGTCATTTGTCAATGGCAGATGTTCCATTTGGGCCAACAGTCAAAATGTCCATGCAATAATAGCCAAATAAACAACAACAACATCATCTCAACTAATAACAATTGTCATAGTGAAAATGAGATGCGAGAAATTCTAAAACCGCAACATCGAAAACAAATCCCAATCAGCTATACATAAAACATTTGCATATCGATCTATAAAATAAAAATTTGAATAGAGCCAAAACAAAAATATATTTCTTAAGAGAAATAATAATAATAACCAATAAAGTAGACAATATAGTAACTGAAATATTAATATTTAAAAAATATTTCAAATAAAATTTTAAAACTAAGATATTTATTATATTTAGATAGTTGTGAGACACTTGAAAAACTATTTGGCAGTTAGAAAAACAGTACAAAATACATATTTACATTTGAATTTCTAGTTAAAGAGCAATCAAAATACTTTGATTTTTGCAAAAAAAATTTTATATGAAAGATTTTTATTATTTGTTATTTAAACAAAAAACAAGTATTTAATACATTGAACAAATGTAAAAAGTTGAAGCACAATTTGTCTCTTTATTTCTTAAATGTTGACTTAGGAAAAGGTCTTTGAAAAATTTAAATGAAATCGATAAAATATTAAATTATAATTCAGGTGTCAGATGTTAAATAATAAGAAAAGAAAAATGTCTTCTACACTTGAGGGAAATATATTGATAAATATTATTTGTATAAAATTAATTTTTATATTTATTTTTAGGCATGATTTACGGAAGCTAAATACGACTGCAGATTAAGATGAATTTATTTATATATGTATGTTTATATCAACTAGAGACATACATCAATTCATTACCAATCAATTTGGCGCCTTGATATTAAGCTAATGACAGTATTTCCCCCATATGACGCATTTAATGACACTTTGCCAAAGTAATTTTGCAAAAAATGTTTCTTTCCTTTAACATAGATACATACATTAGCTTGGATACATATATAAAAGATAAATACTCCAGGACAGAGTTAGAGTCAAACTGAGAGCCAACGGCAGGCGTGGCAAATAATTCAATAAACTAAACTTTGCTGAAGATTAATTAAATATTTCTGTCTAATTTGACGCAATTTATGCAAGACTAAAAGAAATGAACAAAGTTTTCAAGGCAGTGAAACTTTTATTAATTACAAAAGATACACATAAACATTAGCACAAAGGGGCTGTTCCACTGAGGTGGGCCAAAGAGAGAGAGAGAGAGCTCAAAGTGCAAGAGATGGTCGGAAGGATGGGGCCCCTTCTGAGTAGAGCCTATGCCATGAAAGTCGAGACACATTTGCCAATTGAGCATTTTCATTCATTTGCCACTCGACAAGTTACTTAACTTAGTTGTCTTATGTTTTCCTCTTTTCTAACTATCTTTTACTTTCTTACTCTGTATACCCTCTTGAAGGGTATTATGAAATTGATCAGATGTTTGTAACACCAAAAAATAAGAGGAAATCTTTTACATCCAATGAAGCATAAAAATTGACTATATAATTTTAAAGTATTAATCAACAACAATTATAGTATTCAATTTTATGGATAAAACAGTTGGCTAATAACTTTTAGTTTCTTAAATTCTTGTCGGATCGGACTACTATATTATAATGCAATTATAGAAACTTGCAAACCAAAATTAAATTTTAGTTTCATAAACATTTCCATCTTTCAATTTATCTTCATCTATGTTAGAATCATAAAGATTCTACATACTATATCAAATAGATTTTATAGAAAGTTTCGGTTGGGATTTTAGTTTTCTGTAAGGGTATACAAAATTCAACATAGTAAAAGTTAGCTTTCGAAATATTTTTTTCTTTATTCTTTTTGCTTCAATTACAGCACCTGGGCCCTTGGATAAACAAGTATGGTGGCAAAGGAAGAAGGATTAGCCACATAAACACACACACACACAAGGACAATGGTAAGTTGAAGTGGAAGTCGAAGTTGAAGTAGCCGCAACCTGCGTGTGTCTGGCAAATTATGCAGCTTAATGCACTTGTAGGGCAAATGTACATAATGTATAATTAATTTGCCTCGAGAAACATGCACACAACCTGTTGAGTTGCCATTGCTTTCCCACCCCGCTCTCCTACCAATCTATTTTCTACCCTCATTTAACCACCAACTCTTACGTCCTGCCAAACTGTCTACCAACAGCCCACCTGTCCATTGAAAAGTGCCATAACGAGCTCTTGTGTCCCGGCTTAAAAGTGCTTACAAATTGCTACATGAAATGTTTTTTTTTTTTTTTTTTTTTTTGGGAGAGAAGCACTGTAGCACTAAGAGATGGCAATTGCAGACGAGAAGTTTTTTGATGGAAAAGGGAGTGTAGAGGAGCGAATGAAACTGGCTTTCATCACTTCACACACTTCACTGGCGGAGTGGCAAAAAGCAAGTTGTAAACTGAAACTCCAATTGAATCACACACACACACATTGATAGAGAAACGTGGCGCAAAAAATAAGCGTCTGTCCATACGATTCACCGAACGCCGATCTCGTGATACCCTTTAAGCAAACATAAACACAAAAAAAAATTTCAATATCTTCATTAAAGAATATCAAAATCGAAGTAATTTCAGGATACTTTGCTTTTGCATAACAAACGATTTGGCTATAATTAAAGATATCTTTTTTATAGACGATAAGATATTGTTATATCATTTTGTTTATAGAGGAGGCACGATAGAAATATAACCAAATTATTAAAATTACAACATTTCGTTATTCAATCTTCATATAAACGATTTCTTTGCCATCGATAAGCAAAGAAATAGAACAATAAGTAGCACCTCAGTTACTCTTTCATTTTGTGTGAAGAAATTTCTAGATAATTATCGAAACCCTAAATTGATATCTGTTGCCATTGTTGATTCATTTTTTATTCACTTGTAATAGTTTTGAATATAATTTTTTCCTTATTCACAAATGTAAATCGTTTTATATTCAGAAATTATAAATTATCACAAGAAATACAACTTATTATATATCTATCTATATATTTACATAGGTGTATAGAAAAAATATGTAAATTTTTATAATAATAATCTTTGAATTTTGATCTTTTTGATACGCCAGATAGATCGATGTCGGTTTATCAGTAAATGAAACCCCCAAAAGCTTTTGATTTTTATTACCTGTCTTCTATCCACAGATAATAATTTTCCATGTTTTTTTCACTAGCACAGAAACTTTTTTTTAGATTCTTAAAAAATTTTCGACTTTTTGTACTATTTAGATATACTAACAATCTGGTAAAGGGTATACAAATGAAAATCCTTCACAATTTTAATGAGTCAAGTGGCCAACATATGGAAAGCACACATACATTTATATACATACAAAAATACGGACACAGAAAAGAGGAATTAAGAGATTCGTGGGGCAAAAGAAAAACAAAAAGAAAGATGCAAATATCGTTTTGTGGGTGTAATGACGCACATTTTGGGGCCCACAATTCGGTCGACAGAAGGCAGGAATATGTGGAGTAACTCTTTTGTATGAACGTATTCGTACGAAATAAACCGTTTTTGCCTTTGAGTTGAATTGGGTTTCATTTGCAGTCGGGTTTTGGGCGTCATGCCAACGCGCCGCTCCATTTGAATTTTTTTGCATTGGCTTTTATAATTGCATGCCAGACTCTTAATGAGCTGACGGGGTGCTATGCAATTTGTCTACTCACACGTTGTAGGCTAACAAAAACAAAGAGTGAAAGAAAAAGGAGAAAGGAGAGAGAGTCACAAACACACACACACACACACACACACACACACATACTGTCATACACATAGACCCATTGAGAACAACATGGTATAGAAGTATTTTCCAGCCACTTGAAGTTGTAGAGTGAATTCGAGTTTGAGTTTGCACTGCAGTTTTGTTCACTTCAGTTCAGTATAGTTCAGTTTGGTTCAGTTTGGTTTGGTTTAGTTTGGTTCATTGCTCGATGTGTTGGCAGACCAAAAAGTTTCTAACCGAATGACAGTGGTGGCGTTCCTTGGTTCTGTTGGGAGGTGGATAGGTAGGGGGTGTGTTATGGTAGATGAGCGAAAAAAAAAATAGAGAAAATGGCAAAAAAGAAAGTTAAACTCTTGTTCGTAAGCAAAATAAAAACCACGCAAAATGAAATGAGAATGAGTATGAGTAAATTGCGGTCTCAACTTCTTTCAAGCTAAATTTCCTTTTTTTTTCCCACCTTTCCCATTTTTTTCATACATATGTGCCATTTGTTGTTGCCGTGGCAATGAAGTTTTTACCGCAATTTTTGTTTAGACTGAGTTTTTGGCTTGTTTCCTATTTATTTTTTTTTTCTAAATGAATATATATATATAGTATTGTATACACTTGAAATCGGCATAGGTTGCACTTGAATGTTTTCCATTTTCTCTAACAAACAGCAAAATGTTTAACAATGTCAATAGGAAGCATTACTTTAAAGGCTTTTGCATAAAATATTACGTATACGCCCTATGCTAACATCACAAGACACACCAAAACACACACACAATACACAATACATATATATACATATATAGAAAACATATGTGGAAGGAGCAAAAAGGACAGGGGGCCGACATCTAAACCATATATCGTATGTATAATTGAAAACAAATTTTATTGCATGTAATTGAGTGTATCTGTATGTGCCTCCCTCAGTCTATCTCTCTTTCTCTCTCTCTATCCATGTGTGTGTGAGTGTGTGTGTGGGCATGTCTTGATATCGATAACAAATGCCACAAATTGAATTTAAATCATTTTACATACTCACACACACATACACAGAGATATATGTATGTATATATTGAAATGTTTGCTTGGGTGGATATTGGGGTTTTTGGTCGCGCCATCACCATGTTCGCTTGTTTTATTTATGGCTCTTACAACAGCAACAACAACAACAATAATAACAAGCAACCAACCAACCAACCAGCCAGCCAGCCAGCCAGCCTAGCCTAGAACTGAGTACAACTGAAGCCACAAGAGAGAAAGAGGGGCGCGGTATGAGTGATAGAGGAAGGGTACAATGCAACGCCTTCGCCTTTTGGATAAGATTTCCGTTTTATGCATTCAATGCACACGCTTGAGAGAGACAAGCAAGCCAATCTGCCAGAATCCATCCAAAGGCAACACAATCTTCATCAGCATCTTCTTCTTCTTGTTCTTGTTCTTTATATCCACATTCAGCATGATTGTGCTACTCCTTGCCAGCCTCTTAATTGTCTGCTCTAGTGTGGCATGCAATAAATTTATGCATTGCATTTCGGTTGCATCGGAATATGCATTGGACTTGCAGTCCTCCAACCGGAATTGGAGTGCTTGCTATCTATCGATAAATAAATATTTGATAAGCAGTCAATATATATAGATATACATACATAAATACAAAACAGATATACATATATCCATTTGATTTGGAAAGCCCTAACGATTAAAGCTGAAATCTAGCTAAAGTTCAATGGGAAATATAAAAACTTTGCCCTAAAGCCAATTGCATGTCAAAGCATTTATAGAAAGAAAATGCAATATAAATGAAAATTTCCATCAATTCCGGTTGCTGCCCAACTAAGAAAATCTTTTCATTCTTTGACAATTGTCAATCCAAAAAAAAACAAAATAAAAAAGCATTCAACAAAAGGGACAATTGCAGCAAGACTATTTGAAGTGTAAATAAGCATAGATTCATAGTTATGGGATGAGGAAGGGAAAGTGGATGGATGGATCAACTCAATTCATTGAAGGCGTCGATGCATGCACACACGTTGACGATGAAGAGATGAGGCTGAAGTTCTGTTTCTGCTCTTCTTGTTATTGTTGGTTGGGCTGTCTCTATTCCCATACTGACTGAAACGTGACGCACGTGCGTAGACATAGTCTTTAAATTCAGGGACACGCATTTGATATTGACGTTCAAATTTCTCGGAAATTGTAACGTGCTACAATGCCAAATACAAAATACAAACTGCAACTAACAACAAATATACGTGGACTAGGACTATGCATGGGGCGGCCAATCATGGGCGTCGATTTACAATGAAGTGAGGGGGGCACCTGCCTTGATAATAAAAGGATTTAAACGTGACAGACTTTAGAGTATATGTTTTATATATATATATATATAGTCAAAGACCGTAAGTTCAATTTAGTTTCCTGGATTTTCGTAAATCATAATGAAAAGGATAAGACATGCCGGAATTGAAGTCCTAGTGCCGCCACTGATATGGAGGTAGGACAAAAATAAATAAATAAATTCTAAAGGCAATTGTAATGGCAATGGAGCGAGTGACTCCCTGGACATATGTACATGTATAACGATAGACACATAACCAGCTCACCATTTACCACCTAACCCTTTTTTTTTTATTCTAAACCTTCCTCTTGACATCCACCGGCTGTGTCTGGGACATTGTTGTTGCTGTGTTGCACGCGCCGCACGTTTTTGCAAATAAATACAAATAACTTTGATTTTCCTCAAACTGCTTCCTCTGGGAGCTCGAGACGACTCTGCACACATACATACATACATATAGTGTATCCACCCCCAGAGCATGTGACGTTCAACAGAAGCATTCAAATTAAACTTTATTTGCCTGCCTGCCTTGCAGTCATGCTCCCGATTGCCAAACCCCTTACCACACTCTCTCCCGTTTCGGCATACCTTAGGGCGTCTCTGCTTCAAATTGCAGATTGCAGGCTTGATCACATTGCCAACGTTGAGGCTTGCAAATGAACGTCGGGGCAGAGAAAAAAAAAAAAAAAAAGGAAACAAAAGGAGTGGGACAGAAGGCACTGGTATGTGGATGAAGTACGGGGAAAGCTCCACAGTCAGACAAACACACGAAACGTGCTGTGCATGCAATAAAGGAGATTTTTTGTGGGATTTCTTGCACTGATACCAACTAACAGCACAATATGCTCCCATAAATTGCCTTTGGCCTGGGACGGCAACACCAGCAACCAGCAACCAACAGCCGACGACGTTGACGCCATTATTGACTCAATATATATATTTATATATTTGTAGGTATTTGTACATATTGTACAATATATATTTGCAAAATACTAAACAACTAGACAATGGTTTATTATTTGAATTCTCTATTCGATTTCGATAAACCAACCAAACAAAACAAAAAGACGTAACAAAATAAATGGTTATAAATGAAATGCCATTTATGAAAAATTAAATTTGCAAAAAGAAAGGTAATTTTGGCTATTCTGAAGTTGGTATATCCTTGCACTATCTTAACTATTCAATAACTGTATTAGTTACATCGGTTTAAAATTAAAAACAAAATTAATTTATCTCGTCCCACCCAGAATTTAAACCAACGCCTTTAGACACGTACTAAGCATTATTCTTTAACAATCAATCCAATCCTTATAGTAGTCCGATGTGTCCAATTCGCGTAGACAATTAAAAAGCTTAAGTACAGAGTCTCATCTACATAGCTTTAGATTTAAGGACTAAAAGCTACAAAGAAACAGACAGGGGGACTTGATTTAGGTGGTATCCATCCACTGAAAGAGTTTCTATATTGTTGCCCAATTTTAATGTTGTAATTGTTTAAACTTTGATGTGGTCTACAAGTTATAATTTTAAATTAAATCTTTTTCAATAATATTTTGATTTGTGAGAATTTGTTTTGCAGGATTCATGGGCTTTCATATACTTATAAACTATAATTATGATACAACAAAATCACAAATTCATTTCATCGTATGAGACTAAGTAGCTAATAAATCATTTGGAAATTAAAAAGTTGAAACATTTATTTTTCTTTATTAAGAGATGCTGCTTCTTCATTCAAAGGGAATGTGTGTACCTATATGTGCAACATATGTTTCTGTGTGGTGATCAGATGTATCCAAAAGACAAGCGGCCTTGGGTGAAACGAAGCCATAAAGTGACTCTTTGCCTGGTTAAGAGGTTATTATTATTGTTTGCAGTTTCGTTTTGGCGTTAGCTTTTGTTTGTAATGTGAAAATAATCCATGTGAAAGTTTTGTTGTGCGGCAAAGTATTAGAGGCAACACACACACACACACACACACACACCCACACACACACACACACTCATCTCGCACACAACTTCCGTTAGGCGAGGCAACGTGAGCAAAAAACAGAAAGTAATGGGAAAACATTGGCAACATTTGAACTAGAGTTGGCTTTGGAGCTAGAGCAGGAACCAGAGCAGGAGCTAGAGCATTAGCAAAAGCTTGAGCTTGTGTAGCAGAGGCAAGTGGCAAGGAGTCGTGTGCCCCAAGCAGAATCAACTTTTCACGCGCGCAATTTGTGTTTAAATATATATATATATATATATATAAGTGTGTGTGTGTGTGTGTGTGTGTGTTTGTGTTATTTTATTCATACATACGAGTTTTAGCAGGAAGTGAAACATTTCTCCTACCACTACTTTGCACTATGCAGGCTCTTAGGCAACCCTTGTTCTTCTTCTGGCCAACTCAAATTATATTTTTATGTATATATGCGAAATGTAGGAAGATGTGGTAAAAGGGAAAAGTGAGGAGGCGAAATGAAGTTACAGCACTTAATGATGTTGCTTAGCAAATTGAAGCAACTAAACACAAACATAATTGAAACAATTTTCTCATTATAATGACGATGAGGACTAAGAAAGACGACGACGACGACGACAACGAAAACGAAAACAACAAGGACAACCCTCGATGGGTGCACAAAAACTGGCAATCAAAGGCAAAAAAAACAAAAAAAAAAGGGCTGCCAGAAAGCCCGGATTGGGGTGGGGCAAAAGAAGGTGTATACAGCAGGTGCCGTTGACGCAAATTGTTTGGCTCTGAGTCCTGACAAGAGCCAGGTAAACAATGGAGAACACCCAATGTCAAGTAAATATGCGTCGTCTTTTGTATATGTGTGTGTGTGTGCGCCTATGAAAAAGTGTATATATGTGTGTGTGTGTGAAGAAGATGAAGTGGGCGTCAGGAAGTCATAGCAAAAGTTAAACGCGCAAATAATATATATATATAAGTATATATAGAAAGACGAAAGTAAAGGAGGAAAATGAGAAAAACTTCGCTTAGAATGCAAGTATATATATATTGTATATACCTATCTATTATATAGTATATGTATATATATACATATATCTTTACATAGAGGGCGTATGCAAGGGAAGCCTATATTACAGGAAGTGCAAGCCTGGCGCCGGAAGTTGTAACAAGTTAATGGCAGTTTTTTTTTTTTTTTGAACAAGACGATGCGACACGACGACTGTCAGTGCCTCAAGAGGCAAGTCAGACAACCAGCCAGCCATCCAAGCAGATGGGCGTCAGGTGCCCCCGGCAACAGCAACAGCAACTCTAACAACAACAGCTGCATTTAGCTGCCGACTCAAGTGCATTCAAGTTGGCACTCAAGTACCGCCAAAGTAGCAGTCAACGTGGCCTAATAAAGTTGCCTCTAGCTTGGCGAGATTAAGTGGCAGACCTCTTCTTTCTTTCCCTCTTTACCAATCTTGTAACCTCTAACCAATTGCAGCTGCTGGGGATATGCACAAGGTTGTTATATTTCTTGTTGTAACGACGGCGACAACAATGACGATAATGATGATGATGATAATTAAGACGGTCTGAGAATAGCAACCCATTGGGGGGGGCGGGGAGGATACATGGCGTACAGGCAATTTGAAAGATAATTATATTGCAGTTTAATAAAAAAAATCCCTGACCAAGTCCAAAAGAATATATATAAAATTTACTTTTACTCACTTAGTTTACAAAATAACTTTTTTAATTGCTTGAAACTAAACTCAGTTTATTTATATTATTAAAAAGTTCTAAAATGATTTTTAGAATTAGGGACTACATTTTTTGAAAGCATATTAAATTTGTTTTCTATAATTTCTTTAATTTTTATTTTGTTATTGTTAAAGATGATGAGATCTTAAACCCCGCCTCAACTTGGTTTACTAATATTTATTTTTAATATGCCTTTGTCCTGATCCATTGTATTTATATTGTTGTGTGTGTGTGTATGTCTGTGTGTTTGTTTTTCTTTGTCGAGGCCATTAGCAGCTCAATTTACACAGTCGAAACTCGGGCCCAATGACTCTTGATAGTGTTTTGTTGGCTTGTTGGCCAAGCTGCTTCTTTTTTTTTTTTTGTTTTCTGAACTTCAAAACAATATTTGGTATATTGAGGGGATCTGTTTTTTTTTTTTTTTTTTTTGCGGCTGATTTCCGTTCTGGCTAAAAGCAGATATTGGGGCGACAAGTGGATGATGGCCTAATGGACCGGCCTGATATCATTCAGCTGCAATTCGATACATGCTTTGAGAGGGGGTTACGTTGGGGTATGGTGGTTTGAATTGGGTTGAGAATCTAGAGGATGAGATGTCTACAAGTTTGATACATTGAGCAAACATAAAAGGCATAAAAACAAAATCAAATTGCTTGCAAATAGCTAAATAAAAGGCTTCTCCTTCCCCTCTCCCATCTATATACTGGAAGCTATCGTCAGGAGTGAAGGAAGAAGTTTGCGCACTGCAAATTAATAACAACAGAGAGCGACGAGTTGTTTGTTCCTGAAAGATATATGTATACCTAAATATATATATGTATATATATCTATATATACATATGTATCCATGTATATCCATGTATATATATACATACATACATATATGTGTGTGTGTACAAGAAGGGACTAATGCCTGGCAGGTTGATGTACGTGCTGCGGCATTTTTATTAGGCATCTTCGTCCTTTTACGAGCCTCCGCCTCATGCGTGGAAGCCCTTTTAATGTGGCTGACAGGCTACGTTTCATTGCCCATAAAAGCAACAGCCCGAGTTTGTGTTTTTTTTTCTTCTATCTTCTTTTAGGTTTTTGTTTTTTTTTTCACTTTGTGAGACGAAACTTTTTGTTCAGTTTGTACTTTTTTTTTTTTGATGTGTGTGAGTGAATAAGTGTTACTTTTGGTTTTAATTGAATTAGTCATGGTGCCAGGATCCCCCTTACCTCTGACACTGAGTCCACAAATATCATTTTATTGGTCTGCATACCGCAACAGAACAATATCAATTAAAACAATTAGTTTAAATAGGCCTCGACCAACTGATACCCAAAAGGTATAGCTTACAACAAAATGTAAATCTATGGAATGGAAAGAGATTTCTTATTTGATGTATTTCTATAAAAGAAAATAAAGCGGACAATAAATAATCTAATTCAATTTGGCAAGATTTTAATATTTATAAAGTTTAATTAAATTGTTAATGGACATTAAAATACTTTTATATCAATTTAGTTTATTTTTCCTATAATCCTAATAGAAATTCTATGCATTCAATTAAAAATAATTGAAAAAAATATTGCTAAATTAATTACAAATTCGAGCTGACTTTTTTTTAAATACCCTGTAATATAAGTTTATCCCAAAAGATTTTACACCAATAACTGGAATTTATTTTCTTATTTTTTTTTTTATATGGATCTAACGTGAGCTGAATACTGAGTAACATTGACAATTTGTTAGCAAATTGGTCTCTGAATTTTTAATTTACATTCAACTTTCATCAAGGATGTCGCCATTCATCATACCCTGGGTTTCCCCTTGAGAATTGTCTGTCTGCCTGCCTGTGTGTGTGTGTGTGTGTATAAAAATGTTGCTCAATTAAAATGTAGACACTTAAAATTCAACACTTAATTTCGTGCGTAAAATAAATGCCAAGCACATAATTAAATTATGTTAATTACTTACAGCCAAAGTCTATTAACAACATATAGACAGAGATGGCAAATGGGCTAATGGATAGCGAGACAGAATTGGATAGAATGAGATAGACAGAGTCAGATAGACACGTAGCGGACATTTTGCGAAATCCCTTTGTCCTTTTTTATTTTTTTTTTTTTTTGTTTTTTTTGTTTGTTGTTGTTTCTATTGGCAAGTGTATATTCTGGCATTTGGTTTTGCTGTTTGGAGCAAAAAGGCAAACATCAAATAACTTTCAATCAATTCCAATTAACAACAACCCATAAAAGTAGATCCACAAAGTGCACATAAGAATGGAACGACAATTTAATTTCAAATTTAATGGCAAAATGAAGGCAAAGAAGAAGCTAAAGGAAAAGCAACAGTAACCTTCTCCTAAAGAAAGGGGAAATAGAAGAAGGAAACTGTTTTGATGTTGTTATCTTAAAAAAGTAACCCGTATCCGCAACAACAATAAAGGATATTGTAATAACAGCTGCCTGACACGGACACAGACTTGGACTTGGACACGGACACGGACCTGGACACAAAGACGGACATGACCACAGCCATGAACACGCAGAAGAACAAGTAGAAGAACACCCACAACTATCTGATCCTTGGAAATTGCAAAGCATTGATGGAGTATGGTGATAATGGGGGACCGGGTTACGGTAGTTGCTTGTAAGTAAAACCTAAGAAAAAACAGAACGGCGGCAACTGCCACGCAGGAATGCATTTTACAGTTAGCAACAATGGGCAGCGGTCAAAGCCAGGCAACCATCACCATCTTCAACTCGAGCTCCAACTCCAGTTCCAGCTCCAACTTCAGCTCTTACTCCATTTCTATTGCCATCTCCAATAGCAGCACAATAAAAGCATGGCAGGCGAAATAAAAACCACAAAACATGCCAACGTTGAACATGGACACGGACACGGACACGGATACGGATACGGACATACAGCTGTCCTGTCCGGGTCTGTCCTATCCTATACCATCGTGTCCTGTACCGTCCATTCGCGCTGACGACTTTGAGCCGAGGACGTATGCGGCAAACCAAGTTCATTTTTACAGTGCGGAAAAAATTTAATCAAGAAGTGCAACGCAAGGCGAGCCAAAGTGTCAGCAGGGGCAATCCCAAGTTGCCCCTATCTACCATCTACCCTTTTCCATCCAACTACAACATAACTATAGAGAGAAGAAGGGAGGGAGAGAGAGTTGAGATTGGGTGGAGAATAGCCAACCGACCAGCCCCTTGCGTGTAATACGAGATTCGTTCAACATTTACAATGATTTTGTGATTCTTCCGACACTTTATGGCCCAAGCCAAGCTGACAGGACTCCCACACAGCCAAATGTGTTAGGGTATCTTCCCTTATGTTTGTGTGTGTGTGTGTGTGTTTGTCTATGTGTATCCCTATGTATGCGTGTGTTTGACTATAATAGAGTGAAAGACTTTAAGCAAGCATCGCTATCTACATCTTCGTATTAAGTTGCAGCACAAGAGAACTTCACATCGATGGGGTTCGTCTTTTCTTTTCTTTTCTTTTCTTTTTTTTTGTAGTTTTTGCCGTTTTTGTAATGCAGTGCGACGAAAAATGGAACGCAGCCATCAGCATCATTGCAGCAGCTGACAAGGCTCCCATCTCTTCAACTCTCTACCCCGCCCTACATCCCCCTATCAACCATCTAACCAAGATGCCATGCGATATCTAGTAAAACAGTTTGGGAAAACTTACCAGCTGCCTGAAAGCTTTTCACATTCATTTCCAACACAGAAGCCAAACTCCCGGACGGATCAGACGACATCAGTTGGAAAGTGCTAAAACAGAGAATAAGACAAAAAACAAGAAAAAAAAACATATAAGAAATGAAAAAACAGCAAAAAGAAAAAAAAAAAAAATATATTTGGTTAATTCGATTTTTAGCTATGATTGTCCAAACGCAATTCTTGTTGATTTCAAATACTCAAGGGTTGCGACTGGCAATCGCGGCTCGAAATAAGAATACACCCAAATCCAAAAGTGATACATAAATTAAAGTTAAAGTCAAATTAAAAAACTTTTGCAAATTCTCAATAAAAAGTTTAACAAATTGTAGATAAAATAGTTTTTCATGATCCTTTAAAGGATAAAAGCTAATTAGAAACATTGTTATTAGACATTGCTAATTAGAAACATTGTTGAAGGCCATTTTTAAGTGTTTAATTTCAGATTTTATTTCTGTTAACACTTGGCTTATATTGTATTTTTAGTTTGAAAATAAAAAACTTCTACTAATACACAGTTAATGATGATTTAAAAAAAAATGTATAAAAATAAAAAACGACAAGATTTTCTTTAAAAACGATATTATATACATATATCAATCAATTGAAAATATTTAATTATTAAATAAATTTATTTACTATTTAGAAATACATCTAATCAATAAATATGTCCATTAACATTTAATTTAGTATTAAAGCCAATCAAAAGTTAATAAAATTGTAAAGACT
Source organism: Drosophila emarginata (assembly GCA_037075365.1). Classification (NCBI taxonomy): domain Eukaryota; kingdom Metazoa; phylum Arthropoda; class Insecta; order Diptera; family Drosophilidae; genus Drosophila; species Drosophila emarginata. The sequence continues at coordinate 5,592,232 of JBAMCD010000120.1, forward strand.
TTCATAGTTATTATTAGATTGAATCTTATTTAAGTTTCTTCGGTTATTGTTTCTCAAACAATATTACAGATTATTACAGATTTCCTGTTCTGATTTATCCCACATAATCAATACAATATATAAATATAATAATAATATATAAATATAATAATATACAAATATAATAACAATAATATAAAAATATATAAATATTTGTATTTAATACAATTTTTGTAAAACTATTTGAAACTATAATAAAATGATTTAATGATGATTTAAATGCCGTGTTATGTTTTAAAACTAAACTTAAAATGTCTGAATACTATTGGTAAGTATTATGATAATGTTAACCGATTTTAATAAAGTTCGATAGAAGCAAAAGTATGTGACAATTTCTTGCTAAAGCTGCAAAGCTACTGATCAAGATTGATCGTTCCTATGGAAGCTATATGTTAATGTCATTCGCTACGGAATTTTAAGATAACTTGAAGTGCAGAAAAAAGATCATGGGTAATTTTAGTTCGATAGATTTAAAATATATCAACCTATATAAATAGTTTAAATAATGTGAGATGCCTCCTCCATGCATAAATTTACATATACCTTCTTCGCAAGGGTATTAATATGTCTTAATGAGGCAATTTGTAACCACCTCCTTTTTGATGGAATGTTTACTATATAGTAGTCTGATTCACTGGATGTCAAACCAAGATACTTAATTGAGAAAACCATGATTTAATCTCTATAAGAATATATGTATAAATATATTGTTTAATAATCTGATGGTTGACTAATACATTTATAAATCATGACACAGTCTGTGTTGTTATTCTTATAAAATCTAAGATAAGATATTGATTACAGTGCAGTATACAAATTTTAACTTTTCAGGTTATAATTTATAAATATGTATACTTTAATTATCTACATCTACAAATTCTATTGAAAACACAAATTGACTGCATTTATATATGTTATATCCAACAAATAACAACTTATACAATATGAATCGTTAGTATTCTATTTTCTATTTTTCTTTGTTATAGTTTCTATTCAACTAAACAGTTGCAATTAAAGTTATGTAGTTTATTATTCCTAAAGAAAATCAAAACCAGTTCCATTGTTAAGCAAACAATATCCTGGGGTGGCATATGGTAACTAATAAGTTATACCATATGTATTATAATACAATGTCGACAAATTGTTATTGCAACTGTGAATTTTGCTTTATGTAAATTCACAAATACAGTGGCGTGTCAAAAAATTAGATACACTCAAGATTTCAAGACATTTTCTAACAAATTATTTACTGTGTTTATTTCGAACTTCTTTTGCTAAACTTTTTGTACTAATTAATCAGTGCATTGAATATTCTCGCTGCTTTAAATGCTTATTAAATGCTTTATTAAATAAATAAATATCAAAGAAGTAAATTAAATATATTTTAAAAGGTTGTAACTAATGCTTCAATAGAAATTAATGCCCTTAAAATAAAGCCAAATTATAATAAATAAAATCGAATATTGGGCTTCACAAAAACTATTATTTTTAATCAGAATATAGCTAAAGCAAGTCCAATTTATTAAGTCGAATGCAGTGTTTCTAATTATTTGGCTGGGTATTGTATGCATATTATACATACATACAAATATGTACATCTAAGAAATCGAGTAAAAATGTATGCAATTTGTATATTATTATTCTTTTTTATACAGTTTCTATGAAGCAACTTTTCAGCTTTGTGACACAACACATTGAGAAGTCAAGCCAAGTCGATGGAAAAAGTTTCCTTTACTATTTTTTCTCCTTATTTTTTGATTATACAAGACAAGAATTTACAGATGAGAAAAAAAAAACAAGTATATAAATAGAATGTAGGGGAGAGAGAAAGAGAGAGAGAGAGGGAAAGAGCAAAGTTACAAAATGAAGAGACTAGCAATAACAATAGATGGATGAGATGAGAATATAGCAAGTTTTATATAGAAAATGTATAATATATTTTGTGGCAAATATTTGCCAAGAATATTTATTCGCCTCTCGCCAGCCACTTTTGACAAATTATGACTTTGTTGCTTCTGCCTCAAGTATGCCGCTTGAAATGGGATCCATTTCTCTGTTTCTGTTTCGGTTACGGTATATTTTGTGTGTGTGTTTGTATTTTTTTTTTTTCTCGTTGTTTTTGGGTTTTGTTTTCTTATTTTTTTTTTTTTTGCAATTTTAGTCGAAACTATGGCACTAAGTTGCCATGACAGCATTGCCACATTATACAACAAGTGCTCGAAATAATAAAGTTAACAGCACTTTAATAGTTAGTCCATGGTGGGTAAGTGGCTACCCGCCCACAAGGCGCAAGACACAAGGCACTGATGCCACTGGCACAGGCACAGGCACAGGCAGAAGCAGAGGCCGAGACAGAGACAGAGGCGACAGCAACGGCAACATGTTGCCCAGCAACGGGCATAAATGAGGGGCTTATCCTATCGAGCAGCACAACTTGAGCAATAAAATTGCTTTTATATGCAAGAGAGGATACAAGAGAACCGAACTTAACTGAACCGAATGGAGAATAGAGGCAAAAGAAGAAGCACCACTGAAATATTCCTGGCATGCTCATATATACAAATATATTGCCAGCTAGATGTGCATGGTAAGATAGGGGGGTGTCGGATGGAGAGAGGGAGGGCCTGTAGATTGAGATAAATTTTCCACTTTGATTTTGCGCTTAATAAAAATCAAATTTAAATGCGGCTGACAACACACACACACACACACACACACACACACAAACACACACAGAGACAAGTTGTTTTAAAAGTTGCCAACGCCTTTCCTTTTGGCCATCATGTGTGAAAGCAGCAGCCAACAAAAGCTACATTTATGACCACATCTGGATGACAGTAGCAGGAGTAGTAGCAATAGAAGTAGCGGTAGTAGCGATGCTATGAAAATTGCTCCTGCTGCTTTTGCCACTGTTTCTCCTGCTCCTGTTGATGCCACTGGAATGTAATAAAGTTGAAGCGTCTTCTTCGTTCTAGGACTTTATGGCTACACATAAATGGAAATCAAAGGAGCGGAAAGTAAAGAACAAGTCAAAGAGTCACCAGTCGACGCACTTAATAGCCATGCTCAGTTGCCGATGCAGAACAGGAGGAAGGAATAATGAAAGAAAAGAAAAGAAAAGTAGTAGCAATACCAGCACCAACACCAACACCAACAGCAACAGCAACAGCTAATAAGCTCTCTGGACCTACGGGGCGTATGCTTAATATTTTGAGTCAGTTGGCGCTTTAGTTATAAATGCTGTTGGCCCAGAGCGCCAAAGCAGAAAGTTCTGCATAAATTCAATTAACTAAAAACATGCAAATGAAAACTTTTTGGAGGACGACAAAGCCGCCGGCGAAAGCAAATGCTAAAATGCAAAGTTCGGATGCACAAAGTGGCAATTGCAATGAGAAGTCGCCCTCTTGCTCGACTCTGCCATTCTCTATCATCCTATGCCATACACACTCAACACACCCTACAAATGGGGCAAAGTATTTCTAATTATTTCCCCCTTCCTTCTACACCCAACCCATCGCAGGCAACTTGGCCGGGCATTGCCTTGCCATATCCTGTGTTGGCAAAGTCAACTATGCGTGTATATCAGAACTATGAAATGCAATAATGTAATGAGTAATTGCGCAAAAAACCCTAAATAAAAAGAGTAGAGAAACCAAAAAAGAAAAAGAAAAAAAAAAACCTGAAAAAGTAATAAAGGACGCGCAGTTACATAAAAAGCTGAGCACAAGCTGGATAGCCAAACAATCTGGTATAACAACAAGGACAAACTGCCAGCAGTTATAAGAGCAGAGCAGCGTGGCCAACAAAAGTTGTCAACGGCAGCAACAGCACCAACAACGATAACAACAACTAAAACAAAGGCCAGCCTGAATCCAATGGGTACGGGTAAACGTCTGTTGGTAAGGTAATGGAGGTGGTTATGGTGATAGTGAGATTGGGTATGATGGGGCAGGCATACATGCAACGTGGTCACAAATAAGTTCAAACTGCGTTCACGCGTTTCTGCCTCGTGACTTTTTCTTGTTGTTGGTACACTTTGCTCCTGTTGCTGCCGTTGTTGTGCAGTATGCGAGTGTGACTTGCCTCGTGCCTGGCCATGGCCTCAGTCCAAAAAGGATATTAATTTCCCAAAGGTGCCGTTTTTTCCATGCGAAAATCACGCAAAATGTAGTGGGAGTTTTTTCTTTTTCTCTTTCCATTTTTTTTTTTTTTTTTTTTTTTGGTTAAAGCGAAGTGTTGTGGGGACAACGCTTAAAATAAAATGAGAATTGCAGTGTGTATGTTGACCATCAAAACGATAATATTATACACTAGAATTATGTAAATAAGGTAAATTATTTATTTATATATTTATTAGGCAAAATGCATAATCCTTTAGAGGACAAAACACATGACATTTCCAATACGGATCATATATATTTGTATTAACTATTATATAGTTTAAATGTGAGATAATTCATTTACTTTTACATACAAATAATATAAATATGGAGAAACTAAATGCAGATATGGAATATTTTGGATTAATAATCAAAGAAAATCAAATTTTCTTTAACAAGAAATAACAATAAAAAAAATATATTCATGTTTTAAAGGAAATCAATTTAGATTTATGTATATATGGTATATAAATCATTTGACATGTTCCTTGCTATGGATTATGGTATCCCAATATTATTATTATATTAAAGTCAATTATCAATAAATAAGTAAGAAATCGAAAGGTTATATTTTAATTTCGGTTTTCGTAAATTTTTTGTTAGACAAATCCTTGAAATAAAATAATTTACTATACTAAATTTTCTCTTATAAAAACAGTAATAAAGCAATCCATATTATTTATGTTAAACTTTTCGTTATATTTAAATGTATAAAAGTTGCTGTATAAATTCGAGCAGAAGCAAGTAAATGGAATATACTATAATAATATTTCGTTTTCTATTTCTATTATCTTTAAGTTTATTCTATTATTTCTACTAAGATAAACTAAACATGAATTATAGATTAAATCCATTCATTTATTATATAATAAACAAGAAATATTGATGTAAAGTGAATTAAAAAAAGGAATTCAAAACAGAGCAAAGCAATTAAATTTTTGAAAATACTTTTGCATTCTTCAAAAACAAATGGAATATAAGCAAAACTTATTTCGCTTTTTTTTTTTTAGTATTTATGTACATATAAAAGTTTTTAAATTGAATTATTTTATTGACCTATTGTGTGTGTATGTATGTATGTATGTAGTTTTTGTATCTGTATATGATACAACCTCAACCTCTTTGCTATATGTGACAAACTCTCTCATAAAGTCATTAAACCCTCTGGCTCTGTACGTAAAAGAATATCAACAACAATATGAAATAAAATTAAAACGCACGCACACACAAATTAAAAACTTTCAATAGCAACAATTTTCATTTAAAAATTCAACACCAGTCGCTGGGACAATGGCCATGCCTCGAGAGGTAAGTGCCGCTCCATGGATAAAATGTGGCACGGTGAGATGCGGTAAATGGATGTGGAGGTGGAGGTGGAGGTGAGACTGAACTGCTGTGAGGTATGGGGGGACTAAAGTGAGGCTGAATTGTGGCAATAGCAAAAACTCGGTCCAGAAAACCGGGTGACAAACAGATTTATTAAAACTGGAAATATGCATTGTATGTAATTTGACTCTGGTGATAGTTGAAAAATACGAATAGAAAAGGGAGAGAGAGAGGAAAAAAAATCAGCAAAATTCTATGGCATAGAGAGGGAAGCAGCGGACAGAGGGCAGCAGAGTTGTGTAGTAAAGCAACAATTAAAACTATTTTGGCCAAAACAATATCGAGGTTGTTGCTATCGCTGCCAGTTGTTGTTTGTATGTTATATGTAGCCTGGGTTGGCAACATTTCATTAGAATGCCGGAGGTCAAACCGCAGCACGCAACAGCCACACTGCGAATGGGGTGGCACATTCTATTTGGATTTTCTGGATTGGAGGGATCGGAGAGATTGAAAGGGGCGATGGTACTGAACGAGACAAGACAAAAGCTGATTACTTGCTGCAATGGCTGACAGGACATGGGCCAGGCCCCGGATACGGGGGCTTGGTTGTTTCGCGCTAACAAATGCCCTTGTCAAAACCACGAGCATTTCAGTTAACACATCCAGTTGGTAAAAGCAATCCCTAAAATTGGAATACAATCGGCATTAACTTGAACAATATTTCCCCCCCTATATATTCCCATCAAATAATCCCAAGAGAGTATATTTTCTTCGTGGTGGTGCTGTTTGGTTATTGTAGTGGTAAGGCAGAGGCGGTTGCCTTTCTTGTTTTGTCGTCATTGCTTGTTGTCTGTCTGTTTATTGTGCCAACATTGCAGAAATCCAAGGCATGTCCTTTTGGCCAGGGATAAACTGCAATGTCGACGAGGACAACACGAATGCCAATGGGTATGAGAATGGGAATGGCAATGGAAAATGGGAATGGGAATGGTGATGGCAATGAGAATGGGGACAAGATGCAGCTTAGCAAAACAACAGATGTTGGCAAGTGAAAATTTATTGCTTTAAGACTTAATCAACGATATGCAATTCAAATTGAATTAGTTTCCATCCTTTTTTGGCTTTATTAGAGTCTGCATCATATAACCAGCAACCGGTGGATCAATTAATAATGTTGTCTGTCCACATTTCGGTTCACAGGCTCTACGACCACAACATGATCCAGCTGGGGGTAATTTTCCCTCCTTGAGATCACACAATATGGCCTTAAGATCCGGTTCGGTTAAATCCTCATAAAAATCATCATTAACACTCAAAACGGGACCATTTACACACGCCCCCATACAATATGTGTTAAACAAACTGAATTGCATATCCTTTGTGGTCTCACCCTCCTTGATAAGCAACATTTCCTCGCAAGCTTTAAGAATTCCATCACCGCCACGCAAACAACATGGTGTCGATGTACAAACAGATATTACATATTTGCCACGCGGTTTTAAATGGAACATCGTATAAAATTGGGCCACATCGTACACCTCAAATGGAGGTATTTTTAGCATATCTGCCACAGCAGATATAGCCGTGATCGGTAGCCAACCGTGTTGACGTTGGGCCAAATCCAAAAGTGGCAACAAAGCGCCACGCTCCTCACCCTTCGGATACCATTCCAGCAAGGCTTTGGCACGGCATTGATTATCTTCGGTAAACTCAAACTTAAATTTATCCTTTGCATCGGATTCAGTTGCCGATTTGGGATGCGGCACGGAAACGCAAATCGAGCGGGAATCAAAAATCGCTCTGGTTAATTTGGTTAGTTTTGGTAGAATACACAAATTGGAAAACATATTGATATTAAATAAATAACCAAATTTGATAAAAATATAATTCTATGCTCTAAGTAAATTTTAATATCTATTATTCTATACTGCCAGGTCTTTGATATTTGCTATGACTTTCTTCTCCAAGCTACATATAAACGAAAAAAAAAACAACAAAAAAAAAATAGTTAGTGTGTACTCGTTACTAGTCTGAGATACCATATTGTCAATCAAATGTTGCCATGACAATTGCATAGTATTGAGGCGTCAACTGGCATTGGTCACAATATGCCAATCAATTCTCGATCTCTCAGTCCTGATGACATCCACCAAATTGCTCAAATTGTTCACAATGCATGCACTTGCTTAATTGACAATATATCGATTCCAGGTCCGGAGAAAAAACACACATAAATACTTCAAATCGGGCCAGATAATCAAGTAATTGAAATAACCACTGAACAATCAAGAAGTTGCCATCGCAACTTTATTTTCGAATCATTCCACTTTAAAAAGGATAAAATAAAATAAAAAATATATGCAACAGGCAAAAGAAAGTGAAATCGTATTAAATTGAATTAAATCGTCAGATACGCTATATAGAAAATTCATTATAAAATTGGTTTCTCAAAACATTTTTTAATTCGTTGAAATTTCATAAATCAGAAATTATTGCCAATGTTACAAATCAAAATTATATTTCCAAATCACTTGAAATTTTACACTTTTTATATAAACATTTTTTTAAAATTTTTTTGTTAAATGATATATAAAGAAACTGGAAGAAGCATCAAAACGAAATGATACACGAAACCAACTTTAAATGATTATTTATTATATCCAGATTTAGAAATTTAAATTTTACTTAATCTTTGATTAATAAAAAAATGAAAAAATTCTCTTATACAGTCGGAATCCTACAAGCACTTCTATATAACGAATTGAAAAATAAAGTGCATAAATTTTAAAGGCAAAGCTTTCTCACTTTCATTCATTCTATATAATAAAATCTCGATTTAAAAAATTTTCTATATAATTAAGAATCTATATGATAAAATGTTTATATAATGAAGCTTCTATATAAGGAAATTTGGCTGGAATGAAGATTCTTTATAATGAAGCTTCTATTTAATGAAATTTTTATATAATAAAGTTTTCTTTTCGTTTCGCGCGAAGATATTCGACAATTAAAAAAACAATAAACTAATATGTCAAATTCCTGTTTTATAAACACCTTTTAAAAAAAAATTTTATAAATCTAATTTCTAATAATTTGAAAAATATGTCATTTCAATTATAAAGCATTTCATTATATATTTTAACAAATTTAAATCAGAGAAAAATATTGCAAAAACGTAAGTCTAATCAATTGGTTAGATTTTAAGAAATTTATAAGCAATTCTATTGATATTTAGTGCGGAATTCCTTGACTAAAAATTTATTGATCATAGTACAGCCTCAAACCCCAAATTCTGATAATTATTTTTTCAAAATTGATATTGAGATCAAATAATAAGAATTCGATGTGATTAAATTTAGTTTCTTTTGGTGCCCCTAATGCGCACCTGGTTTAAGAGATGGCTGAGATGAAAAAAATGTATGTGGTGTGGTTTGGTGTGGTGTGGTGTGGGCATGGTGCGATTGGAAGGGAATGTAGACACTCTTCCACTTTTAACTGTCAATCACTTTGATGGAGCGGCCGCACCAGCTCCCAGTGTTATCAACACCTGTTTCACTTGTTTTAGATGTGGTCTTTTGCTTGTTTTTATCAGCCCATTCCCCATGTGCAACATTTTTATTGTTTGGATTATTATTATTATTATTAATGTATGTGTGTGTGTTCGTGTGTGTGTGTGTGTGTGCAACTCGTAAAAGATTAGGTCATAAAATGCAACATAATGGCAAATCAAACTTTTATATTATCATAAATTATATATGGCATATATATAGCAATATATGTATGTACCTATGTATATGTAATTTTATATTCGCTTTTCAATTGCAAGAAAATTCAACTCTACAAACTAGTTAACTAAACTAAAATTGGCCACTAAGTTCTAACCACTTTCGAATGAACGAAAGAATGAACCTCTTTTTGCATGCCCAGTTCACATAATTCGTGTTGTGATAGTCTCGTTCTTAGTTTTTTGGTCTCGTTTTCGCTTTTGGCCCAAAAATTTATTATTGTTGTTGCTACTTCTTGTTGTACGTTGAAAAACTTTTTGGTTGTATGTTATTTTTTGTTGTAGTTGTTGTTGGGTTTCGCTGCGCTTAAAACATAATTAAGTGCTTACAAGTTTTTGAATGTAGAGGAATTTGTCATCATAACATTGGGTCGAAAGAGTGGGTCTATATGTATATATATGTATGTATGTATGTATGTATGTATATATACCAGAACCGCTGATGATGTACTAAGTAGTCATAAATTTTACTTTGGCCCAAAACTACAAAACTACAAACAAACAAAAATGGAAAAGAAGAAAAACAAGTAAGAAATCAAGTCAAGTTAAGGCAAAAAGTGAAATGGTTGCTGATAATTCTACACCCTTCTTCTTCTACTTTTACGTTTTCTCCTCCTTTTAGCCATCTCATCCACACCCAACATTGACTTTGACCCGGGCTGAACAAGCTCAACAAGTTGGCATGTTCTTTTTTAAGTCGGAGACGACACGACAAACCGAGCTGATGAAGTGGCCATGGCCAAGTGCCGGACTTTAGTTGTAGTTGGCAAGTGAAACGCCAAAGTTGAAATTAAATCAAACATCAAACTGAATCACAAAAACCGTCAGAGAGTTTGGGCAGTAGCAACCCAATCCTAGGAATAACAACACCAACAACAACAACCATCAACATTCGTCTCCAACTCCAATCGTTTCATTACTCCATGGGCCCCTTATATCCTTGGGCCAAAATGAAATGAAATGTGGCAGAGACGAAATGCCGAAAGTGTTAGGAACTTTGTTATATTTCTGTTGATTTTACAAAACTGTGGCCAGGCACGCACCCAGCAGGAGAAGAGGCGTGATGGATTAGCAAAGTTGGAGTTTAGTGGCATCGGGAACGAGCACAGGGTGAGGGAACCAAAGCTTAACCCGAAGCCAGAGCCAGACCAGCAGCCAGAACTGGAGCAGAAGCAGAAGCAGGAAGCTTTGTATGTTTTTAATTTTGCAAAAATTTATGAAACTTTGTATACGCGATTGCTGCAGGCTGTGGCCAGCAGCACCAGCAGCAGCAGCAGCGATGAACAACCATGGCAGGAAGGCAAAAATTCAGAAGGGCGTGGCCTGCGTCCTTTGCATCAACCACATCTGTTATGGCATCCTCAGATTCATCCTTTAACACGCCCTCCTGTCCGTCAGTTTGTTTTGATTACAACCAAGAAGCCATTTCATATATTAGAGCAACTGCAGCAGGATTTTCATGAAAAACTAAAGCGGACAACAACAGTGAAACCCTTCAGTGTCCTGCAACAGTTAGATCAGCAGGCCCAGGCTATGTTACTTCAGGCCAAAGCGAATTCCAGTTTTAACCTAATGCAAGCCCTCCAAATGGATGAGAAAGCATATGACCGGCATACCACTACAGTGAAGCCATTCCATGTGCTTGCCCAGCTAAATCATGACCAAGTGGAAGCTGGCAAGGAAACAACAACCATCAAACCATTTCATCTAATCAATACCCTGAAACAGGAGGCGGCTCACCAACATTTTGTCGAGCTTACTGGACAACAGCAGGCAGTGGCGTCAGCGGAGGAGGAGGAGGGTTTTGAAATTCTACAGCCTGGCCCAGCAGCTGTTGCTAATACTGTAGGGGAAGTGCCAGAGGAACAACACAAATCGGATGTACCAAAGGAACAGAGCCGTGCCAAGGAGAGTCAAAAAAGGAAACGTAAGCGAATTCGACGTCGACGGAAACGAATTCGCCGTAGAAGGAAACGTACGCGTCGTCGTCGTCGAAAGAAGCGCAAGAAGAAGCGTAAGAAGCGCAAGAAAAAGAAGTACAAGGGACAAAAGGATAAAAAGAAGCGAAAAAAGAGAAAAAAGAACAAGAAGCCTGTGGAAGTGCAACCAGTTTTGGGTCAGCCGGGTCAAGTCATTTTTGCCAATCCAACAAAGCAACCACACTACTATCCACATTCTCATCCATATCCGCATACTCAACAATCCTATCCATATCCAATGCCAATGCCCATGCCCATGCCAATCCCTATGCCAACGGATCTAATGGCTACCACAACTAAACGACCCACAACCACAACAACTCTGCGACCCTTTAACAAAATCAAATATATTCTACGACACAATAGCATATTCAAGAAGAAAAAGAAAGAGTATCTCAGTCATGTGGGTCATGTGCTCTATCCGTTTATCAAATTTGTGGCCTTCTTTACCGTCCTCAATCCGTTTACATTGGGTGTCTTTATTTTTACACTGATCTCACCGGTGGTCTTTGGTTTTCTTGGCTTTGTGGCATTAAGTGTGCTGGTTAAACCATTCCTTCATCTGGTTTTTGGTGTTAAACGTAATGTGGACTATATTGATCGAAAACGTTACCTGGCCAATAGACAAGCGGAAAAGCTAAAACTTGCCCTGCGTCCGGTGACCATACACAAGCATTATTATCAAAAGCCATCACATTCCATACCACCAGTTAAATTACATCCTGCCTCAAACTGGAGGCGTGAAATTGGCAAACCAAGTCCTGGACCAAGATTACCCCCACCTCCGTACACATTGCAGCATAATCCCCTGTTGCCAGATCAACGCAAGGTATTGGAAGATGATGATTTTGAAGATTATAATGCTGGTCATAATTGGCCATCAAAGCTGCTTTAAATAAAGATTTCATTTTTACCCATATTTTTTTTTTTTTTTTTTGTTTCCATAATTTTACTTTAACCATAGAAAAATAACTCTTAAGAGGAGGAAAAATTGCAAATTGAAAAAGGGGAAACTTGTCGACGGTGGCATTTGCTTGAGGTTGTTGGGAGTAATCAGTGCAAATGGAGAAATTGCCACTTTGGGGACTAAAGTGGCATACAACATACCCCCATTCCATTTTTTTGTTTAAATTTATCCCCTCTTACGTATAAGTGTGTGTGTGTGTGTGTGTCTAAACTTGCGTGAGGGGCATTAAAATTAACATGTTGGCAAAGTGAAAATTAACAAGAGCCACAACATCAGCAACGAACGAGCAAAGATTGTTTGCGAAACCTAATTAAAAAGTTTCGTAAATTTGTGTGCTACACACATATTGTTGTTGTTGTTATTGTTATGGTTGTTGTTCTTATTGTTGTCTTTTGTGGTTTACATTTTACATCCCAATACCATACAACCATCAATCCCTATTATCTCGTACCATGCATTACCTTTCATTCTGTTTACTACTTTTCATCTTGTCATTAAGACTATATATTTTGCACTTTATTGTCAGTTTTTTTTTTTTTTTTTATTAATTCATGGTTCCGCATCGTAGAGCATATTAAAAATGTTCAATTCAGTTAGCTCAGACAAACCGTTGGCATAGCCACGATGAATCAATTCTTTCTCACGTTGCCCATCCACGGGATATACTTGATAAATTGGCAAACATAATTGCAGTTCAGTTAGTTCAAAAAGTTTACGTGCATCCCAGCGGAAGAGCTCAATGGCCGTTAATAGTATTGTATGTTGGAGATGGAACTGGTAACTATCCTTTAATAACATTAGATCATCAATGGCAGCCATTATACGCATCACAATGTAACGACAATAACGTTGTTTGACATATTGTACAGATGGTTGCGCCTCCATCGGTTCCCGTTGATGCTTATATCGTAGATAATTCCATAGAGTTAACATGAGTATAAGTATCAGCTTAACTCCACCAATGAAGAGCATTAGATTCATTGGACTTATATCTAACTGGGCTAACTGCTGACGCCAATAAAGCAAATCCCACCCATTCAAATTATAACCATAGTCCAGAATCCCAACTAATATTAAACTAAATATTGCAATTACACCGACAGCACAAAAATGCAATCGGACCTGCAATTGAAGTCTTAGCCAATATAGAAAAATGCCATCCATTATTCGTGAAGCTTTGGAGCCGCTAACCAAATGATGGACTTTTTTTGGTTTTTGTTTTTATATGTATCTAAAACACACTTTCAATTTTGATAACAAATCATTGACATTTCATTCAATGCATAGGTTATCTATCAACAAATTTCATAGCAATCGGTCTAGTTGCTCTTGTGGTCGACTTCAAAAAACTTTAATCGGAATTTAAACTTGACTATTTATTAGTAATATATGAAGATAAAAAAATGTTGGTAGAAAAGTTCTCGAAGTTGCTAGAAGGACTTGTTTAAAATCGAGTGTGGCAGTTTCTAGAGAGTTTTTAGAGCCAAAAGTTTTATTTTGCTCTTATCTTATCTACATTGTTCCTATGTGAGCTATATCTGAAAGTAGTTCGAACGGAACAATTTGAGAACTTCATATAGCTACATATGTACATAAAAACCATATATATGAAGTTCCATTCACAGAGCTTAAGATTCACTATCTAAAAAAACATTTAGAAACAGACAGACGGACATGGAAAAATCGACAACGGCTCTGAACAATTTTATTATACTTTTTATAAGGTTATTATATATGGATTTTCAGAATTTATTTATAAAATAAACTTTGCATATATTTCAATATTATTGATTATAAAATAAATCCTTCTAGGAAGAAGAAAAATTGACGAAATTGAAAAAATACTTGACGAGTTTTTACGATGATTATATAAAGTAGTTATATGCTGATCAGGAATATATATAATTGGTTTACTTTGTATTTTGATAAATTGTTAAATATTTAAATATTTGTATCCTAAAAGCAACTAAATCACTAATTACTAATTAATAATATTAAGCAAACGACATGTTGTAATTAAAACACTTTTCACTTTAAAATATTACCCATACGACATGTTGTAATCAATATAAGCATTTTCTTAATAGAAAACTGTACCGTCAAAGTATCAGATTATTGCAACTTAAATACATTTCCAAGTGGCTAAAAACTATCAATTTGTTGGTTTTAAAAAACTTAAACTTCGTTAAATATGAATACCATTAAAATGTTAGCCCAAACTTGAACTTCGGTTGGCCATAATTGTGAATTTGTTGTAAGCAATCTAATATTATGACTTTTAGCAAATTGAATATTTCAGTGTTAGAGAGAAAGGGAGAAAGAGAGCTGGAAAAGCTGAGAAATTCACCAAGTGAAAGCAATTATGTAGGTCTGCGGCCAATTATTAGTTTAAAATTGCTTAAAACTTTTCCATTTACTGTTGCTACTTCGTCAGGTGCTGCCCCCCAATTCCTGTTCCCACCTTCAAGCCAGCTCCAGCCTTTTTTGCAACTACTTTCCCCTTGTGATATTTGTTGTCTCGTTTCCTACTGGATGCTATTGCTTTCGATTATATTGTTGGCGATATTGGCACTTTGTTTATACAATGCACAGAGCCAATATCAATTGCGCCTTTGCAATTTGCCAACGGTTTTGCGAGCTATCATAATAGAATTGCCTTGGGAACGTCATTTTGTGTGGCTCAAAACAAGTCACTTTTGCATTCCACAGGCAACAGGCTAAAGGGTAGTTGAGGGGTTCTTTATGTTGGGGTTCTTTATGATGATGGTTTGTGATTGGGTGGCATTGGTTTGATAGAACCCGCCATAGAAATATGAGAGAATGGTATGCCGATTGCAAGGCAACAAATAGAACGGGTAATAATATATAAAATTGTAGCCAATTCATAAGGATTTTGCATTTTGTCGCTGCTTCAATCAGTACGGTGGGAGGGGAGTGGGGGCGTAAGTGGTTCTGTAGAAACGGAGCGGAATGGAGTGACGGAAGCAGCTCCAGAACCAGACCAAAGGACAAGCGACAGACAATCGACATGCAAACAACATTCATTCATATTTGCCAAGTGCCGACTGGAGCTGAAGCTGTCATTGCATCCTCAGCTTTATTTTCTTTCAACGCTCTGTCTCTCACTCGCATTCTCGTTTTCTCCTCTCGCCACCTCTCATCATGCTTCATGCAACATGCCCCATCAATTGCTACCCCGCTGTGAATACAATGTGCGTATAAATAACGGATTTTCTGTTATAAAATATTTGTAACGACATTTTGCCGATTTATGTATATGTAATACTTCTGTATATTGTATATGTATGTATATGTGTGTGTGAGAATGTATATGAGTGTGGGTAAATGTATATAGAAATTATATTGTGCAAGAGTAAGTAGAAAAGTATATATTCTATCTGCTATCTACTCGTACTATATAGTGTCATGTCACTATAGCCCCTCCCAACACCACAAAAACCTTTCTCTTCATGCCGTCAATTGCTGCCACTCTGTCATGGCTGACAGTTATGGCTATATCTCTCTATATATCTCTATATATATATATATATCTATATATATATATATATATATATATATATATATATACATATATATGGATATCGATATCGATGTCGATGCATCGTAACATCTTCGGATTGCAGCTGTCAACGCAACAACAAAATTTCATTCAATTTAAATGTGCTGCTTAAAAGGCGTACAGCGAGTGGATTGCATTCAGGATTCGAAATTCAGGACTCCAGGACTCTATCACAGAGAACTGATAGCTGAGTATTCCGATTACTCCCACTAGCATAAATCACAGTCATCATGCATGTTTTACGTACGTGTTCTTGCCTCACAAACTCTATCTTTTGCCACATAACAGAAAACAGAGGCAACGTCAACCTCAAACACCTTTCCATTATATTGATCCAAAAAGTGGGAGTGGCATTCATATAACACAGAAGCAAACACAATTTGCCACTGATATATAGAAATTATTTGTGTATGCATTTGACAGATTGCAATAATTATTCGAATGGATTTGATATTTGAGAAACAATTGATTCATGTCATTGATATTTTTTATACATATGCAAAGGTCATAACTAAATCATTAAAATTTTGTTAAAAGATGATTTATATGTATGTATATACATACATATGTACATATGTTAAGGTTCTGCATTAATATATTCTACATTTGCTTCCAATAAAAATACATGTATTATTATTTGAATTCATTTTCATTCTATTCATTATTAGCATGCGAATTTTATTTTGTTATCTTAAATTATATTCATGCAGAACTTTAACATATATGATATAGCACACCGATCTGTATAAAATTTAACAAAATTTAGCAGCTCTGCAAATAGACAGATCTTTGAGAAATAATTTCCATTTAATCAATTTGATTTTAAAATATGAAAAAACTAATATAATAAATAGCCTATACCGAGTTTCATTTAAATTATGTTTTAAGCCTGAGCGACTAGTGTAGCAAGAGAGAAATTATGTTGATTAGGAATATACTTAATAAAGAACTTCTTAAATCTTAACTAAATAGATTTTTCTTCAAGTGTATGACCAAAAATTAGTAAGTCTTTCCACAAATTATTTTCTGACCATGGTCATATTATGATCTGATATGCTTACACCTCGATGCCCATACATACATACATATAATATTATATGTGCCTTTACATTTATACACACACACACACATTTGCACAAAAAGGTCAAGCCACAAATAATGGCAATGCAATTTGACTAATTTTCAAATAATTTTGATATTTGTTCATGCATTAATAATGCACTCGGAGTAACCACAATTTGAATTAATTCCATTATATTCACACATTCATTTGACTTAAATCAACAGCTCAACGCATTGATGTCAGAAAAGTAAAATAGGAGAAGGCACCTTGAAGAATCTGAAATAATTCCCATATAATTATATATAAACTGAGCAAATTTTAACATAATCCCAGTGATTCTAACCTTAATTACAGCCGCTAAAGTAACGCGAAAATATTTAAGACCTGTTAAGAAAAAAGGACGTGAATTAACTTCTATGGCCAGAGTTAGTAGCTTCATTAGATGAACATTTTCCATAGAATTTTGCGATTTATAGACAATCAGTTCCCAGTCACAAAGATAATACATAAGTCCCAGCTCATCGGTCTAATTTTGTACAATTTGATATAAAAGTATGAAGAATTCAGAATGATTTGAAACGCACCGTTTTATAGAGTATCGATCCCAGCATACCAAAGGCCAAAAGTTCCAGGAACTTTGCTATAAACCACACCACATAGGCAATGTTGCCCGAAGGATTCTGTAAAAAAGATACACTTGTCATCATCTCAATCGTAACTAGCCCACTTACCGTATAGGCCTTAAAACTCATGGCACATAGCAGAGCGGCGCTAAAAGCAAACATCACAAATATGCGAAAACTGAACTGTTCCTCCACCTGGGCACCAAATTGATTTAAGGACACATTGCGACGCAAAATTTGAGTTAAAGCCTTGCGATAGCTAAAGGAAATGCTATCACCATTTTGTTCGTTTAGCAACTTATATGCAACTCTTTTCAAATCCTGACCCAATTGGACATAACGGGCATTCAAATGCATCATCAGTTCACCCAATATATTCAGTTCACCGAAAAGCATCGTTGTAATGATAATACCAACCCAGAAATTGAGAATTATCAGTGGAATGAAATAACGCAATTGTGTATTATCGAATGGATATATCTGCTTATAAAGCATTTCTCGACGATGATAGATGATATTCTGTACTGGTACCAGAAGGAAATTCAACAATGCCATTAAATAAATAATTGTATTAAGTCGTGTACCCAACATTTGTCTTTGTATACGGGCGAATAGTTCCGGTTCTGTTGACTGGGTTACATAAATCTCTTTGTAAAACGTTTGTAAAAGCAATTTAAAACGATTTTTTTGTATGGCCAACTGAAAGCAACGGATTTGCATCTCCACAAGTATTAAATATGTTGGCATACCCGTTAACATTTTATCCAGATCATGCCGATTGGCAATTAGATAATGAAAATCAACCTCATTATGTTCGCAAAATATAAGAAATCCAAAAAAAATCAGAAACCATTCCAAATATATGAATTTTTGGTTGATGCCATCCTCTAGCGGCCATGAAATATGATTAAAATAACGGTATAAGGCCACAGGCCATGGCATCGGAGCCAACTGACCGTTACCAAGACGCGGACGATAGCGATAGCTCATGGCCATTGATTGAAATGGTAAGCTGATGATAAACTGCAGCCACTTGAGCAAAATAAAGCTCTATTTATATTAAGGATTATGAACTAATTGCCATCAAGTTGTTGAAAAATTAATGATTACTAATTAGCTGGATATTTCAAAGGAAAATGTTTAATAAATATTTTCATTAAAATTCTCTAATGCATTATTCAGACAATAAACACACACACAAAAAAAAAAAAAACAAAATGATTTGATTTACCAATGTTTAAAATCAATAAAAGCCCAAAAAACATTCAATATTAAATTGAAATGAAACACGCCACTTGAACACACTTTAAATAAAGAAAATAGAATGAGACGACAGGAGGGGGAAATTCAACCCCAAACATATAGCGACAATCAGTTGGAGAGGATATGTTATATATCGCTAACAATCAAACTGTCAAAGAGATTTAAATTCCGTTTAAAAGCATTAAAAGAGTTAACAATTTTTGTCGACCGAAAAAATACAAAAAAAAAAAATATGTTGACTCATGCAGAATTAGGAGATATATTGAAATCATTCAAATTTTGACAAACATATTTCACTTAGCATTTAATGTGAATTTAAATTAAATTTTCAGCTTTTTAACTATTTGTAGACGATTAATTTGCCATAAATATAATTTCTATATATATTTTCTTTACTGTTATGTAAAATGATTTGTTGTTCTTTTTTATGACCATGAATGTCAATGTATTTTAATCGAGATTGCCTTGATTTTTCCAAAATTTACGTACACACACCAAAATGCACAATTTCTTATCCAGTTTAAAAAGTGTTTCACAATAATTTCATTGTTATAGTACCTCTACAACAGTCCCTCTGGAATACACGCACACGTACACACACACACACACTCACACATACATAAAAAAACTCATGGCAAACAATCATTTTTATGATTATGCCAAAATAACACTGACATAATTCCAATAAAATATAAAAAGCTCGTTCAGTGCCCAGACAACTGCTGGGAACTGCCTTTTGTTTTTCAGGTGAGGAGGGCAAGGCAATAAAGGCCAGATCCAAACCCAACACACACACACACGTATATGTATGTAGATATATACATATATGTATGTACATATATATGAGGCCAGATCGTATGAGGTTTAATGTTGAACAGAGTTTTCTCAAGCAGCGCCTCAAAGTATGCACCTGGGAGCAAGTCCCTCTGCCAGTTTACTTGTGTGTGTGTATATGTGTGTGTGGACATGAGCATATCAAAGAGCGACCAAAAAGGCGTTGAAGCAGAGCAAATTCAATTCACTACTGTTGATTCACCAGTTGTTGTTGTTGTTGTTTTTTTTTTCTACTTTTCTTTTTTTTTTTGGTTTGGTTTGATAAAGGATCCAAGTGGCAGGCAGCCGGAGGAGCAAATATAGAGAGAAAGAGAGCGAGAGAGAGACAGAGAGAATCTCTCTCCAAAGCAAACGGCCAAAAAAACCCAAATAATATTAATATGCAAATTGAGTTTTTTAGTTGAGTGATCTAAGCGGATAACTGTGCGGCCCCAAAAGCCAAGACGGACCGAAGGCCTCCAGAGGCAAGTATAAAGACTAACGGACAGAATGAAGGACTAGCTGACTGAATGACTGACTGAGTGAGTGAGTGAGCGAGTAAGCATCGCTATTGGCATTCTGTTTTTTGCTTTATTGATTGCCGACCAGAATTGGAATCCGATTGAAAGTCGGGCAAGACAGCGAATTATATGCACATATGTACATACATATAAATAAGTACATATATGTATATACATATAGTATATATGCCATATATTTCTATTTAAATACGACTTTCGAATCAATTGGAATCATATTTTATTAAACGTTTACGGGGCCATTTGCCACAGCCGCCACGGGGCAAACACAATGCCATGACATCGATATATAGTACATATGTATGTGAACACACACACACACACATACAGACATACATATATGACAGGACCGCATTGTGATTGACTCCGGTTTAAATGGACCTCTACAGTTTCAATTCAAAACTGAATATATTACACTTTCCTTTGGCCATTTTAAACTGATATTAAATTTTAATTTAGTTTTTTAGCATTTATAAAAACAAAGAGCATCTCAATTAACAGTTATAATTAAAAACAAAAAAATATTTCCTAGTTTGTCTACATTTGCAACTTTTTGCGATTTAATCACAAATGATATAAATTTGGTGAAAGAAAGCAAATTAAAATATAATTCATCAATGCCAAATTTGGTTAAAGAAACTTGGAGAGTTGATATAGCAGTTCGATCTGAACAAAATGCCGTATATATGTATATTTGCATATAAAATATATGTATATAAATATTTCATTTATTTGCTAAACTTGAAAAACAACAATTTTTAATAACAAACATTTTGAGCCGAATATTAGCTATGTATGCATATTATATCAATTAAAAGCACGTATACCGAGCTTTATTCACATTATTCAAAATCTAATATCTGAATAGAACAAAATTGATTAACGAACAGACATGACTAGATTGATTTGACTATTAATGCTGATCAAGAATATAAACTTTATGGAATCACAGAAGCTATATTCTATGTATTAGAAACATCTTGTCAATTCTATTACATCCTCTCTGTGATTTAACACTCATTAACTAAAAAAAATTGATTATTGTTTTCCATTTACTTTGGAATACTATAAATAAAATAAAAATAACTTTAAAATTTCAAGAGATCTTAGAATAAAATAGTTTAAACACACAAAAGATAAAAAAATAAATATAAATGTTGGAGTTTATACTTCTAAATACTTCTAAAATTAAAAAAAAAATTATGGAATATCAGGATAGATCATTTAAAAAAAATATTGTAGTATATATTTTATTCCCATTTAGATTATGAATTTCTTCTTGGTATAATTATAAAATTTATAGCCCTTTAACCTGAGACCCTGGCAAAGGAGAGACCACTCCTGAATGTGGGAAACGTGTGTATAGCATAAATCGGATCAGGAGCAAAACACAACCTGGAGAAGGGGTAAAAGATAAAAAAAGAAAGAAAAAAATCCAAAAAAAAACAGGGGCAACAAAAAATGCTTACATACATACATACAATAATATTTGCAAGAAGTTATACTGGGCAAACTGAAACCCAGCAGCAAACGCATCAAATATAAACATATAAAAATATATATAAATATACATTCAAATACATACATATATGTATATATATGAAAACTGATATACATACATATGTACACATAGATATACATATATATTTTTTTTATTCACAACCACCGGGGGGCATGGTTTTTGCCTTTCTTTTCTCAAATAAATTCCAAAAGAAATTGAAAACGAAAAGCGCAACGCCACGCAGATTGAAAGCAAACGAAGAGAGAGAGATAGAGATGGATGAGGGACGACCGGATGGACGGACGGACGAACCGAGACAAACGGGGAAAAAAGGCAAACAGAAAGAGCTGTGAAAAGGCACGAACTGTTGAAAGTTCAGGTGAACAGAGTTTTTGCCGGTTATAGCAAAGGGAGCAGGGAGTACAGCGTGGCTATGAAAAATTGCCTCAAGGATTTGCCAAATGTCACGCAACTCTAGAGCAAACCCAGCTTGCTGCTGGTTGGAATTCAAAAGCAAATACAAATTGCCTGCTAGCAATTGATTTATAATAATTACGAGTAGTGGTGGCACAACGGAAGGCCCAAGTACAATCAATGCCGTTTTGAGGATTTGCTCAATTAGCCAACTTAATGGTAACTGAAACCGCCAAACCAACCCATAAGCGAATGGCTGGAAGAGGCGAACGCAATGATGAAGGAATCATGGGCTCCCTATTGTGCGTAATATCCGCTGGGCAATTTGGTTTTTATGCTTTCTTTTCAAGTTTACCTTCCCCTTCACAATCCACCTGTGGCGCACAGTGCGTATGAGTGACCTGACTGATTCCTTCAGCCTTCACCGCGATTTTTCTCTGGCTTTATGCTTTTGCTTTACATAATATGTTTAGCTTTCCTTCCATGAAAATCTCCGTTCCTGATGCCTGAATGGAGTCTGCTCTTTTTTTTATTTATATTTATTTCTTTTCCTTTTTCTTCTCCATTTTTTTTATATTCTTTCTTTTTTTTTTTGGCTAAATATATGCAAATTAGGATATTTGCATGTGACAGGCAAGCAGCCAGGCAGGGAGTCAGGCAGTCAGTTTTGGCTGGATGGTAAAACCTGAAGCCTCCGGTTGAACTAAACCAAATCTGGACACGTGTGTCTGTGTGTGGCATCAGCAGAAAAATATGCTGATGCAAAATGGAGAATATAGCGTTGTCTAGACGTAATTGAACCAAGAAACAAATCCAGAAATTGGTCAATTAAGTGTGGAATATGATTAAAAAAATAAAAACAAAAAAAAACAAATATCTACCATTTAAATTGCATTTTATTTTATTTCATTTAAAAGATTAACTATCTAACAATCCAAATAGTCCGCCAGCTTTCTACTCCAGTGATTATCCACATTGATTCGTTTGACTATAAGATAACTGGGAATTATGTTCCATAGTAGTCTGATATTTAGAGTTTACCTTTGCAGAAAGATATCGTCTTAAGTTGGCACTAGATTGGTTATTCATTGGTTGAATTCATGGCAGCTCCAATATACATTCACCAAAGTGAAACAAGTTTGTTTTTATTCTCAAGTAGACATAATGACTAGCTCCTTGCTTACGTTAATAGATTGGCCAAAGGATGTAGATTCCAATTAAACGGCTGAAGAGAAAGCACTTACTGCCTTTATTTCTACTCCATTCTGTTAGAGTTTGTAACTTGGTTTAACCAACTAATAAATATTCTAGTTTAATTTGCACATATTAAAGCCAAACTATTATTAAATGGAAAATTCCAATTGTCTTCTTATTTTTTAGGATCCGCATAGCGGAGATTCCTTTTCCGGAAAATCCATACAAACCAACAAGATATTAGCCTTAATTCCATTTAATAATAAGCTATGCTAATCTCATTAAATTTATGCCCAAAATGAAGTCCTTCTTAGGGGATATAGCTGCAAAAGTAATATTATCCATTTCATCGATTCGAGATCCTTTCTTTTTCACTTTTTTCAATTTACCTGCTCCCTTTTTTGGTCTACCTTTATTTGGGAATTTGAATTAGTCCACGGATTGAACACTTCTCTTTTGGCCTTGTAAGATTGATAAAAATGAAAACATCTTAAATTTTATTACCATCATTTTCAACTGGTCGATGTGTCCATTCACAATATTATACGACGACTTGAGCTATCTTATCAGTCTAACGCAATAATGTGATTTCACTCACTTTGTATGAATCTTTATATTTTTCTCCGGATGCTTATGAACCCTAAAACCCATTAAAGCCCGATAAGTACAACTCACTTTACAATGCCAAATACGAAAGAAAAAACAAAAAAAAACGAATAAAAAAAATAAAGAAAACAAAATGAAAAAGGAATGAATAGGAAAATATCTCAGTCAACTGCTGCACGCAGTCCTTTCAAATGCCTTTGAATAATTAATTTTTACGCTTGGCTCAGCCACAAAACATTCGCAACCGCAAAAGGATATAGCTAGAGATACTCTTAGATAGAACGAAACAAATCGAACACGCAGGTTTACATGCGCCTAATCCCGTTGTCAGTTGATGGCCCCAAGGCTCTGTCTTGGAAGCTTGTTTTTCACCATCTTCCCTACCTACGTCTCAAAATCACCGTCGTTGTTGTCTTCGTCTACGTCACTACACTTCACTTCACTCCCTTCCATTGGTCGTAGCCAAGCCTCAAGCATGTCCGTTATTTTGTTTACAAGAAAACATAAATCTCGGCTCCTGTGGGCCCCTTTGGCGGAGTATGGGCATGTCTGTCTCTTTGTCTCACAGTCTGTCTCTTTGTCTGTCCGTCTGTGTGCGGTCGAAAGGATTGCCGAGCGTTGCCGTGTGAAATGAAACATATCATCACATCCACACACACACACACTCTCACACATGTGTGTGAGTGTGTGCGTATAAGAGAGTTAAGGGTTACGGGCCTATGCTGTAGGAGCGCGTCTGGCTGACTGGCGACCCAACAAAAAAGGACCAGACAAGCCATTGAGTATGCCAGAGTTGTTGGACTTTGGTGTGAGAACAGCTTTGGTTTGTACGCGTCAACTGTAAAATCCTTTTTGACATGCCGCCCAGCTACTCATACATATGGCCCCAACCGCCTCCAACCCATCATATCCCATACCATACAATCCCACAAAACCAACCCAACCGAACCCATCCCATCTTACATCTGTAGCACACATAGGTCCGGCATTTGGCCATAAAAAATGTGCCATGATCTCAGGGTTCGGGTTCAGCTTCAGATGGGCAAATCCAATTATAAAGAATTTTAAACTATGTAGCGTGAAGAGCAGGACATTTAAAGTGTAGAGAATAAAAAAAAAAGAAAAAAAAAATATATATACACACAGAAAGAAAAACAAGAATGTCAGGTTATTAGCGGATAAGCCCTTCGAGTGGGTGTGTGTGTGTGTGTATATGTGGTGTGTGTTGTGTGTGGGCAAGTTATTAAAACAGAGCAAGTTGTGAAGGACCACAATCAGTCAAGGGCTCACCCAGCTGAGCTTCACTCACTCCAATTGCCTTTCAAACTACCTCTGTCTCTCTTTTTCTCTTTGTCAGTATATATGAAAGTGTGTGTGTGTGTGTATAGAAATTGACGTGAAATTTATACGATATGCTTTTTGGGTAGCAAGTTGAAGAAAAAATATAGCAACAATCCATAAAGTAAATGTAGCATTTAAACAAACAAACCAAGCGATAGAGCAACCAACATCATCCACATCCACATTCACACAATGACAAACATTGGAAGCCAAAACTGACAGTGACAACTGGCTGAAGTGACGAGCTGAAGCAGCAGCAGTAGCAGCACCAGAAGCCGGAACAACAGCAGGAGGAATAGGAACAGTAACATCAGTACCAGCAGCAGCAGGAGTAGCGTTGATGATGATGCCGCTGCCGCTCCCAAGTAGTAAAAAAAATTGACATAAGCGGATATGTTACACAGCGCCTTCTCGTAGGAATAGGGAGTAGAAGCAGGAGCGAGAGCGAGAATGGGGGTGCTAGACGGTGATGGTTTGTATTGGGGGGCGGTTGTCCCATATATGTATACATACATACATACATACGTACATACACATATAGGCAGTGCCTGCATGAGCAGTGAGCAGATAAATTAATGCGATTTTTCATGTTGCATGTTTGAGTTTGATTTATGCAATTATATGTCTCTATATGTATACTGAAGATGAGAAGCTGGGTGAAAACATGTGCATATGTATGTGTGTGTGTGTGCGTGTGTTTGTGTTTGTGTGTGTGTGTGTGTGTGTGTGTGTGTGTGTGTGTGTGTGTGTGTGTGTGTGTGTGTGTTTGTAAGTGACATACAACTTTTGTCAAATACGTCTAAAAGCAGTCATTTTTTATATTTGATATAAAGCGGAAATGCTAAGAACATTTCCGGTTCGTTACCTACGCGCAATACTAAGAAAAATAACAAAGATTCGAACAATTTGATACTCTATAAATATTAAAATTAACAGATAAGCTATAGTTTTATATCATTTGTAATCAAAATTGTATAAAAGTTTGCCATTTTGTACTAAAAAGGACAATACATTCCAATTGAAATCAAGTAGAAACATATTTAAGTGTAATATAAGTCTGAAAAAGTTAAAAAAAAAAAAAAATAAGCACGAATATCTGTATTGTAAAAATTGCTCAACTAGTGAAAACTTATTCAGAAATTAAAGATCCTTTTCAGAATCATGAGAGTCAACAATTTATTAGTTGACAATTTTCAACATTGCAATTATAGAAATTGTCATTATTCGTTGATTTGATTTATTGTGCACAAGTGCTGATACCTTTTCTTTATGTTTTTTCTTCATTTTCTTTTTTTGTTGTTCGAAATTATGGTTGTATTAAGGGTATTCATTGAGAGCAGCAGCTGTCATAGCAACAAAAGAAACCAACAAAAATAGAAGAAAAAAAAAAGAACAAAATAAAAGAGCAGCATTAAGATAGAGTCTGAACTAGAACTGGCAGCCATGTTAATTTGTCATGACGCCACTTGCTTACCAGTTCTGATCCGATCCAGTCCAGTCCAGTCCAGTCCAGTCCAATGGTGGTCATTCTGGTCTATATAAATACCCCCATCCTACCTCTTCAGATTCCACTCCATCTCTCTCTCTGTCTCTCTCTTTCTCTCGCTTACTCTGGCACACACAAAATTACACAACAAATGGAATTTTTTCTTCTTCTTGCTTTTTATATATGTATGTATGTATGTATGTATGGTCGGGTTTTGGAATCAGAAGTACAACCTGTAATCTGGGACAGACCGGACTATAAGCAAATCCGATTAAATGCAAATGCCCCCACACTCGTAGCACACATCTTGTCACACACACACGCCCACCACACACTCACAATCATGCAGAGATTAGTTGCGTAAGTTATCAGTATGGTAGATAAAGTGATAGGAGAAAGAGAGAGAGAGAGAGAGAGAGAGAGGGGGGGTTAGAAAGGAGTACTCAAGTAGCATTGGGCAGCGGTTGCATTGCAGCAGTCGTCATTCAAGCAAACACTGCAGCAATACCCATTCCCCAATTGGTCCTGATGGTACTACTAATTATTATTTTAATACCCCGAGATTCATACACAAGTGACAGAGAAGCTGCTTCAGCTTTTGGCTGTTACCATTCCATAGCTATTGCCACTTTTCCACATATGCTTTAAACTAAACTGCATAGAACATTGAATGCTGTTGCCAAATAGTTGGCATAAAAACTCATATCTACCATTAATAGAATGGGTAAAAAGAGATGGGGCGAGAAAGGGAGGGAGTGGTAACAACAAGAATTGTTAGCCAGAATTGGAGACGGAGTTGAAGCACCAACAGAGCGCAGCTTCAAAGGAAACGACAGCCATTTCCATTTTTACCATCGCCTGGGAAAGCTCACAACTGACGCCGATTTTAGGAGAAAAAGCGGAAGTGTACCAACCATTTTGGTGGGTGGAAAGGGGATATTTTTGGAGTATGGTTCGCTCGCACTCTCTCTCTTTCTTTATATCTCTTTCTCTCTCTCTCTCTCTCTGTCTTTAAAGTTGCCGCTGCTCAACCACACAAATTGCTTGTTTAAAATATGCGCCAAAAAAGAATTCGCCGTATTTGTATTTGCCCAGCATTCCAGGCATTGGACATTGTCGCAAGTTTGTTTGGCCTCGACATCAGCATCAGAATTTTATGTAGCGCACGAATAGATGCCACTCGACGGATGGGACGAATGGGACGGATACAACGATGCTAGCGAAGGCGGCTAGGCTACCAGCTAGACGACAACAGCAAAATGGAAGGAGAAAAACGATGGATAGAATTGGTAGTAGTGGGAGGAGTAGGGAAAACGAAAATAAAAACGCCACTTCCGTTTTATTTGCGCAAAATTAAATAAACCGAAATATGGCTGAACTGACCATATTGGCGCATAATGGCCAAAATATTTTTTTCATTAATGTGGGCCCCCAAGAGCAAACTAGATGCCAAAAAAAAAAGAAAGAAGGAAAAGAAAAACCCATCATACTATATATAAATATATGTATATATAAAAGTATGTATATATACACGTAAAAAAGGAAAGCCGAAAAGTAAGAGCTAGGCCAGCTTATTGTATATAAATATTTGTTCAACAGTGGGACAAAAGGAAAATGAGATCTGGACCAGGTAGACCAGAGATGGTAGAAATGGCAGCATGTTTAAAATATAAAACATGAAATATAATATAAACAATATGTATGTATGTATGTATATATAAAACTAGTAATCATAAAATGAATATGCTTTCGTATAAAACCAAAATATAGATAATAATAAATTATGATTTCTATATACCCATTTTATTTTCAAAAGATATAGAATTCTGCAAAACAAAAAGCAACTGTATCAATAATCTGTTAAATATATGTATATCTCTTTTTTATAATAATTTTATAATAATATACATATTTTAAACTTTAATAGTCTCTCTATCGCTATTTTATATTAACAATAAACCATATAAAATGACAGGAGTCAACAATCAATAACTAACATTTACTAACTCTTTGATTAGTAACTTAAACTAAGCCACGAATATATAGTAGGAGTTGAGGAACAATTATATACATATATACAATATGTAATAATAATTTTTGAAGCATACTTTTTGGTTTACTCTTTTTAGATTATTTTCATAGAAATAATATAGTTTCAAATAACTTTAAATATATTGCAAATGAATTGCATTTGTTACTTCTTCTTTATTATTTTATAAATAATTCTGAAGAAAAAAACTTGTTTGTCAATTTGATTAGCTAATAATCAGGAAGATATACATACATACGTACATATAAATACATATATCAGATTGATGAAATGCTATTGAATTGTTTAAATATTATTAAGTTATCAGAATATAGAATGATGTTATGAGAGCAACTGAAACCAAAATAGTTATCAAGTTTCTTTGATAGAAAAGAAAAATAGAAAAAGGAGAGATGAAAAAAAAAGATGAAATTCATTCCACTATGCCATCAATCACAAGCTCCCACAATAATCATGCCCGGCGTTGTCATCTCTCCTTCCATTTGAGCAAAGTAGAGTAAAGCTCTTTCCTCAAAGACGACGACATTAGATGAAAATTTGTGTAAGCCGTAAAGAAAAGGCAAGGAGGCCCATTGAAAGACTCCGTTGTCGACGATTGTCAATCGAAGAATCTAATGCGCATTTCTTTTAAAGTGTCAGCATCTGGGGATAACTTCTCACACTCCCACCATAGCCAGTAGGACAGAACAATCCGAGTTTACAATACCCATCCCCCAAACACATCATCCCATCCCATATATACAGTTGGGCGTCAAGTCTGAGACGAAGCCAAGCCAAGCCATCGAGCCGCACTAATCAACACAATTACGAAGCAGTGGAAAGAAAAACTTTTCTAATTGGATATGAAGACGCGCACATGCGTTTCTTTAAAGGCATTTTTACTTCATGTGCCGCCGAGGGTCCAAATATTTTGACAAGAAA
This sequence comes from Drosophila emarginata, assembly GCA_037075365.1. Taxonomy (NCBI): domain Eukaryota; kingdom Metazoa; phylum Arthropoda; class Insecta; order Diptera; family Drosophilidae; genus Drosophila; species Drosophila emarginata. The sequence goes on from JBAMCD010000120.1 coordinate 5,621,881, forward strand.
ATGGCGCACGACATCCAACTCCAAGTAACTCCTCCGCCTACAATTTTCCACCACTCACACTACCCAATAGCATGTGGTAGGCATTCGCTCTGGCAGACCACCCTCATACCCAACAATCTACGCTGAAATGCTTTGACAAATTATTTTTAAGCCAATTTACAACTTGAGAAAAAGTATCAGGAAAACATATCACACCACAGAGGCGAATGTGGGAGGTGATGAACGGATGAGAAGAAGGAGCTACTCTTCCTGTTTCTCTGTGTGTGTGTATGTAATGGAGTGTGTGTGTGTGTAGGTAAAGCAAATATAATGCGAAGGATAAAAGTGTAAAGTTGACAACCCGGGCACATTACTCACTCGAGGTGCCAGCAAGGACGATGGCATTAAAATAACCAACCAACCGATTCAACGTCAAAGCAAGCAGAAGGCAAGAACAGAAATGAGCATGGCCAAGAGAAATGGTAATGCGGCTCCGGCTACAGCTCCGACCCCATTGCCGGGCGGCTTGCCCAGAGCCGATCCCGTAACTAGCTTACTGCTACTGCTGCTGCTGGTATAACACCCCAGCCCCCCCATATTTTTTGGTTTTAAGTGTATGCAGGAGTCAAGGGTTTGTGTGTGTTCTCTGTTCTTTCAGTTTACACTCCTTTTGCAGCATTTTCTCAACGTTTCTTGGCAGAATGTCGACAACGCTAGCGGAAGCCATTAATTTTGTCACTTTCGGAAGTGCAAAGAGGTGCACATGAGTCGCCATCGGAGTCTCAATGTACTTAGAGTCCGTGGCCGAGTTCGCTGAGGCGCTGCTGGGCCATTGACCACCAACAGCAAAACAAGTAGACAAGCAATATTGAAAATCATGAAAAACCAATTAAAGTCGGCCACCTGGTCGCTGGTAGTTCACCCCCTCCCTTAAAATTATAACATACAAAACCACCAGCGTCACCACCAAACTATCATAGTTCAAAGTGAAGCAATGAAGTCGTCCCTGCCGACTTTGATTATACCCTGTAACAAGTAGAGATATTTTATATCAAACTTTCACAGTGTTCATACAGACAGACAAGCGGACAGACAAGAGGACGGACAGACGAACAGACAGACGGACAAGTCTCAGTCGGCTATTGATACTGATCAAAAATATATACATAATTTATTGGATCGGAAATGTTTTCTTTTGTCAGTATTAGCGGCTACGTATAATATACTCTTTTTATCCTATGGATATAGGGTATACAAAAAGAGAAGAAGAACAAGGTGAAAGAGTCTGGGGGATAACGACAACCACCCATTATCTTCTTTTCTGCTTACCTCTTATTTGCCTTGCTCTGTCTTCCTTACTGACTTCGACATAAGTTAATTGTTGGCAAAGCGTAGACCGCAATTACCGCAAGCACAACGACAACGCCTGATGCATCGTCAGAAGTTCACATGACACTCGAATCCGGTGATGATAACCGCAAAAACCGCACCGCAATCGAGGTACTCCCATGTTTACAATGGTCACTGACTTGGCTATTAACTCCATAATTACAAATGCATAATTTAATAGTAACGTAATATATGTGAAAAATATTTGAGGAGGCCGTGGCCTAACCGCCGAGTCCGGACGTAATAAATTAGTAGAGTAACATGTCAAATATTCATGTCTCATAAAAATTCAGTCTTCAATAACGCACATTAAGTTGATTCCGCTTTTGCCCAGATTAACACCTTCTAAAGCCGATTCCTGGTGTGTTCGCATATAGATTAGAAACTGTATGATCACATAAAACAAATTGTTTCTATCGTAGACACAGTTGTGAAGTTCTTTGTCGCTTATGAAATTGAATTTGGGATTTAGATGATTGCTCGTACTGAGTATGGCGCAATGTGCTCTATTATGTACTCCACTCACAATATCTTTAGTGGATCGTTTCTCGTCGCGTATTAATACATAACGGGAATAAAACGGACGACCACCACCCTGAGGCAATGGCATTAATTGGCTATCCAAGTACACACAAAACAAATGGAAGAGGATCTGCAATAAAATGTTTTAAAATGATTAATTAAATATTTTAGAAACTAAGTTTGTAAGTTTTGTTTCAATAACTTGAAATTTAAAACGAAGAAGCAATTTACCAGATGCTTGCATGGAAGCTCTAACATAATGTCAACCCTTTTTGATCAAGTTTGGCAAAACCATTTAAAAGTACATATATAAAATTAATAAAAACTAAATAAATTCTCAATCAATCTTTAAGAAGCTTAATTGATAGTTTTTATCAATCTTTTCTACGGTCGCTCTAAATAATATGTAAAGTGGTTTGATGGGAAGACTTTAAAAACATAATCTACCCATATGTATAATGTTTACCATCTTAGAGATTCATAAAAACAGACAGACAGACAAGGCTAGATCGACTCGGCTATTGATGCTGATCAAGAATATATATACATATTTTATCCGTTAAGGTTTAATTATAGAAACGCAAATGAAATTTCTAACTTTAGACTAATAGTTGTATATCTAGTGCTAACGTTATGGCATTCCTTATTAGAAAGTGGAAGAAATGAATTGAAGTTGAGTTGTGTCCAGACATCGACTAAAATCGGTACTACTTTGGACGCTACAATCGCCAATTTACTTACTTTAAATTTAATCACAAAGACATATAATTATTAGTAAATAAGTTAAACATATCTTACATTTATATGTTTAGTTGTTTTATGTCAAAAAAGATATATAAATTCTTTACTTGGAAATTCCCCTTAATGCATTTTTTTAATCGACTATGACTTCCCTCGTACTTCTTGATTATTTTCTTGTTTTAAAACATGCCTAAATTTGTTGTCCTGCTACTGACATATTTTTCTTATTATTAATTTTTATATAACCCTCATAGCAGCATTAATATTCTTATAGTTCTCACTCTAAAACAGATGTCTGTCTCTGCCTAAACGTCTATCTATCTCTTTTTAAATGATTTACTTACTGCTGCATCGGTGGGCAAATGTTCGCCCCATTCTTGGCCATTATGCGAGGTGCCAGAGTTCCAACGATAATCTGCTATACAAGAACCCTGCGATAATTCTTTAAGGCGCTGTACCAAATATTCTTGATTATTGAACGTGTCCAGAAAGGGCAGAAGCATGGGTAGCATAGGAGCGCAGGTCTGTACAAACTGGGAGTTCTCAGCTGTCTTTCGCAAACGTTCGAGACCAACAGCTCCGATTTTAATATCAACTATTCCACGCTGACGAAAGAGATCGTCCAGAAAGTTAATCTCCTTCACCAATCGCTGCAATATAGTAATCGAAATCCACTGAAAAGGAATATCTAGTTAACATCAACAGTGAACGCAGTGTCAAAGATTTCTTACATATCTCAAATTGGCCACATATTGTGACAGCTTGTCCGTAGAAATACGTTTGATGACCTCAGAGTTACTATCTTTGAACTGAAAGTTTCCAAACTCCTCTATAGAGGTTTGGGCATTCTCTGTAGAGGGCACAGGCGCCGGTGCCAGCTGATATATGGTACTTTTTAGCATAAAGGCTGCATTGTTGCAATAGTTCCAAAAAGAAATTGCAGATCCCATGGTTTGCATATCGAGACTATCAGTTTCCTCGGCATAGCTGCGTTCTCTCTCGGCCTCTTTCATTAGAGCGGGTAATTTGCGTGGATCCGTTAGATAGTCCTCGCGACGCACTTCCGCATATGGCGACATGTAAACAGACTCATCACAGATTTGACTGGCATTTAGAGAATTATTTTGCACCATTGGCGTTGAGTTATAAGATGCATTAGTGGTATTTTGTTGAGGGGTACGCATGGGGCTAGCACTCCGACGCATGGTCTGAGAATCCCAGCAAGAGTTTTCAAATGATGAATGCCAGTTAATTATGGGTGTGTCATCATTTATTAATGTTTCCGGCTCATAGCTAACCGGCTTCCTTTTGGGTAGTCCAGTTTTTATTGTCTTGAATGTGTGCTCTATGTAATATCAAAACGTAAGTTAAGATATATATGTATATATACGATTGGACAACTAACCCTTGTTGTCGTCCAGGAGACATTTCTGTTTATCAGTGCCCATCACCTGGCCGCTGAACAACAAAAACCGCAGATATTTTCCCATGCAGACCAGTGCGCTGGCGCCCACCATTACGGCTACTGTGTACTTCGCCAGGTACAAATAGGAATCCCGTTCGAGACTGCATGTTCCCATTAGATCTACGACAAGCACGGCCAGGATCATTGTGTTAATCAAGCCCCATTTAAGATAACTTCGTGATTGCGAATTTTGAAGCCGCAGATTTAGACTATGTTCCACTACTGGATTACGGTAAAGTGGTGAGCTAAAAGCACCGCTTAGAGCAAATATCTCGTGAATACATATCATTATACTTACTGGTTATTCCTAGAGTAGTTCATACTTCTGATTTCTTCAATTTTCTTCGATTTTACAGTGTCATAAGCATTAACAAGAGAAAAAAGCGGGAAATGTTTTCTGGTCTTGGGTGTTGGATAATGATTTCTTTGCAGTGTTAAGCAATTTCAGAGAATGTTGGGTAATGAAAGTTGAATGTAAGTAAGAGTTGTTATTTCCAGTTATCGATAAGTATTGGATGTACAAACGCGCGCAGACAAATTAGCGCGCAGACAAATTGGCGCGCAGTTTGAATTGGAATTCGGTATATCCGGTCAAGCTGCAAAAATTTTAAATTGTACTAAATCTATTGAAAAAATTTGATATTTTATTCAAAACTGTACTCTATAAAAAAAATTTCAAATTGGAAAGAGGAAAATATTTGTTACAATTTTTTAACGACATGATCAAATGGTTACTCAAATACCATTAGATTTTGTTTTTTTGTGTGACTCTTAAAGCACGCCTTCTTCTCTTACGCTTGCCGACCACAGGTGGACCAACGCCCACACCCACGCCAAGTCCAGGAAAAGGTGCCAATTGCAACAGCAAAGGGTTACTAATTAAAGCGGCTGCTATACCCAGCACAGTTGCTCCGGCCAATGGAATGAGAAAACTTTTGGCTAGCAATGCTTTTGGTGATATCTCGGATGAGCCTTTATGGGAGACGATTTCATGATGCTCGATCGGATAGGAAGTGCCATAGGAATAATCTCCACCAGGTACATAGTGGCCATGCTCAGGCCGAGGTCTGTAGCTATGATACGATAGTCCAGCTTCCGAACTGGAACTACCATAGCCACTGCTATAACCGAAACCAGGTCCTGGTCCTCCACCATATTCGTAGGGATAAGGTTGAGAATCGTAGGCATAGCTTTTACCACCAGCCACGTTGCCGCCATAGTGACCTAGTTGCATAGTTGGATCAGAAGTGCTTGTCTTGTTACTGGAACCCATCACCTTACAGCTTACCCACACTAATCCTGTCCTGCAATCCACCACTTCCACCTGCAACACCCTGACGCCACTTTTCATACGCTTCACTGAGATTCTCATTCACATCGTTTAACTGCACATGAGATCCTCCTCCTCCACCCAAGCCGCCTGAGGGTAACGAGCTAATGGGCTTCGATATGAAACTCGCCGCAGAGCTATCCAATTTGGTGGTGCTTGTGCTAGATCCTGGACCTCTATAAAACTCTGGTGGCGGCTCATAACTCTTGGCCGTAGCTGAGCCGGATAAATCCAATTTAATATTAGCCTGTCGTTTCTTCGGCTTTATAGGTTTCCAAGATTCCTGACTGGTATTTGCATTTTGACCATCGGCATCCTCACCTAAAACCAAAGTCAGACAGAGCCACAGACAGAGACTCACTGCTGGAAGTAGTTTCTGTTCAGCCACAAACATTTCAACTAAAGTCCCGTCTTGCATTGCCACCGATTTTATAAAACTTGCCCCCAACTTTACCCCAAAAGACGATGTCATCATTCGGTGGCGACAAATTGCGCTTTTGCGACAATTTAGGCTTGAAATTGTTGTAGACGCTTCGCTGGCATTGAGACGATGCCACCGACTCTGCATTGGCAACTCCATAGGCAATTAGTATCGCCAGCTTTGGGAGTTCTTTCTTCATTTGATTTCAAGCATTTCATCAACGGCAGAGCAATTTACTGCCGCCGACCTGTTGTTGGTTTATTGAAATCAAAATTCACCAGCTGGAATGTATGTATGTACACTCCAGTGCCAGTTTATGCGATTATTTAAATTATCTACGCCCAAACCAGAGAATTAATTGAAGAAATTAACGCATCATAACTTTGTTACTTGTTGAATATTTAAAATTACCAAAAATATAAATAAAAAAAAACCATCAAAACATAGTCGAGTGAAGGTCGCTGATATAGTAGATTGAAAGTTTATGAATTTTAATTTTTTTTAACTTTTTCATAAGGTGAAATGCGACCCTCAGAAGAGAAAAATGATAAAAATAATTTGAAAAACGAGCCCTAATGACTATAACAGCTTAATTTTTTAAATATTGACTACGTATATTGAATATATCAGTTTCCCTTTAGTTAATTTCCTTTTTTTAATTCTCTCGTTTGATTTTTAACTGATCCATTGAATTTCATGACATTGTTCTATTTCTTTTTAAGGGGAGGGGGTTTTTTTTTATTTTTTATTGATTTTTTCCATTTGTTATATATTTGCATTTTCATATGTGTAAGTATTTTATTTCCATTTAGTATACATATATGTATAATTAAAAAAAAAAAAAAATAAATATATATGCACAATTCCATTAACTTGGTTAACGTTTCTAAACTAAACTGGTCATTTCCAGTAACAGTTTTCCTTTTTCTTTGCGTTTCCTTTTCCTTTTTTTTTTTTGTTTTTTTTTATTTTTTGTTTATAGTTTTTTTTGCATTTTTTATTTATAGTTTTGATTTATTTTGAAAATTAGTGCTAAGAGCTAATTTGAATCGATTTGATACTAGACACATTTGGATTACTCATAATACTGGTTTGAGCTACGATATACAATCAGATATATATATATATATTGATAAATACATTTATATATGTACGTATGTATGTGTTTATTTTGAATATTCCTCAGCGCTTTCATACATTTTCGGAATTGACTTTAAAGATGTGTTATTCTGTTTTGTTTATCTGCCCTTTCTTCTTCTACCGGCAGCTTCCTCCTTTGAAAATACATATTTATTGGATTATTTCGATTAGATACATTGTAAATATGTTTATATATCTATATAATTTGTATATTGTATTGTATGTGGATTATTTGTTAATAGTAGTAGTATAGAAGTAGTAGTATTGGGTACAGTTGCCTTGAGATCGAAGGTTCTTAATTCATTGGGGAGCGTTTACCCCAGCCGCCATGTAGCTTTTGCCATTGATCGCGCTTGCCCCACATGCCCTTAAGATTATTCCAGGTCGGTTCACGTTTACCCCAGGCACCGCGAAACTTGTTCCAACCCTGAGCCTGACGACGCTTTCCCCAAGCTACGTTCATGTTCTTCCATGCCCGTTTATCCAAGAGATTATTACTTGCCTCAACATCCCCAATTTCATCGTTTTCCTCATTCGATTGCGTTTGCTCTGCTGGTTGATCCTGTTGATTTTGAGTGGCCATGCGTTCAAACGTTTTCCAATCGATAGTATTGGTACCATCCGTAACTACCAATGGAACAAAATGACCGGTCATATAGATTTCATCGCCTCCAGTACCAAATCCTCCAGCATCGTTTCCGGAACGCTTGCCCCACGAACTTTGTAGGGACTGCCAGGCCCTTTTATTGGCCTGATACATATCATTCTCGCTTAGCTGATCCACAACCTGCTCGGAGAGGCCAGTGGGCTCATTACTTGTTGTTGTGGTGCTGGCCAGATTAAGACTGCTGGCACTTGTGCAAAGCAGCAGCACCATTAAACTGGCAGAATATTTCCATGCCATTTTTTCTCTTGCTTCTAATTTTCTCTTCTTGTTGTACTGTAAATAAAAATATGAAAAGTGAAAAATTAACTTGAAGTCCTCCTTAAGGAATGCTCAATTAAGTTGAAGGTAAAACCGACATGCTTCGTCCTTTCCCTCCTCCTTACTCTACCACCCATACCTAAGCCCAAGGGACCGCTTGAGGTTCGACGGAATGCTTTGTTTTAGCTCTGTGGAGGGCAATCATTTCCGCCCACGCATCGAAAATTACAAGAACAACATGCATAACGATTTAGCCGAATAACCGCCTCTAATTGAAGGCGGTGGGAGTCAGTGAGATATGAAGGGAGTCCCAACAAAATGACGGCCCATTGCTGAGGTCATGCTGGCCGCCAACTGCTGCGTTAAAAGGCAACAGCGCATAACAGTTACAATTTATGGCCTATTAATGTCTTGTTGAGGTAGCAAACAGCAGGAGTCAGTCAGGATTGGGGGTTTCAATGGAAATGGATACGAAACTCATGGAGTATGGGAAATGAACATGATGATTGTAGGCTCGTGACTGCATTAAAGACTACATTTTTGTTATTTGGATTTTGCCACTCGTGCAGCATGAAGTGACTGCTGCATGGGGTGGCATTAGTGGGGGCACGAAAGCTTTAAAATGACGATAATGTGATGGCTGATAGTCAAGATTATAGCTATGTTTACCAAACAACTTAAGTGCCTTGCGATTGCACTTGCGACCACTTGCTCAAGAATAGACACAATGCCAGTAACTGGAGATGGAGCAGCCAACTGCCATAACATTCTGTTTGCACTTCCTGACAAAGTCGTTTCGTTCATATGGCGTTGGCGTTTAAGACAGCAACCGCCCCCAATATTTCTGCCTCTTTTTCTCGTCCCTTCCCTCCCATACATAACAAATATTGATTACCATGTAAGCATCAAATCAAAGACCTTACGCAGTGCATCATCTTGTAATAAACCAGTTATTAATAGAACAAAATCCTTAGAAGTGGTAAATGCAGCTTATTGTTATAAGCTACCTAGGAATTTAAATAAAATCAATAAAACTGCAAGAAATGTTGAGAAAACACAGCAAATGAGAAAATAAATGCATTTGCTTATTTTATTTGTAGAATAATTTAATAAATAATAAAATTTAATTTACATTTATTTGAAATAATAATATTTGAAATTTAATACATTCTTTCCTTCTCTATTCATTTTTTAATTACGTAAATAAATGATTAGTTTTATCTAATCATTCCCAACTAAATGTATGTATTAATTCGATATTCAAATTATCTAAAATTAACTAACTTTGAATTTGAACTTTTACTTTGAACTTTTACTTTTTTTCTGCCTAAACTAAGTGAAAAATTGACTAAAATTTCTTGAATTTTTATTTTTTTCTACCCAAAAAATAAATGAGAAAACAACTAAAATTTCTGCTTTTTTTTACCCAAAAAAAAAAAATTATAAAAATTTATGGAATTTTAATTTATTTTTCTACATAAAAAATAAGTGGAAAAATAACTATGTATTAAAAATAATTTAGGTGACATATTTTGGTTTCACTTTTAACACTTTAGAAGTTTTCTAAATTGTTTTCTATATTTTTCGAAATTTGTCTTTGAATTCTAATAATCTATATTAAAGTAAACCCAAGTATTATAAAAATTATGTACTATGCAAAATTCCATTAACTTGGTTAACGTTTCTAAATTGAACGCATAATTCTCCATAATATTTGAAAATCAAAAATCTTGAGTACCTTTGATCTGGCTTCATTTCAATAAATAAAAGGATTATAAATGCTAATTAAAATGCCGAAATTTCTTTATATAATATAGTAGTAGCTAACCCTTATTTGTTTATATAATCTTGTATGAAGTTGTCATGAAATCCTTGCTTATTCAATTGCCATTGTTATTCGAAGTGAGTTGCATAATCAAAAACGCATTTCTATTTAATAACTTGGTTCAAAAGCAATCAATTAATTAGACCACCATTTGTATGACTTAAGCCGTTTACCTTTATGATATTTATGCAAATTCTTTTTGTTCATTTGCTCATTTGTCTGTGGCAAAAGTCACTGCCAATGTAATCCCGTGCAGCTGGTAGGCGTTACAATTTCATGGAATACAAAACAAAGTCTTTGGAGCCCGCAACGCGTCAATCAGTATACCCAGATGCCCTCTGCCACTGTCTCTATGGAACTGTTCCCCCTCAACATATCCGTTCAATCTATACGAACCGCATATCTAATCTAGGCGGTCTACCCCTGATTAAATGATGTTGTTCGCTGTCCGCTTGGATTGGCCACTTAATTGAAGCAAGCGTCGGCATCGGGCATCGGAGTGTGGAAAGTCAACTCGTTTGCCAGTTGTGAATTAGGCCTCAACTCTTGACTGATTGTCCGTCCATGCCGAGGTTGGCTTTATGTTTTCCCGTTAGTTTTATTCATTTTTTTTTTTTCACTCTACTCTGCTCTGCATTTAATTTGTGCGCTTGTCGTTGATTGATTGACGCCGAGATGAAAGTTTTAGGTTTAGCGGCTTTACGCTAAATTATTATAGATAGATAGATAGAGAGATGCCTGTAGCCCACATCATGATGATAGGGCACGATACATAGAAATGTTGGACAGAGTTTTATGACCACAATCCTACCAAGGCAACCAGCACGTGCCGCTTGGGTCAATTTGTAATTGAAATTAACTGAAAATATTTATGACCCTGCGGTTGAGAGTGAGTCCAGCATATCCTCTAACTCTCATCTAGGCTCCAGAATAACGTACTAAGAATTGCCACCTTGATACCAATTTCATAGTATATGCTTGCTCTACTCTATTATTAATTTAGTTGACGCCGACTGCCTAGGCATTATTCATGTGACCATGGACAACAAGGAATAAGAGGTAGAACTGTTGCTTTTGCCATGGGTGATTTTTTTTTTTGTCGATGGGTTACTTCAAGTTTTATTTGCTGGCAAATAAATTTAAATGTAATTTTCGCGCCAAATTGGGGAAATTTTTCTTTATTCAACTGTTGTTGTTGCTGCTGTTGGGTTCCCTTGATAAATAGCTAAAGCAAATATTTGCCAAAGGATGGCATTTGCCAATAAGTATTTTGTTTAAATAGGTTTCCTCACACAGTACCCACACTCACACACATATACAAAAGAGACAAATACAGTTACACAGTGCCTATTGCCTGTTGCTCCTCAGTCTCAGTCTAAGTCTCTGTACTTGGCCTGAGAATTTGGAAACTGCTGTCCCATCATCGATTTGAATATAACAACAACAACGACAACAAAAAAAAGAAAAGAAATATCTTATAGCATTAACGAAAATTCGTAAATAAACAAAATATCCGCAAAAGAGTAAATAAATTTTCGTCTGGATGAGGTTGAGAATGGAGTGAAAGACAGGAGAAGGAGGAGAATCTCTTGGTATGTTAGTGGAAGTAAAAGCAACAGGAGTTTTGGGTTATGTGTCCATGTGTCCAACGGACGGAAAGGCTAATTCAATTCAATTTTTAATGCTTTGTTTAGGCGCTGGCAAACTTGTGCATAATTTAAGTGATATTGTAAACAAATTGACGCTAATTTTGGGCCTAGGTGCCTTCAATGTAGGAGCATATGAAATATTAATCGAATTATTTTTAGTTGGCCAAAGTAAAAGTTTTATATAAATAGCAGGTTATGAGAATCCCATTATTTCAAATATGTTGATTAATATTGGTTAACGATATAAAATATCACTCTTAACATTATTTAGTAAATTATTTGGGGGCTTTTTCTATTCAATTTACAACCATAACTTTTCAAAATAATTTTTTGTATGCCAATTGAAAATATTTATATAAATTTGCATCTATTAAGCAGATTTAAGCAATAAATTTATATATTTGGCATGATATTCTTTTGTTTCTAAATTCTTCTTAAAAACATCTTTTCGGAATATTAACTATTTGATTTTTGGCCTGAACTTACAATGAACTTTTAATGGATTTATTAAATTTTTCAAATCTCAATAATTTAATTAAAAACGATAATTTTCTTAAATGTTCTTCAATCTTTTGAAAACAAAACTCAAACTTACTTCTGAATATTAAATAGAACAGTTTTAAAAAAAATGTTACTTTAACTTTAAAAACAGTTTATTAACTAAGATAAGATGCCGGTTAACCAAGTTCTAACTTTACCAAAAGGAACTTCATGAACTTAGTGAAATATTTTAATTATCCAATTAGAATTAATTCAGAATTAAATATTCATTTTAAAATTAATTTTATATTTCACCTTTAAATAATCAGTGTAATAAATAATATACAAAAAATTCAATTCAATCAAAAAGGAATCAAAATTAACTTTATTGGCCACTTTGTAGTTTTTACATTCATGGCTTTGAAAATTTTCACATATGTATTAATTAGTTTTTCACAGAAGGTTTGAAAATCTGATTTCCCTGGTTAACAATTGAATTATAAGTCCACTCAATTTATACAATAAAAATTCCCAACCACTCACCTGATAAAGTGCCTTTGCACACAATACTCTTATTTTTTTTTGTTTGATATTGGAAAAGGCGCGTTTCCGCGTTCTATTTGTGGTCAAGAGTTTAACTCGCGATTTTACTATCTATGAATTTATTTCCTTTTTTTTTAGATTTTCCACATGAAATTACTTTTATAAATGAATTTGTGGCGCTGGTGGCTAGAATTCAATTAAAGCACAAAATATAGCTGCTCCAGAGTATAGCACTTCGACGTCCAAATGGGGGATCTCGTGTTGTTGGTAAACCTGTTGATCAACTGTTAATGATTGGCAACACGGTCCGGCAGCCGCTTATAAATCAAAAACGGAAGCAAACCGAGGCTCCCGATTGGCAAACGGAATTCATACGAAGTAAACTTCGTATGAAAAGGGCTCCCAACACGCTGCGCACGCACACACCCACACGCACACGCAGCACGCGCATAAACGCACTCAACACCCAAATCCATATATATACCCCTACACGCACACACACACGAACACACGCACGCATACAATGACATATTCAAATGGAAGGGGAAATGCTGACGTTGTCAACTGCCATTGTATGCAACGGAAGTGGCCAAAAAAGTATAGCCTACTTAGTGGGACAGGATAACTCCTTCCATATTCCTAGTGTTAATTCTTTTGTTTTTTTTTTGTCTCCCCGTTTCCCGTTCATTGTTTTATTTTATTTTGTTTTTTAGTTGTTTAGCTGAAGTCACACATGCGCGTCCCCAGGGAGCTGGCCCAGACATTGTGCCAAAAGGCAAACATATGCACACGCATGGTTCCAAATCGGACTCGGAATGTTGGACTCATTTAAATTCAGGTACATGCTCCTTCTCTGGTAACACTCCCTCCGGCATTTAAAATTAAACGAGAGGGAACCACTTACAATTGAAGCGAAGCATATTGCATATTGCATTTCTTTGTCAGCATGGGGGCATCAATTGACCAAATACAAATACAATTCTTTCCATTTGCCACATGTTCATCCTAAACAACCGAGTAAAAACCCTTTTAGTGCTTCATGAATATTTATGGCCGACATTGCGCCGTTTCTTTCATTCTTATTTTTGTCGCTTCTTCAATTACGAGAAGGTATCAGAAGAGGACCTTTGCATATATTCCATACCTGGAATACATTCGTTCAGTTATTAAAGGTGTGTGTGTGTGTCCATGGACATCAACAGGTTTTTCATTTGTGGCCATTTGATGGGCGCTTTTGGTGACGATGACGGTACCGGTACTGTTGCCATTGCCATTGCCGGTGACGGTAACGACGATGCCGAATAAACGATGATGGGAATATTTATGACACTTCTCCTGCCGTTACCAGTATAATGAATGGGTTATGCGGCCACAACACTCACCTCAACATTCACCTTTACACCTAGCCAATTTACCCCCTACCTATTTCAGTTCCTCCTGTTTCTTCTGGTCTATAACAACGATAAGCTACGTAGTTACTAATTGATTTCGCTACTGATAAATCGCTGCCAAGTCATGTTATCACCGACAGCTACATGTTGTTGAGAATGCAGCCCGAATCAGCCCGATTGTAAATCATTATTCCGTTTATATGTCTGGCCTAATTGCATCTATTAACTGGTGACCTTTTTTTCATTTCTCATTTTAACATGCCCAAAAGTATCCATTTAAATCATAAAGAATACATAATAATTCACATTAAATTTTACAATAAGTAAATTTAAGATCCAAATGCAACACAATGTGAAATGGAACTTGTAATGCCTTGCTGCACGCGTGGAAGCCTTGTCCATTTGTCGACCACTCCTACTACTGCATATCTTTCTACTCCCTCTTCTTCCCTAGCTTTTCTTTACTCGCCTCGTCGTTTCTTTATTGAAAATGCCACATTTGTATAAAAGGAATACCCTTGGTGCCTTCATTGGGAAGATGAAGTGGGAGCCAACTCTGTTGGCAGCTAATAAAAATTTGTTTGCATTTTGCATATTCCAGATGGGCCAAGTAGTACATAAAAATATGGTAATATTTAAACTACTTTTAAATGCATTGTAATTTAAAAGACCATTATCATTATTAATAGCGTATAGAAAAACTCAATTGAGTCATGACGGGAGGTCTGTGGTCGTCTAGGACAATAACTCTACACACAGATCTAGCTAATAAAATAATATGAATACGTTAAAGAAATAATTAGATATACTTCTACTCGCCGCCCATTCGATAAGCGATTGTTCAAACTATAAGACCAAAACATCCTGGCACAAAGCCATATGGCAAACGTAAGAAGAAAGATGCATAGGCGACTTTAGCAGAGTTTAGAGACCATTAATTAAATTATTATTATTTATACCTCAATATCCAAAACTTAAGCTCTCTAATGCAATAAAAATATTTTAAGATAGATATATGTTTATAACAACCGATTTTACTCAAAACGTTTTTTAACCATAATGAAAATTTCTATTCTTAATCATTCATATAGAAAATATGAGCCGTTATTAACATATCATCAGCATCTTTAAAAATCTTCTTCATCTTCTGACTGCGAAAGTGTACAGGCACAAATTAAAAAAGGTTAATTTCACAGCCTAATAGTCCATTTATAAAATGCATCTCTTTAACATGATTATTTAATAAGACAAAAACTTAAAATCCTAAATAAAAAAATATAAAATATAAAAAATAATTGCGCCCACCACCTGCTCTCTGGCGCACCTGTTGTATCACCTAGCGCTTTTTTTATACCCAGTGGCTCCATCTATTTCATTAAAACACTATACCGTGGCGGCATCTACTTTACTATTCCCCCGCAATACACAAGCGGTTTATTCATGTTTTCATCGTTCTCGCAAACGGAGCAGTCTAAGAACTCTTAATAAACAATTAAATTGTGTAGAAGCATGCAACAATTATAACAATAACGTTTTGTATATTTAATTATTAAGAATTGTGCATTCGCGAAGTGTAATTGTCTGTGTGCGTGTGACCTGAAGCAAGTGAAAACAAAAAAGCCGCAATGTTTTTGCGTTCTCAGTTATTGCAACCTCTGTTGTTTTTGTTGTTGTTGGTGGTGTGGGCGTCCCAAGGAACTGAGGCGGAGGGTGAAGGCGATGCTGCTACTGCAATTGGAGAGGCAAATTTGAATGGTTCGGAATGTTTTATTTTTTTTGTTTTTCCTGGTTTATGATAAGTGCAATGAGTTCATCACTTGAATAAGAACAAACACATAGATAGTGAGAAAAAGAAATGCATTTCAATGGAATTATGTTCTCGTTTGTGTGTGGTTGTGTGTGTGAATTTACATACATATGCATATTCTTCCGTCTATCATCTTCTATTTATAATTAGAGCGGCTTTTGTTTCTTGGAAGTTAATGTTTATACATACGTTCTATGGCCTGCACAGGAGGCATCTCAAAGCCTCTTACTATGTACAGATGTGTATTATTTATGTACATACTGTATACTACTATACTGGATACATATCTTTAATCATCTTTATAAAGACTCTAATTAGTCTTTCTTGTTTATTATTATCAATGCCTCCTCTACTCTTCACAAATGTGAATAATCCTGCCCAATTGATCCTTTAAAAATTCCTAAACACAATGACTACATATTCAAATATATGTATATACCATCAATCCTATATTAGGTGTAACTGTGTCTGACTTAAATGCTATCTAATTTCCTTAAAACCAAAATTTCACAACTGAAACTGGAGGAACAGCAACTTATACATATATATAACATATCCTATTCTATGTTATCTGGTAAAATTTTTTTTATGTACATACATAAATTACCAGAAAATTCACACGAAATAAAAGTGTAATAAGATCTGCATACATAAAAATCCCAATTTCACACAATCTAATGAAGAAGCTTTTTATTATTATATATAGCCTGCTTTTTAAATTGTTGATAAATAACAATTCATTTTTAATTGTCTATATTATATTATTATTTTTTAATATTGTTCTAATTCTTTCCAATTTTTAAACAGATAATGTCAAAGTGTTCACGGTGGCCAGCGATCCAACAGATGGCTATTTGCGATTTATACGCTCTGCACGCGTTTTTGACATTGAGGTGAGATATAAGAGATACAAGATTAGATGTACAAATTAGTAAACATTCATACTAGAATGAGGTCTTTGGTTTTAATTTAACAAACAAAATTAAAACAAAAAAAAAACTAGAAAGAAATTTATTTAGCATAGAATTGCGGTTTTTATTTTATTGTAGCTAGAACCGTTATTTCACAACATGAATGCTCAAATTCATATTGATGAATTCCAAATTTGATTAATTAATTCTAATCTAGTCACATATGTATGTGAGACACTGACTATATATAGAATATTTTGTCGGCACACTTTCGTTACTTTTTACAGATTGTTTTAATATACATGTCCAATGTGTCTGTGTGAGTGACCAGCATCCGGCGATGTGTTCCACACAGATTGGGTGGACGCATTATGGGGCAACATATGGAGCCCAGATTTTTTATTCTTATTTGTGGTTGAAGTTTTTTTTATTATTTGTTATTTTGTTTTTCTTTTTAATCACGTAGTCCATTCGGTTGCCGGGTGTAATTAGCACAATTCTAAATTGATAGCTTCGAACTTTCTACAAAGTATAAAGATTTTTCTTATCAAATTCAAATATAGTGCCGGTTATGCTGGCACAAATACATCATTATTATACATATATATTTACATATATGTACATATGTCTGTATGTATATAGCAAGCTATTCCTTATGTTAAGCAATCATACATAAAAAATTAAAACCATCAAACAAACAACAAAATGTTGATAAGCCGGTTGGGTGTCTTGTTCTTCAAATTTAATATTGTATTCCGAGATTTGTGTGAACTTAAGACATTTAACCAGGCTGGTTTTGCAATCAAATGAGCAGATAAGCAACAAATCATCTTATGTCTAAAGAAGTTTCGGGTTCAAATAATGCTTAAAAATTATAACAAAATAATTTCTACATATCTAATGGATAAGGAACGGCTGACAATAAATATTTCGATTTCAAACAAGTCTAAAAATCGGAGATCAGTTTTAGGAATAAAAATTTCTTTTTTGTTTTAGTCATTATACAGATAAGCAAAAATCGAATCAACTTTGAAACTTTTATAGCCCCCATTTATGACTAAACAGAACCTGAAACCTGTAATCCAAACTTGTTTCAATATGGCTGTGTAGATCTACATACATTTATAGATCGGAGTTTAGTTGAGAGTTTGCATAAATCTGACATTAAAATAATGTTATTTATAATATAAATTATTTTAAGAATTTTTTTCCATTTGTCGTTTAGGTCACGACCCTTGGCATGGGCGATGAATGGAAGGGCGGTAATATGCAACGTGCTGGCGGTGGCTATAAGCTCAATCTTCTTCGTGAAGCTATTGCACCCCTGAAGGAAGCACAGAATACAATTATCCTATTCTCGGACAGGTATAAAATGTTTTTAAATTTTAAAGGATAACATTTTAATAATGAGTTTTTTTATCTTTAGCTATGATGTCATCCTAACTGCCAACCTGGAGGAAATCGTGGAGAAGTTTATGGAGTCTGGAGCTCAGATTCTCTTTTCGGCTGAGAAATTTTGTTGGCCCGATAAATCGCTTACCGATCAATATCCTGAAGTAGAAGGCAAGGCCTCTAGATATTTAAACTCGGGAGCCTTTATTGGGTATGCTCCACAGGTTTACGAACTGCTTGAGGATTCGCCAATTGATGACACGGATGACGATCAGTTATATTTTACTAAAATCTTTTTGGACGAATTGAAACGTAGTAAATTGGGCATGAAACTGGATACACATTCGCGGCTGTTCCAGAATCTTCATGGAGCCAAAAATGATGTAAAACTAAAAGTGGATCTAGATAGTAATCAGGGTGTCCTGCAGAATATTAATTTTATGACCACACCCTCCATAGTACATGGCAATGGACTAAGCAAAGTTGAATTGAATGCCTATGGCAATTATTTGGCAAAAACCTTTAACGGCGTTTGCACTTTTTGTCAGGAATATCACTTGGATTTGGATGTGAGTACACCCTACAAAGTAGTTCATGAGATTGATTTATAACTAAAGAAATGTATACGTAAATTACTTTATAGGAAAAGAATTTACCAACAATTTCGTTATCTGTGATTGTGCCGCATCCTGTACCCTTTTTTGATCAATTCCTGGAGGGTATCCTGAAACTTAATTATCCAAAGCAAAATCTTCACCTGTTTATTTATTGCAATGCCGAATTGCACGATGATTTAATAAAGTCGTTCGTAAATCTAAATGGTGATAAATATGCAAGTGCTAAATATGTACTATCTACGGATGAACTGGATGAGCGTCGTGGTCGGCAATTGGCCCTGTAAGTTCTAACAAGACATGTGAAAGCGAATTTTCCAACTATAATTGAATATACTTTTATAATTTTTCAGAGAACAAGCTAAACGGCATCATAGCGATTATATTTTCAATGTGGATGGCGAATCTCATATCGATGATGGCGAGGTGCTACGCGAATTGCTTAAATTGAATAAGTAGGTCACCCACCAGCTGGTGGCAATCCCTTTACCATAAATCCAACTTACACTGTTTATATATATTACAGGCAATTTGTGGCTCCTCTATTCTCGAAATATCATGAGCTGTGGAGCAATTTCTGGGGTGCATTATCTGACTCTGGGTATTATGCTCGCTCCCATGATTATGTGGATATTGTTAAACGGGATCTCATGTAAGAATTTTATTAGTATATTGAAATGATATATACAACAGAATCAATCGAAGGCAATGGAGAAATCTGTTTTAAAACTGCGACGATCAATCGAATACATATTATCTGCTGTGCACTCATATAGGCCAGCATCCATTTGTGTGGCCGGATCAATTTCAATTTTTGACTTGACCTTATCGTCTCCGATTCGCCACTCGTGTACATGCATATACAGATGTTGATAGATTTCAGCTCCATCCTTGTACCAGGTGATATGGGGCCTTGGATTTCCCTTAGCCACACACAGAAAGGCTATCTTATGGCCCAGCACATACTCAAGATCAAAATGTGAAGCCTGCAAGATTTTGGCACCCTATTTTTCAAAAACAAACAAAAAAAAAGGAAAATTTAAATGAACTTTTAATTTTCTACTTTTTTTCTTTTGAGAGACTTACATTATTATTATTGTAGTACTGATCGGATTCAGGATCACGATATTTGCCTGTTATAGGTAAACCAATTTGCACTCTCGACTTAGTGCGACCACGACCACGTCCGCGACGTGCCTCACAAATGGGCGCGGCCAACATGAGCAAGCCCAGACCTAGGCAGATGAGCAGATATTTGGCTTGCATTATAAATGTGTTGAGGAGAGATGCTTTGCGAATCTCGTCTGCGCGGCAACTGATCCAGAGCCACACTGTGTGTTGTGCTCAGCTTTGTTTGGATTGTCATCCATCTATGTAATTGGGTTCACCACAATGAGCTCGGCTTGGTTTGGCTTGGTTTTCGGTTCGCTTTTCCATCTCCGCACTGTTATATGTACATATATATATTCATTCTACTCAATTTCATCGTTTGATTTGATTTGCGCACTCGCAATATTCCTCTCCATAAAGAGTATTTTTTTCACCCTTTTTATTTAAATTTGCTTGATCCGCACAGTGGTGCCATTATATGTGGGGAAAATTAGTATACGAGTACACTTGCTTATGAAGCTTGATATTCATCGAGTATGACCATGATAACTCTTGGATAGTCTGATAATTCCTCTATACTTTATCCCACTGTGCGCAACCAGTTGGATATCCGAATAAAACGAAATTTTTCGTACAGTCAGTATATTTAGATTTGCTTTCACACATTTTAATAAAATAAATGCAAAAAAATCATTTCAATTAGATAATTGAGACAATTTGTCCGCTACGCAGGCGAAAGGTCGACAACAAATAGAGAAGAACTTGAATACAAATAAGACACACAAAAAGGGTTTATATGTAACACATAATATTTGCTTATTGCAATTCATAGTAATTGTATATCTTAAATATCTAAAAATTAACCATTACATAGTCCGTGCGAAAACCTCGACGATCAATGGCATATATATTATCCGCTTGACATTCATAATAACCTGAAAATGAAAGAGATAGAGAATGACAAACGTATCATCAATGTGTATAAGTTTATAACTCTTACCCGCATCCATTTGAGTTGTAGGATCGATTTCCATTTTCGATTTAATAATATCCGTTTCTATATGGGATTCGTGTACCTATAAATAATATCAATATTCCTTGATATACTATCAAATTTCTATAGCTTGTTCTATGTTTACCTGAAAGAATCTGTGTTGGTACAATTCCGCGCCATCTTTAAACCAAGTTATAGTTGGACGGGGATTACCTGAATTATTACAAAATACTTTCAATATAAAAAAATATTTATCTAAAACTTTCTTTTTCTATTTTTCAATACTTGCCCTGAGCCATGCAAAAGAATGTGATTTTACGGCCCAAAGTATAGTCCAATTCAAAGTGCGATGACTTAATAATTTTAGCACCCTATCAATAAAATATAATCATTACAATGTTATTGCCTTGTGATCAACATATTTTATCCGTCACTTACGTTCTCATGATCATAATAGTTGACAGCATCCTGGGTACGATGTTGGATGACAACTGGTTTTTTTCCCGTATAGTTGCGACGCAAAACATTGCGACCACCCGTACTTCCTGTAATCATACAACATAATATTATAGATCCATATAGAATTCTGGTTTCCAGATTACTACTCACTTTGAGCTGCTATATAGGCCAGATCGCTTAATAGCAATAGACTTAAGAAGAGAGCAAATGTTCGAAACGGTTTAAGGTTGGGCATGTTGCTGCGTTTTTTTTTTTTGTTTTTAATGCAATCTCCGTGTACGCCAAACGTCAACGGAGAATGTTGTTTTCATACTGCGGCCTGTCTGCACAGCTTCCACTTATCCATTTCACCCCTTGACGTTGCGAAAATGATGATTGAATTTAATAAAAAATAAAAAAAAAAATCAGAGAGACAGACCAAAAGAGAGAAAGAGAACAAACACTATTCTACTTTCCATTTTCAAAACGAATATTTCTTTCTCTTTCCATCTCTCCGTGCAATTGCAGTTTTTTGATCATTATTTCATTTCTTTTTGATTTTCAGCGGCATATTTAATGTTCCCCATGTGACGAGCATATTTCTAATTAAGCATAGTGCCTTCGATGTGATCAATTTTGACCATAAAGAATATGATCCCGATATGGCCATGAGTGAGTCCCTGAGAAATGCGGTAAGTGGTAGAATTTCAAATAAGTTTTTTTTAACCATCATCAAATAAAATCGTGTGGAAGGAAGGGACTTGATAATAAAAAAAAAAATGTATTAAAAAAATGAAAAACCACTCTCAAACCACAAAACATGCGGAAAAGGACATTTCACATAGGTAGGCCCCGGCGAGATTCGAACTCACGATCTCCTGTTTACTAGACAGGCGCTTTAACCAACTAAGCCACGGCGCCTTGGTGGTTCTGTCCGTTAAAGTAGCCAACTAATGATGTGAAGTTTGTCTATTCTATTTATAGATAAGAACAAAACGAACGAAATCAATTTCTTAAATTAACAATAGTTTGAGTTGCTTAACATTTCTTCAGATACTAGAGTCAAATGTGTCATATAAAATAAAATTACGAGTGTATAAGTGGGACTTAACTTAAATGTTATTAAATATTGTTTTAAAATTTAAGCAGTACAATAAATAAAAATTAATTCATTTTGCAGGGCATTTTTATGTACATCAGCAACCAGCGTTACCATGGCCATTTGATTAACACGGATAACTTTAATAGTAGTTTGTCTCATCCCGATTTTTATACGTTATTCACAAACCGTTATGACTGGACCGAGAAATATATTCATCCCAATTATACAATCCAGTTAAATGAGACAACAATCATTCCTCAACCATGTCCAGATGTATTCTGGTTCCAAATAGTCAGTGATGCGTTTTGTGATGATTTGGTGGGCATTTTGGAGGATAATGGTGGTTGGTCCGATGGCTCAAATAAAGATAAGCGACTAGAAGGTGGTTACGAAGCAGTACCCACTCGTGATATCCATATGAAGCAAGTAGGACTTGACGCAGTGTACCTAAAGTTCTTACAGTTATTTGTGCGCCCATTGCAAGAGCGAGTCTTTATGGGTTATTATCACAACGTAAGTAAATGAAAATCTGCATATGCATCATATTTAATAATTATTTTTAATAATTTTTTAGCCTCCACGCTCGTTGATGAATTTTATGGTTCGCTACCGACCAGACGAACAGCCCTCATTGCGTCCTCATCATGACTCCTCAACATACACCATTAACATTGCCATGAACAGAGTGGGCATTGATTATGAGGGCGGCGGTTGCCGATTTTTGCGTTACAATTGTTCCGTCACTGAAACCAAAAAGGGTTGGATGCTAATGCATCCGGGTCGATTGACACATTTCCACGAAGGATTGCTGGTGACCAATGGCACGCGCTACATTATGGTTTCGTTTATTGATCCATAGACTGAGCTGCTTATAAATTTCCTATGACAAACTGCCATATTGGCCACTCCAAAGATAAAATCAAAAGCCTAGTTTAAGTATAAGAATGTTGGAGTGCTCGAGATTTATTAACTCAAACGAGATTTTTACAAGTGTTTTGATAACTCCTATATATCAATATAGTCGGAATATAGCTTCAGAGTTCTTACAAGAATGTTCATTACGTCTTAAGTTAAACGTAAGTTTTTTTTTACAAAGTTCCAAATGTGTAAATTGATTATACAATCATCAAATACAAAGCAATATTTTGACAAAACGCATTAAAAATGCATTAAAATACAATTAGTTAAACGCAATTTTCATAGAATTTAAAATTTCGCCGGGCACACGCGCTAAACTTAATAACAGTGCTCTGTTAACACAGCTGTTATCCGACCGGCACACCCCCACAGCACAACACAAACAACAGCTACCTTCAGTAGCGAGCCCCATTTGCACTTAACTATGTGGGAGGGCTTTTCATATGGTACTATATATAACTGTATGTCTATAACCAGAGAGTAACAGTAACGAGTTCAAACACTACAGTGCGAACGGGGCTTAAGTACTGCGGCAGTGTTCAATGGGTAGATGCACTGTGGGTCAAAGAGTTAAGGGCTCGTTTAAGAGAAAAAAGTCAAATGTCTTATGATACACAAAAGAATTATTTCTTGAGAAGCATTGACGGGATCTCAGACTTATTCATTCATTTAAAAGAAGAGTCGCATTTATAGAAAATAAAGTCTGGTTAATTACATCAACTTTAATTCTAGAATGAATGGCACCACAACTAGTGTCTATAATTTTTGGATTTTTTCTGCCTCCTTCATAAAAGAGTAAATATTTTAAACATCAAAAAATTTCGCAAAAAAAAGAACTGAAAAAAACGCCCTAGATTATGCAACAAAATTTTCAGCTCGCTTCAAAGCAGGCTATAATTCCTAAGGATCATTTGAGTATCAATTCGATTTCCGTTTTCCACTTCATTTTTTCTACAACAACAACTATATTCATATGCAATACCGCAAAACTTTTTTTTTTTAAATTGGCTTTACAATTAAGTCATTTAAGTATGGCACTAAATATGGCAATTTTACCCACAGTGCAGCGCTTGCTTGTTTCCGTTTTGTTTCGTTTGCTTTTCTTTCTTTTAGTCGCATTTTCGATAGCAGAACGTGCGGGTGTCTGTTCGTGCAGAGTCCGGAAAGTTGCTCCCCAAAATCTACAGTTAGTTGCTGTTGCTATATAGCCTGGCAGCTAGCGCCTGGATAAAAAAGAACGCAAAGTGCATGTTAAAAATAGCAAAAAAAAAAAAACAAAAACATAACAAAATCAACAGCCACAACATAATCCCAACAACGACGTACAGAGAGATAAAGCAACTGTTTTTAAGTGTGGGTGGATATTAAATTCGTATTCAAATTTAACCAAAACCAAAAACTAAAAGAGATAAATTTCGTTTGTTTAGGCCTATATTCGAAATGCCGCATCCTGTAAAAATTGCCCTAGTACAAGCCACGAGTGTATGTTTGTGTATGTCTGTGTGGTTCGAAACAAACAAAAACGGCGAAAGTTTGTTCTCACAAAAGGATTCTCTTTTAGTATTGCTCTCTCGGTTGCTGGTTCGCCGCACAGTTCTCTTGCGTTTTCTTCCTTGTTCCGTATAATGCGTGTATGTGTGTGTATGTTGGTTGCTACGTATCCCCTTGTCTGTCTGTCCTTCTTTCGTCCGACGAACCGTCCATCCATCCATCCGTACGTTCTTCCTTCTGTTGTTTCAGCTCTATCCTGTTTCATTTCCCGCCCCTCACACACACACACACATTTCTTTTTACTACTTTATTTACACTTTTCGTCTAACGGTACTTTTTGGAGTGGGTGCCTCTCCTGGTCTCACACCTGCTGTGCGCTGTTTGTTGTTGCTGTTGTTGTTGCGCCTGGCAACGACAATACCAACAACTACAACATAAGAAAAATGTTCACAGTTTTGTTTTTATTTTTTTTTTCGCTTTTTGTTTTTGTGGTTGTAACAGAACAGTTTAAATTTAAGACAATTCTAACGGTAATAAAACGAAACAAGATAAAAAAAAACATAAGCAACAAACACACTGAAAGTGGCTGCAACTTTCATCATCTTTGTGGCAATGGAGTGAACATGGGTATAGCCTCTGCCGCTCCCGTTGCTGGCTTTGCCGCGGCCGTTTCACTGGGAGACTTTTGCGTTTCGCCTGCGTTGCTAATAAGGTGCCATCGACAGTGCTGGAGGTGAGTAAATTATGCATATGTGTGTGTCAGTCTTTCTCGCTTGAGTGTGTTGTCCGTGTATGTGTGTATGTTCTTCGTATTATTTGGTGCTATTTTCTACCAAGACCCTCCCATGTGTTATTTTTCCATCGTTCGTCGTCGCCTTCATTATTATTGGAGAACACTTTTACTAAGCAGCTGCTAATTGCACGAACGTAAAAAGTTCTCAATCCGTTGGTAGAACTAAAAATGTCGTCTTATAGTAAAAATAGTGAAAAACTCAAGCAAGATATAGGGTATTTCAAATTGGTACTCCAATAATATAATAATAATAATAATATCATAATGAAAGTACATGAATAGAATAGAACAATCATAATGAAAGAATTTCTCATATCTCATAGCTGATTGAATAGAGTACAATAATGAGATATCAAAATTTCCGGAAATAAAGTTTAAAGTTTCTGATAGAGAACGAGAGATACAGTCTTGAGCGATAATACTTATGTATGTATGTACATATGTAAGCATCGTCGTGGAATCTTTGAGTATCCCACCTGCATAGCTCCATATAAGAAAAGCATTCCTAAAATAACTTTTATATCTGATACAACGAATATTAAAACTAAAAGAAATAAAAGAAATTTATTTAAGGAAATTTTTTAAAGGTTCTTTCTATAAATTTCTTCTACTCTCTTTATTCACCTGAACAATTTAGAAAAATTTTCAACTTCTTTTGAAAATATTTTCTGCAATATACACACTGATCATTTGCATATTTTTTCTAGCTTTGTTTCATTTCCTTTTTGGATTTTTTAAGAATCCTCTTTTGTTTTGCATATTGTTGTTGGAATTATCTTGTTGATTTTCCGCAAGGCTGTCTTTCTCAATCCAATTTCCATATTCATTATGTACAAGGATCTTTGGCTGCACTGTGCTTTATACGTACGTTCATACGTACATACGTTCGTGCGTGCGTGCGTGCAAAATCTGCGAGCTGAAAAATTATTATTAACAAAGGCTCCCCCGAGGTGCGGCAGCCACAGAACAGTACAGTACGGAATACTACAAAACCGAACCGAACCTGGGGACAGGCGCAGTGCGGCAAAGGCTAGCCAAAAACAAAGTCCAGCCCCAGCTGCTGTACTAGTTAATGGTATTTGCCTATGTGTGTGTATGTCTCTGTGTAAGTGTGTGTATATATGTTTGTAGAGAGCCCCGAGGAGTTGACGAGTAATTTGTGTCACGTTTTAATTTTTGACGCCACAAAGGAGAGCCCCCAACGCGACTCGTGTGTGATTATGACAATTAAGATTGCGTTGAATTTTCGCCTACTTAGTAGCAAGTTTAAAAGGCTTAACTATGTTAGCAATTACTTACATATGTACATATTTACACATGCATGTATGTACATATGCTTTAAAAATAACCAGAGACCTATTCCATTATCATATCCATCATTCCAATTAGATTTTCACTTTCAAGAGGTTGGGGAATATTTTCATATCAATCACATTAAGCTTTAAGTGCATTAGAATTATTGATACATTCATTGGACTTAAAATTCTGTGCTACAGCAAGTACATACATTTTATACTATATATGTACATACATATATAAATATAGATATTTCTCGATGTGTATGTGTCGACATTCTCATGCTCTTTGAGTTCAAATGGCTTCCTGTTAGCCATCAGCTTGCTGTCAATTGTAAGCAGCTGAAAGTCCAAATAAAAGCTGACAGAAAATTGACAAAAATGGCTGCTAGCAATATTTCCTTTTTCACCTGCTGGCTGCCATTTTTATTGAGAATTATTGATCAAAATAATTAGAAGTATTTGTCAATCATTTAAATACAAATCGAAATTGAGTTTCATTTTAAAGGAAAGATAAATATAGAGAAAATAAAAAGATCGTCCAGATTTTTAATATAATTAAAATCAACAAAAATATTATCGAATCTAAAGGGGTAAGAATTTCAGAATATAGTAGAAAATAGAATTTTTGATCAATTAAAATAAATATAAGGTCAAGATTGAATTTGAAAAAAGATAATTAAAATCAGTGCTCTATATATACATATATTGTTTTATTAATCATATTGCTAGATACACTATAATAAAAAACTTTAACTTTAACTGGGTTTAGGTTTTTGTTATTTTTTTCCAGCAGGGCTTTTTCTCCTTTTAGAATTCAATCCGATTCCGTCACTGGCCAAAATGAATTTATAAAAAAATTCAATGATAATTCAATTTAGTTCATTTTCGATATAAAATTTCCTAAGCAATTTACTGAATGAATAGAATTTTTCCTTATTGAAAATTCTTTAGCTTCAGTATGAAGTCAGGATAGGGCAAAATAGAAACGGACAGCCCATCAACATCATCAACAACAGCAGCAACAACAACAACAGGAATAGCAAAAGCAAACAGCAAGGAGTCTAACTGGAGCAGCAGCAGCAGAAGCAGGAAGAGGGTCTTCAGTCAATTTGACAAACATGACACAGAAACTCCCGGTCTGGCCCATGGCTGACTTGCAATTTGGTGAAGCAGTTTGCCCTAATGGACACTCCAAGCAAGTGTTGCATGGCTCAAGGAAACACGGACATTACCAGAGAGGAGACAGGAGACCTAGTCGTCTAGGATGTGTCCCAGCCCCCGACCGATAGGACGGGGACATGCCCGACTGCCTTGTTGGCAATTAAATTTTTAAAATGCCATTTCGAGAGCAAAAAGAAAATTAAAAATGCCAACTGTTTGCCCAGTGCGTAGACTTCAAGTTGAAGAGCATGAAGCAGAAGAACACGCAGAAGAAGGAAGCACAAGCATAAGAGTAAGAAGAAGAAAGAAAAAGAAGACCGAGTATAACGGCAAATAAACACAAATTGAATTTGTTGCCAAGAATTTGCCCCCAAAAACAACATAAGTAAATCCCTAACGAAACTTTTTTCACTGGCTTTTCCCTTCTTTGGTTTTACCTTTTAGCTTTTCTTTTTGGGTTTTTTTTTATTTTTTGTTTTCTGGTTGGTCGGTATTGTCTGGTACGTCAAATTGCCGGCGCCTTGTTGGCTAAGTTTTTCCTTCTACCTTCTGTTTTGCTTGCCCCATTCGTATGTCCTTTGAAGGATGTTGAAAATTCTCGTATCTTGTCCCCGTATCCTTCTTCTGGTTCTACTTCTGCTCTTGTGCCTCGTTTATTTTATGTTTTGCCCGCATTGCAATTGCAATTTCTCACATTGTTTTGGCTGGCTCTTTTTCCCCTTTTACGTTTCTCTCTTTTTCCTTTTGTACATTTAATTGGCAATTTTGGCAGACATTTTTCACTTTCCCTCCTTTGGCTACACCTCTTGGCTGTCAGCCACGAACTTTCTCAATCTGTCTTAAACTGGATTTGGCAATAAAATGCAAATAATGGCAAAAGAAATGAAATGATAATAATAATAACGAAAGTTAAAACTTTGAAAAATCTTGGTAAACTAACTAATCTTCTATGTAATAAATTGATGTCTTTCTCTACATATATACATATATCTGCAACCCTCTATAGCCTTATATAATACATATTTATATATATATATATATATATATATATATATAGTAAATAGGTACACATTTTTTACTATATTTATGTGAATCCAATTTTATCGCAATACTATATTAAGCTCAAAATTTTAAATAAATTTGTTTTGTTGAACTACAATGGCAGTAATGGTTATAAATGTATATTTTAATATATATGTATATACATATATGTATGTATCGTCTTTATAAGTTTACATTCCTCGAGTAGTTTTCGATAAGCTCCCAGTAATGAGGATAGGATATTGCTAGGGCGGGGAATTTGTGACTTCCGTTGCTGCGTGATCAAAGAGAAACATGAACAAAATAAAACAAAAAGCAAAAAAAAAAAAACCAACATACATAATTCAAACTAACAAAGGGACAGAAAAAATACAACGCTTACTTTTGATAAAAATTTATATATTGTATATATGTATTTAGTTATTTATCAGCAATGACCGACCCCAAAAAAACAAAAAATGCAAAAAAAAAACTTTTCAAGCATTTTAGTTAATAAATTTCGGGTCTTATGAAGAAAAAAAATTTTTTTTAGAAAAATGGTTCAATGGTAGTTTTATATATTGATAAGCAAAGCCATTATAATTAAAAGTAGACAATTGGTCTTTCACATTCGAAAACATACTCATTCTATTATCAAGAAATCAGAATTATATAGATAAATAGTAGAAAATAGGTACATAAATTATATTAAAATCAATCAACGCATAACCGTTAATTATTAATCTAATAATATGCGGCAATCGGTTGAAATAAGAAAATAAGGCAGAGTCACGGATGGTTTTTTTTATTATTCACTTTAGAGAGTTAAAATCTATAATTTTATGTTGTGCATGTGCATATATAAAGTTCCGATAATATTATCAGTATACGTATTCATACATACGTATACATAATAAATCCCTCTTCCGCTCTCACTCACTTTCTTTCTCTCTCTCTCCGTGTTAAATTTATTTTATTTCAGTGGTTATTGTATGGCATAAATCAAAACAAAACTAACTTGATATACAATCAAAAACCTAAGAAAAAAAATCAGTTTATCGACGTCATGATAAATGCTAAACAGGGGGACGGATTTTTTGTTTTTGCCATTTATCAATATAGAACAAATTAATATGAAATGTTGAATCAACATGCGTTAAATGCAAAAATATAACAAAAAAACCTTTTTCTTTAATTTCTTGAAGACCTATTTAAAATCCATTTTAACTGTTGCTTCGATTGGGTTTTTTTTAAGGCGCGCCGCCCCTAATCAGAAGTGGGCGCAACAGTTGGCCCTCTATTGGCGTTAAAATCAAAATAAAGTTGCGGGAGTTTGCCTTTGGTTAAAATTGATGATGTGAGTCAACAAAAATTGGAAATATACACAAAAAAAGGAAAAAAAAAAAAAGAAAATATTAAAAAGGAAAACAGAATGAAAGGTAAAGGTACATTTTTCATATTCTTCAAAATCCTTTGGGTTTCGTGCCGATTTGGCATTAGCCTAATGGCCATAAAACAACCTGGCCAATTTTAGTGCCATCCCATCCAATTCCATTCATTTTATTGACCGGTAGACATTAGCTTCTGCCACAATAATTTGTTGTCATAAATTTTATTTTATTCGGTTTTGGCTATAAAATTGCCTTTGTTTTGTTACTACAATTAGGTAAATGCAGGAATAAGTTATAAATGGTCTATATCAACAACTTAAATCATTGTCTCAAGTTTCATATTTTTACTATTATCATTATTTTGTGCCCAGAATATTTATGACTTTTCATTATCTTAATTGTCCCATGAGATTCGACAGACAAACCCTGAATATATGCTAGGTGATAAAGTGAATTTTGGAAGAGAACAACTAAAATGAAATTTTTTCTTTGTTTTTGTAACAAATCTGTTTCAACGCAGTAGATTATAAATCAATGTATATATACATAAATATAGAGTATTTATTGTACAATTTTCATATATGTACTTAGTATATAAAATATATTGCATTACTCATGTACAGAACTGACGCAGTTTATGGTAGACATTTAGCCAAAGTGGAACCGACCGTGAAATTCATTCCGGTCAGATAACAAAAGCTGTGTGGAAAATGCAATTATATCATAGATTATCATATCTAGTGGCAGAAAACAAGTTAATTAAGTCATAAACGAGTGCAACAATTTTTAATGCACAAATTTCAAAAAAAAAAAACCTTTAAAATTCACTCAAATGTGCGAATTTTAAATTCTATTCGAAGTATGTGTGAGTGTTTCTTTCTTCTTTGAATGTAAGTTCGTTTAATTATTACGAGGACCGAAGTAAGATAAAAAATTCTTGAAATATTATATCAAATGGAAATTTATTTCTTTTAAATGAGGGTCAATGAGTGGGAGCTGGGAAATCTCTTAATACTCCTTCTATTAGCAATTTAAAATAAGTTTTGAAATCTGAGTGTATGACCAGTATTCATGATCATCTTGAATTTTATTCCCTTATTTACTCACTCTTAAGCGCCTGTTAAATGAAAAACGAATTTGTATTATTTTTTAACCCTTTTTAATGACTAGTCTATATATTTAATTTGATCCACAAAACTAATATTTTTAAAAATCCTGGCCATAACTCAAAGATATCCTTAGTTTAAACCATTGATGCAGGGTTATAAGGAGAAAATAATGTATTTAAATCAACATGAATAAATGGAAATAGCTATGGAATTGTTATCCTTTTACTTAAACTTATGAAAATTGGCTCAATTCCGTTTTACACATCATCAATATTCTCTATCTCTCCTTCATTTCTCTCCCTGTGTCTCATTCTCTCTCTCTCTCTCTCTTTCTCTGTCTGGATATGGTTCGATGAATGTGGCCATTGATTACATTCAAAAAGGCTGCCATAGTATCTGATATATATGCACTATTATTCACATGTCTGTATATATGTATGTATGTACCTTTCCATAATCCATTAAATATGAAATATGATGTTGTGGTTTTCAAGATCTGAGAATGCCATTTACAATGGACATGTCCGGGTTCAAGTTCTCCTTGCAAGTAAGAACTGCAGAAAACTCGGTTTCACTTTTGCTCTAGAGTCCTGCACGGCTTCTGCACGTGCTTTCCTTTCTATTCTTGAATTATGCAATTGTATTTTTTTTTTTCTATTTTATTTTTTCCGTCGCCACCGACGCCAACTAGATGGCGTCGCCACAATGGGGGCCCAGCTTGGCGTCGGGAATTGACAACCCACATACACATACACACAGTCACATATACATACAAAGACACACACACATACATGTGTACATACATGTAGCAAAAGGACCTTTAAATTTGTGGCAAGACATTTGAAGAGCATTAAACACTTCCAGTTTCTAAAGTTTATAGAGTGTTTTTAAGCAACAAAGTGTGGTTGGAAAATCATTTGCAAAATTCCTTTTGTTTTTTTTTTTTTTTTGCGCTGCATTATTATGTGATCCTTGAACTCTGGCTCCCCTCTGGCCACCATTCCTTGTTTCATGTTGCTTGCTTGCTTACCACTGTGCGTGGGCATTCCTCCATTCAAGGACATTTGCTTTAAAATGGCATCTCCGGGTCTCAAGTGCAGCTCCCTCCACTCAAAACAGTTCGCCTAGCGCCTTGGCAAAAAAAAAAAAATATATACCATATATCCACTTGTACCGGAGACCGAAACCAAAACCGGACGAACCCTCCGCCTCAAGTCCTCTTCCCCTTTAACCAGACTCCCATTGCCTGGCGAATTTCATTTTGCCCCGACTTGGCCCACACTTGTGTGGCATTTTGTTTTACATTCTCGTCCTGGTGCATGGTGCCGGTTGCCTGGTTTGCCTTTCCTTTTTTTTTTTTTTATTTTTGGTTTGTTTTCTCTCCTTTTATATGTGTGTAATGTGTATGTCCCTGTCAGAGGGCAGCGGCAGGAATTGCCATGTAAATGGGTTAAGTTCTGACATTAAATTGTTTTCACAAAGATTTCTACAGTTACCATTTTACAATTTTTTGCATTCTACCGATCCGCTTTGCTCTTCCCATCCTCTTAGTCTGCTATCCTCTTGATTGTGATTTATTCATTGAAATATCCAACAAACATTTGAATATATATTTGCCAGCGGGCATAAAAGAGATTTGCAATAAACGATAATTGAACTTTATTGTAATAGGAGAAAAAAAGGAGTTGTTGGTTGGTGTGATTGAGAATTGTATTTATTGAAATATTTTTTTTAAATCGCTTGTTTTAAAATTAAATTGCCTGCGGATGGATTTTAAAACAAAGAACTTAACTAAAATGAACCTCTGCAATTCGTGTCCAACATCATGCAAAGCATAAAGAACATTTTGTAAATGGCCATTGAACTTTGATATCAGCAAGTGAAACTGGCAAAAATTGGTTTTAAAATGTTTCAACACGCGAAATAGCTCTAAGCCACGCCCCCTCCCCTTTCATAATTGGAAATGTCTGCAAAAGGAAGGTCGCAAAGTGCCAGTGGCTTAGTCAAAGAAGGGTAATGGATAAATTAATTAAATCATTTGAATATTATAAAAAGAGTTTAAAACAAAGTTCATTTAAATAGTCAAGGAAATATGAGAGAAAGAGACTTTTAAACGCCCCCTTCTCTCTTCCCATCGAAATTAGTATTATACGCTTCTGAACTATACTTACAAATGTATGCATATATTTAGGAACTGTGGAGGGGAAAGGAGAGGCAGAACTTCCGCTAGTTAGTTACTCGCCCTTTCTCGTACAAATGTTAACAACTTTGTTTGCAAATTATAATAGGAAAATGCAATTTAAAAAGCGTTAAAGTGATTAGCACAGCAAAAGTTTTATAAAACAAACAGTTATATTAGTTAATTTAATATACATATTCTATTATTATTAATATTTCGATTTTTACATTTTAATAGATTTTTTTTATATTACCATTAGAAACTCTCAATTTGCTTATCAGAACGTAGATACAATATCTTTGCATATTTTCTAATCAAATTGAAAACAATGGAACATTTAATTTATATTGTAACAACGGGTATATTAAAATTATTATAAAACTAGATTTCTCTATATAAGAAATGACGAAACAAATTGAGTTTTTAAATTAACTAAAAAGGTACTATAAATATGTTATATAGGCTCAGATCTCCAACTAAATCAAAAAATAAAGTTGCGGATTAGTCAACAGATAAAAAGAGCATCTAAATATGTATATAAAAGATACAGTAAGACAAAAATTCTGAATAATAAAAGATTCTTATTAAAGTGTATCTCATAGTCGTTGCCTTCATTGTCTTCGGTGCCTTCAATTTTATCGATACCAAGCTCCTATCTTTTTTGTCTCCAATTTGTTGGCTTTTATATCGTTATCTTATGACGCAGCAAAAACAACAAAACAACTAATTTTTAATTAATGCAAACATTAATAAAATTGATAAGCAAGTGCTTCGGTTATTTTCCAAATTATGGTGGGTAAATTTGAATTCACTTGATGGATGACAAACATATGTACAAGTTTTAAGTTTTTCTTTTTTTTATATTACCTAACCAGATAATAAAGCAAATAAAAAATTTAAATGTGATTGGTATTATCAGTGATTTATCATATGTCATTTGTAAATCATATTACAAATTTGCGTAATAATTGTTAATTAATCGGTTAATGTACATCTACATTATATGCTTCTATATGAACATTTTTACAAGATAATATATTTAAATATATGTATGTATGTATCTCTAAAAATATTAAATATATTTTACCAACATTTCTTTTTATTTAATTTTGCAGCTCCCCAAAGTATTTACACTATGGAAGAGCAAATGCTGAATTAAATATTGTGTAGAGTAAGTTAAAATGCGATATATGTATAATATTTATTAAAAATAAGAAAGTAATATAGTAGTTCGATATCTAAAGTTCAGAAAACTACACTTAAAAATAAGTCAGCATTTAAAAATGTATCGATCTAGAAATAATAGAAGATTTATAATCTAGTTATAATCATTTAATTCAGCTGATTATTTTCATATAAGAAATATTCCCTCATATTTTCGATATCATTGGACTTTTTTTTTCTAAGGGAGAGTAAATTGAATTAGATATACAAATATGTATATATATATATAAATTAGTATTATTGGGAGAGCGATAAAGAAATATATTTTTATATTGTATGTATGTATATATTTATACAATATAAATTATGCTTACACCAATGATTTAAAATATTTTTTTGCTTTACAACAAATTTCAGGCGCAATAAAAATATAAGCCAAATATGTGAAAAAGAAGAGAAAAGTACCCCAATAAGTGAAACAACAATTATAAAATGCTGGCCAAGCAAATAAGCAACAAAACGGAGCAGAATATGCAGAAAAAATTCAGCGGTAAATAGCATTCAATCGATTGAACTCAAACCCAAACGAATGAAAGCAAAACACCCAAAAAAAAAAAAGAAGTAAAAAATAAAATAAAGAAAACAGTTACGAGACCAACGCCAACAGCAATTGCAACTAGAGCACTAGAACCCCATTATACATACATAAATACATACAGACAGACATATAGATATATATTTGGCAATAAAAATGAAGACCCTGTATACTGGCATTGGCCAGAACAACATCGGCAACAGCAGCAACTCCAATAAAATGGCACTGGGCAAGTCCATTAAAATGTACCTGACGATATTCATAGCCACAACTTGCATCTATATGGTCCTATATCAGTATCATATGTCCCGTCAACCGTTAGCATCCAACGATGTTATCAAGGTAAGCCCCACCAGCCCTCCAAAATTTAATTAATTATCTATATAATAATTAGTAAGTCTGTTTGTGTAGCTTTCATACATTTCTCATTCAAAATCCATTTAAAAAAATAAAATTAGCGTCACAATTTACTTAGTATAGTAAAGCTAACATATAGGAAATTACAACAATTTTATTATATTGCAACAATTAAAGATTTTTCTAATATATATAATGCAATCAATTAGTTTTACATAATTGCATCCTATATAGATGAATGTCCAATTAAAATAGTACATCTCATATATATGTGTGATTTACTGTAATGTTTCATTTCTTCTTGTTTCTTGTTCTATTCCTGATAATTTAAATAATATATAATTATGCATAATTAACATAATAAAACAAAAATATAGCATCAAGACAAATCATCATCGTCATATATCGCTTCATATTGGTGGGCGCCCATGTCTTTGTTATCAGCAGCCAACAATAATAACAACAACAACAACAACAACAACAACAATATTAATAATAACAACAACAATAACATAAACTCCACCACGAATTCAACCACCAATAAAACAACCACATTTGGACAGTTACAAACAGATACAGGAAGATCTGTTATCATACAAACGGTTTCATTAGCTGTCCCCAGCAGCAGGGATTCCACATTTGCATCAGGAGCAGGAGCAGACGCAACAGCAACAGCAGCAGCATCGTCAGCAGTAACAACAGCAACAATTGCTACCACAACATCAACGGCAGCAGCAGCAGCAGCAGTAGCAATTAATGTTGCAACAAGAGCCACAACAAAAACATTAACAACAACTATAACAGCAAGAACAAAAATAACAAGAAATGGCCAGATAATTAAAACGACAAACAAATCGGGCCATAACCCGATGCGCCAATCAACAATATCAACAACAACAACAACAAGGCCAATATTTCTGGCCATCTCGGATCCCGTAAATATTTACTCAAGTTTTTGTCCACTTATTCCACAACACAGAATCCAAAAACCAAAAGAAATACAAACACACACACTCACACACACACCTATACACACGCAAAAAAGAAAAACAAAAAAAAAACCGTAAAACTAATTACACTTTAGCATATTTGCCCTTTACTCCCTGTCCCTCTCTCTCTCACTCTCTCTTTGTCACACACCATCTCTTTCAATGTTTTTCTTTCTCTATCAGTTTGTCGCACACTCCCTTTATTGCCCGCAGTTATTGTAATTTTGTTTCATTTTTAATCTCTTAAAGTGCATTTTGAGCTTATCTACACATTATTGTTTCCGTCCGTATTACCACTATATATATGTACATACACACATACTTACATATACATACATATATGTACATTCTTGCTGTAGGTTCTGTAAATGGGAACATGCTTTTGCGGTTGTTACAATTTCCTTCCTTTTATCCAGTTCTCAACTACTACTTACATATATACTACCCTCTGTCTCTGCCTGGCCTGGCTCATTGAAGTCGTTTGTAATTTTTTTTGATTATTTTCCCTTTGCACACGAATTTCCAATTTTCTTAATTGCTTTTTTTTTTTTTTTGCTACGCCAGAAAATTGCACAAGTGCGTTGCATATTCATAATAGTTAAAGTTTATCCATTCAAATTGTGATTAAAATATGTTTCAATGCATTTAAAAGTGCAAAACGGCAAAGTACAAACGAAAACTTGTTAACATCATGTAATTAACAAATAAAAAATACTTTAAACTAAAATTTGAATTTGGTTTAGTCGTAGTTTTTAATATAATTTTGAAAACCTTTAAATTAAATTTTATTTAATTATTTGTCTATATTGCTCGAGCGGATTATATCTCTATTTAAATTTTAACTTAAACACAAAGTTTAACTTTGTTTGCCCAACCACTGTGATAATTAATTATTCGAAATTGATTACTGAAAAGTCTGAACTTGTATACCCTTCCCTGTATATTTCAGTATACTTTATAAAAAGTATATATACATTTTTCTTTGATTTTCTTTGAAATTTCATAGTATAGCCAACCATATTTTACGCACTTTACGTTTTCAACCAATAGTTGTTGGCCAACAACAGCAACTAAATAAATAATACAATAGCCAAGCACGAACAATAAGCTTTTGTGGAAAAAAACTATGTATCATCTGGTATCAACTCGTTGCATTTGGGTTAATCAGTTCCACTTGCAGTTCCCGGTGTCCATTTCTGTCTCCGGCATCCGTCTCTTCATTTTCATTTCAAAATTTGCATGAGCCTAATTTGAAAATTGCTCAATGCAAAAACCCAAACAACAATAAAAACGAACAACAAATAGAATATATATATGTATGTATATATATATATATATATATCTAACTAGTCTGTTGATGGTGTTGCTCTAGTTTCTACTTGAATACATGCGAAATGTGAGGCAATTGAAAAGATTCGCACCCAATTGTTGGTTTTTTGCAGTGATTTAGTTTAGTGGAATGCATCCAGTTTAATATGCAGCTAAATGGAGATACTTTACAATTAATGTCAATAGAGAGAAATGTCTTATATATGATATACATATGTACTACCCATTAAAGAAGTTCTAGAATTGTAAAACTATTGCACATGTCGCTTAGATTCCATTAATGATATATGTATGTATGTAGAAATTTTATCTTTTTTTTTTCGTCATGTCAGGCTTAATAGATGTTTATCTATTTGGATAGGGACACATGCAGAGAAGACAGCAATGTGATGGGAATGGAGAGAGGGAGGGAAAGAGATGTAGCAACAGAATACAGAATATTTATACCGGCAAAACCCGGTCAACTAGTCAACTAGTCAACCACTCGGCTGTAAATTAATTTGCATAATTGCTCATAAAACGTAGCTCATGCCGCGTTACGCATGTAAACACAATGCCAACCACTAAACTATTTAAACATACATTTACTCACACAAAGGAACCCACTAACCACCCACACGTCCATTCACCCACTCACTGCAATGCACATATTATAGAAATACACGTATGTATATATTATATATATACATACATATGTATGTCTGTGTGTTTGTACACATAGTTAGTTGGTTTAGCTAGTTAATGACATTTGATAATAGTAAAACCAACTAAACTCCTCAACTGCCTTCAATGTTCAACCCACAGCCGCCTTTATATATCATCACGCCCACTTATCGACGACCCGAGCAGCTGGCCGAATTGACGCGCCTTGGATATACGCTCAAGCATGTGGTCAACCTGCTGTGGCTGGTCATTGAGGATGCCAATAAAACGAGTCCATTGGTGGCGCACACCCTGGACCGCATTGGAGTGCCATACGAGTATCTAGTGGGTGAGTTCTCAAATAAACACCAAGCACTGAAAGGACTGGAATGTCTACCGAAGCATGTTCATGTTCATGTCCCATTAATATACATATATACGTGTACTATATATACAACATTTATCCATAGCTCCCATGCCCGAGGAATATAAACTAACAAAGCGAGCAAAGCCACGCGGTGTCTCCAATCGGAATCGAGGCCTCGACTATTTGCGAGCCAATGCCAGCGAGGGTGTACTCTATTTTGCCGATGATGATAATACCTATGATATTAGCATATTCGAGCAGGTAATGGATAACAGAAAAAACTTCTAAGAATGTTGTTAACATTGTTTAATTGTATTACAAAAAAAAATTAAATAAACAGATGCGATATATACGAAAGGTCGGAATGTGGCCAGTTGGTCTAGTAACCAAAACTGGTGTAAGTAGCCCAATTATCCGTAATGGGAAACTGGATGGCTACTATGATGGCTGGATAGGTGGTCGAAAATATCCAGTTGATATGGCCGGTTTTGCAGTTAGTGTTAAATTTCTGCACGAACGACCAAATGCCAAAATGCCATTTAAGCCAGGTTATGAGGAAGATGGTTTTCTTCGAAGTCTTGGACCTTTACCAAATTCAGAAATTGAATTGCTGGCCGATCAATGCAGAGATGTAAGTTAATAATAACTTAAATAATATATAAATTTAGATAATAATTTTGATTTTTATTTTACAGATCCTCACGTGGCATACACAGACTAAAAAGAATCCGCCGGCATCGCCACTCAATATTACACGTTATGGCCATACGAATTTGGTGGATATTGAAAAATTGCTGGTGCGTCCATAGGAACTGTTAGGGGTTAGTTAGGAATTAGTTAGATTTATATGCAATACACAAAACGAGAGAGCTCACAAAGTGTCCAAGTGGCTTTAACCAGTTGTACAGGTACAATCTTGTCTTTAAGTCGTATTTATTTAGTAAAGTATAAAGCAAACAAACTTTGTAAACTATTTGACTATTTCGACCCCAGCCGGCTTTATATTACACAAACAATATATATATATATATATATATATATATATATATATATATATATATACATTTATAAATACAAAACGAAACGAAAAACTATAAGTTATATAACTATTTGTATAATATTGTTGTTATTTTGTAAATATTCGCCAGGTCAAATTTAAAATGAAAATTTGGTTTATACTTTATATCTTAGTATAGGATTACTTGAAATTTTTGTCTATAAATCTATGCGAATTAAGTGAATGTGAAAGAAGAAATCATTTTTGTTTATTTTTTTCTATTGTACACAAAATGAATTTTAAATTCGTTGCACCGTATGGTTTAAAATGTGTGCCAGATCTTGAGATGGCATAGGTCATGGCTCTATCAATTAGGGCCAGGTGTCAACTTGGACAAAATGGAAAACTTTCTGCTCATCTGGGCCACAACCGATTTGAATAATTTATGTTGACACTTCTACATGTGTATGTACAAGTAAATACAAGTACATATATATATATATATACATATATTATTAAACCGTTTAAAAGGAATTGCTGCTTCTCCAGACGTGACACAGATAACGCATACGACGGGTGGGCCAACAAAATCGCGTGCAAATAGCAAAATGCTGAATAATATATGTATATGTACATACATACATACATACATATATGGGTACATACATTTATTTATATCTCTATTTATATACAGATACATATTTAAATATATGATGTAAACTACTATTAAACTATAATTTCGAATTGAGCCTCTCTTATTATTAATGCACCAATATATATATATATGTATATATATGTATATATATAAATATATATATATATTTTTTTTTTTTAATACAAAATCTAACATAACCAAATATTTCTAAAACAAGTGCACTGAATTGTAAATATTAAGTAATGAAGAATTATAAGTATATTAAATATTGTGTAAAAGTTAAGATGATAACGATGAATGATGATGAAAAAAATGGTATTAAACAATTTATACAAATTATACAAAAAAATTCATATATTGAATATTACGTATAGCAAGCAAAACGCAAAGACAAAAAGATTAAAAACCAAAAAAGAACAAAACAAATTAGTTAGGTATTTATTAAATCTTGAAAACGGAAGCAAATTAATAACAATCTAACCTCAAGGGTAAAACTTCATTCTATTCGTATTCTCAAGAAACTTACAGAATATTCCCAAAAAAAAAAACAAAAAACCTTTAATCTAACAAAACAAAAAAATACAAATCTAAACTAAAGTAAAAACTATTCTCTTATTCAACAAAGAAATTAATATGAAAAAAGAATGTCAGAAAGTTTCAGGTTAACCAGGTATTTCAATCATTTTTATGCAAATGAAACATTTAATAAAATGATAACATTTTCTTAACATTTTAAACAAAATAGTTGTTTTTTATCTAATTATTTCCAATTAAGGCATGGAATGGGTAAACTTTGAACAAAAGTAATTAATGGATCACATATAGAAAATTACCTGAAAATGTACATATACATATGTAAGGAAGAAAATTTTAGTTGTCGGTGATACTTAAATTGATTGACCACATATAGGCTCGTGTGTAAAGTGTGTTTGAAACAAAAATCGAAGGAAATAATTGTTCATTATCTTATCTTTTTTTATTTTTGTTTTAGTTTTCACTTAAACATCTTCCGCTTCTTTTACTTTGACATTTCTTTCATTTTGTTGCGGTTATTGCACCGCAAAAAAAAATTATAAAAGCATTTCTGTGTCGAAATTTAAACTCATTTTGTACTAGACAACGATACTTACCAGTACCTGGCAAATTGCGTTACGGCAACCGATATAAAAAGGCAAAAAATTAGTAATATATTCTCTCAGTTGTGTACAGATATGTGAATGAATAACAAGTATGTAGTTATTATCGAAAAGTTATATTTGAATTTTTTAGTTGAATTTCGTTTTACAGCTTTCGAATTGTGAATATTGTGTTGTGAGAATACTGTGCTAAAGGGATAAAAAGAAAATAACACAAAGCAATAATATGAAATTATTTGTAAAATAAAAAAAAAAGTATAAAAAAAAGGAATAAGGATATGAAATAGAAAGAAAGAAAAAAATAGAAATACGACCAACCTGAAGAAAAAGATCCAGTTTTAACAGGAAAAAACTATCCCATACCGAACTCGAACTATATTTTCGTCCTAAAGCATTATAATGAAGTCGCAGTATCACAGTATTGGGAACACAATCACCAAAATGGGTCTTGGTAAATCCGCTAGAATGTATCTTATAATTTTCATAGGAACAATGATGATTTATTTGCTGATCCATTGCTTGCCCCCTTATGTGCCACCAATTAAAAGTATTGAAAATATCGCCAAGGTAAGTTATTGCCAATAGTTTTAATGTTGAATGCAATTTTATTTCCAAAATGTAAATGCAGAATAGTCATATCTGAAAAGTTCTAGTTTTTTGTGAATTCTTTTCAATACTTATTTTATGAGTGGAAACAAAATGCTAAAGTGAACCAAAAATATTTATCAACTGGTATCAATTCGTTGTATTTGGGTTAATCAGTTCCACTTGCAGTTCCCGGTGTCCATTTCTGCATCCGTTTCTTCATTTTCATTTTTAAAATTTGCATGAGCCTAATTTGAAAATTGCTCAATGCAAAAGCCCAAACAATAATAACAATAA
Organism: Drosophila emarginata; assembly: GCA_037075365.1. NCBI lineage: Eukaryota > Metazoa > Arthropoda > Insecta > Diptera > Drosophilidae > Drosophila > Drosophila emarginata. The sequence continues at coordinate 5,664,522 of JBAMCD010000120.1, forward strand.
ACAACAAATAGAATATATGTATATATATATGTATATATATCTAACTAGTCTGTTGATGATGTTGCTCTAGTTTCGACTTGAATACATGTGAAATGTGAGGCAATTGAAAAGATTCGCACCCAATTGTTGGTTTTTTGCAGTGATTTAGTTTAGTGGAATGCATCCAGTTTAATATGCAGCTAAATGAAGATACTTTACAATTAATGTCAATAGACAGAAAAGAAATAGAAATCCATATTGGATAAATGATTAGTTATTAAACCGTCTCCCCGCAGCCGCCTCTCTATATTATAACCCCCACTTATCGACGGCCCGAACAATTGGCCGAATTGACGCGACTTGGCCAAACGCTTAAACATGTTGAGAATCTACTCTGGCTGGTCATTGAGGATTCACATGAATGGCATCCACTGTTGGCGCAGATTCTAGACCGTATTGGGGTACCATATCTGTATCTATTGGGTAAGTCTCAGCACTTATTCTAAGAACAAAATATCTGATAGCCTATTTATTTTTTTAATTCAGCTCCAATGCCCGATAAATATAGAAAAGGCTATTTACCACGAGGTGTCTCTAATCGAAATCGGGGCCTAGAATATTTAAGGGCCAATGCCAGCGAAGGTGTATTTTATTTTGCAGATGATGATAATACCTATGATATTAGCATATTCGAGGAGGTAACCCATATATTTTATATATAATTTGTAATATTTAGTTTTTCCATATTAATATTTGCCTTGTAGATACGCTATATTGAAAAGGTCGGTATGTGGCCAGTTGGACTAGTGACTAGCACTGGTGTTAGTACACCAGTTGTACGTAATGGCAAACTAGATGGCTACTATGATGGCTGGATAGGTGGTCGAAAGTATCCCATTGATATGGCTGGATTTGCAGTTAGTGTTCAATTTCTACACGAGCGACCAAATGCCAAAATGCCATTTAGTGTTGGCTATGAGGAAGATGGCTTTTTGCGTAGCCTTGAGCCATTGAATCGTTCGGAAATCGAATTACTAGCCGATGACTGCACAGATGTAAGTCAATTTATGGAACAGCAGTTCGTTAACTTAACCAATTTCTTAATTATTTAATTTGACAGATTCTCGTTTGGCATACACAAACTGTGAAAAACCATGCGGCAAAACCATTTGATCCCATCCTCCATAATAATACGAATGTGGCCTTTTTAGAATTGCTGCTGGTGCGACCTTAGGCGATATTTTGATTAGAATTTTGGTAATCAGGCTCTTCATTAAGAAAACGAGAGCGTAGAAAAAAATTGCATTAAAACATTCAAAATTTAGAGAAAAAAAAATCAATCTATTTTTCAAGATTTTTGCGAGAACAGCGTAAAAATTTTCAAAAATCTGGTCGAATTTTTTTATAGGTTAAAAAATGCAATTCTAAAAACCAAATAATGATATAGTATTTTAGAATCGGACAAAATTTGACTGAAATTTAGCCTTGCGAAGTTGAAGTACCTTCAAAAAAATCATAGAAAAATTGCATTAAAACATTCGAAATTTGGAAAATAAAAATCGTTCCGATTTTTCAATTTTTTTAGAATAGTTTTAGAATTTGAAAAAAAAAATTATTATTTTTTTTTTTTTTTGGTTTTTTTTTAAGTTATTTAGATTTTTTAAAAATTTTATTTTTTATATTTTATTCAAATTAGTTTTGAAAATTATAGAAAAATTACGGAAAAACACAACAAATTCATTTTCAAACGGCTACAATTTAGCCATCTTTTTGTCGAATTCAACAAGTTTTATATCGTTGTCATCACAAAAAACAGATAAAACCTTAAAACGTTTTTTAAATTTTTTGACGATGCTTAAAACTTCAATTCGAACATGACTTTTCTGAGCTTCTTTCTTGCTAAAGATCCTTTTTTTTTTTGAGTCTTAGTCTTAAAATGCCAATTGATCGAGAACTTTGACAATTACATAAATAGTTCTTTCTTATATAAATAATTTTTATAAACTATGGATTTTACTAATTTCGAATTTTCCCGTTTTAATGAAGACTAACAATGAATGTTCGTTGTATTTCAAGATTATTATGATATTTAAACTGATATGTATGTATATAATTTTGTTTGTTATGCAATCACAACAGACATAAAATATTAAGTATAGAAATATTAAGTAGAAAAAAACTTAATTTATTTAAAGACAAGAATTAGTGAATGACTTAGTTTTTATACCACCGGTTTTATTATAGAGTCCTCAATACCATTTAAGATATGTTAAATAATTAAAATGTTTTATCAACTCATCAGTGTAAAGAGTTTATCTCGTAACGCTGTTCTTAGTAGACTATTAATTCTTTGAGTCGAATGGTTAATTTATATATACCATGGAAAGGCTAAAGAATCATATAAAAAGAAAATAAATACTCGCCTTTAGATCTTTATAAATGTTCATTCTTACTTCTATGTACATTTTACACAGGAATAATGTATAAATTACATGAAAATGTATCTAATTGACGCAGAACCATAAGAATTTTTCAATGTGAACTAAATGGACAAATGTATATACACACGGATAAAAATACATATATATGTACAAAAAATACATACACACAAGCAAATTTAGTTCCATGGTTATCTATTAAGGTTTTTTATTGATATTTAGTGCCCTTTTTCTGTTTATGTGGATCGAGTCTTGCACCACGAGAAGCGCAACAATATTTGAAAAAAAACATGAGTAAACTTTGTATAAATGCATTGCCAAAGGCGCATAAATATTTAAAACATAAATACAATGTACCTCGTATGTATTAGCGGATACAAAAGATTTTGTATAATTTAAATTAATTAATTTTAAATTGTTTTTAGAACTCCATCGAACTAATGTGCTTGCATACTCTACACTGAGGGAACCAAAGGAGCCAATTGTTAAAACAAAGGAAATACCTGGACCGAAGTCAATTGAACTGAAAAATAAATTAAATGTTGTTCAGGTGATTGTGAAAACATATTACACATCAAGTATTTACATATACATACATACGTATGTACGTACACCTACATACATATGTAGCTAATTTACCTGCATATAATTTGTATGCATGAGTAGAAATGTTTGTACTTATCTGCACATTGCATAAGTAAATATGTATAACAAACACATGGCGTATGGAAGCAAAAAAAATGTTTCCCACACACTTAAAACGTACAAAAGGAAGGATCTCTTAACCTCCAATCAGAATCCATTTTTCATGTCCATACATTTTGTATTCTTGTCTGTGTTTTTTTTTTTAATTGTTTCCCGCGACTCATGCCGTAGGTCATGCGGTTCGCTCCCCACTTTCGGTTGGGTGGGAGGTTGTGGCCACTTGGAGCACCCGTTGAGATAAGCGCGAAAAAAAATATATATTGTAAAGAATATACCCATATGAATGAAAAGAAAAGTTAAATTTTTGTTTATATATTGATTTATCTACGAAGTTCATTTATTGACTGTTGACCTTTAAAAGACAGTTTAATTTAGTTTATAGTATTATTATCTGTATTCAAACCTGTTGATAGGAAAAGCACTTATAATATAATAAACTAAATATGTACCTAATAATTAATTTTATTTATATAAATCCACATATCCAGGCTACCGGTACCGTACAATTTTTTGCCGATTATGAAAAATCGACTGGAAATTATGTTTGCGATGTCGATGGAAATCTTTTACTTGATGTTTACACACAAATTTCATCAGTTCCATTGGGTTACAATCATCCAAATCTTCTGAACGTGTTCAAAAATGAAAGCAACTTGAAAAGTAAGTACTTGCATCTTAAACAATCCTTCGTAAACTTATTTAATATATAAATCGTTAATTTTGTAGCTCTAATTAATAGACCGGCACTGGGTGTATTTCCTGGAAAGGAATGGCCAGAAAAACTTCATTCAGTTTTAAAAAATATTGCACCAAAGGGGCTAAATAAAATTACCACTATGATGTGCGGATCATGCTCAAACGAAAATGCTTACAAAAACATTTTTATTTGGTAAGAACAATCTTAAAATTTCTTTTTAATCTTTTATTTTTATATTATTATGTGCGTTTAGTTGGCCTAGATAATAGAATTTTTCGATAACCAAAGAAACAATCTATTTTTAAGGACCCATAATCATAATCAATTTCAGGTATCAAAATAAACTAAGAGGAACTTCTGGATTTACCGAAAAGGAGATGAATTCATGCATGATAAATATGCCTCCAGGAGCACCAAAATTGAGTATTCTATCATTCAAGGGAGCTTTTCATGGACGTACTCTGGGAGCATTGTCCACCACACATTCAAAGTATATCCATAAAATTGATGTTCCATCGTTTGATTGGCCTGTAGCACCTTTTCCACAGTACAAGTATCCATTGGACGAAAATGTATCAGAGAACAAACAAGAAGATGAGAAGTGTTTAGCCGAAGTGCAGCATCTGATTGAACAATATAAGAAAAAAGATATACCCGTTGCTGGTGTTGTTGTTGAGCCAATACAGAGTGAAGGTGGTGATAATGAAGCTTCCCCTGAATTCTTCCGAGCCTTGCAAGGTATTTGCAAAAAGAACGGCGTTGCACTTTTGATCGATGAAGTGCAAACGGGCGGTGGTAGCACTGGGAAATTTTGGTGTCATGAGCACTTCAATTTTGAACATCCGCCAGACGTTGTCACCTTTAGCAAGAAATTACAACTGGGAGGTTACTTCCATAATGATGACTTTTTACCAAATGAACCATACCGCGTTTTCAACACCTGGATGGGAGATCCGGGCAAAGTATTGCTTCTGGAGGAAATAATCAATGTTATAAAAACAGAAAATCTTTTGGAAAATGTCAATACAGCTGGTGCTGTTTTAAAAACAGGTTTATTAAATCTAGAAAAAGAATTTCCTAATATCCTAAACTCAACTCGCGGACGGGGCACATTTTTAGCTGTTAACTGTGCCAATTCCAAAGCTAGAGATTCGATAGTAACTAAATTAAAACAAAAAGGTGTTCAGACAGGAGGCTGCGGAGAAATCTCAATTCGTTTTCGGCCAGCTCTCGTGTTTAAGGAATATCATGCCAATATTGTATTGGATCGCTTGAGAAGTGTTTTGCAATCTTTTTAATCCAGTACTTGCTCGTTAATGAATGTGCTCTGATTACTAAATAAATAAAAATATATACATATGAAAGCATTCACAAATAATAAAATACTGCCAATTTATTTATTTGGGCCAAATATAAACAGACAGATTAAAATGAGTAAGTACGGAATCAGTGGACATTTTCGGATCAAAAGTGTTAAGTGTAGTTAACAGTTTATGCATATTTATTTAAGTGTATTGGGAACATTTAGATATTAATGTTTGTACAATATATATAGAATATTAAAAAACTAAAAGATGAAGCCCTTAATTTCTATTATATTCCATTATTTGGATTACATTCCAAATATTATTCAATGTCATCTATAATGACATTTCCTGCTGACGTTTCTAAAATATTGTTTGTGTTCTCAGCCTGTCCCGAACGCGATCCAATACTACCCTGCCCTTCGTTGGCTTCTGCCGCACGATTACCAAATTCCTGCATTTTGACAATTAACATGGCAAATACTTGAGCCGGTAAGGATGATTGAAGAACTTGTAAAAGACGTGCCGGCTGACCGCAGACAACGATCGCATTGGCTAAATGCTCAACACCGCTCTCAAAATCTCCACGAGCAATGAGAGTTTCGCCCAACTGAATTTCCTGCAGGAAGTATCTGAAATAAAATATTATAAACGAAAATGAATGTATTTATAGCTATTGCAACTGTAGAAAACTTAATAGTCAGGTATACGCATGCACACATGTATATTTGACTATCCTCTTGTAGGTCTTTCAGCACGTAGCTCTCTGTGTGAGCGGAAACATAATTAGACCTAATCGTCTAGTTTGAATTATAGAGACCTTCAATCTAATAAGAATAATTCAGAGTGCTACTAGACTACGTAAGCTGGGAATGAGTGAGGTAGAAGCCCGCATAAATCTGTGTTGTGAGATTTAGCAGAGAGACTAGCATCTAGTTTTTATATTACAGACAGACATGGCTATTGTATAGGTGATTTAAAATAGTATATGCTTTGCTCTCATATGTATGTACATATCTACAGATAATAACGGGCATCAATATAGATACAATGTGTCGGTTATCACATTTATAACATTTAAGAATTGTTTGCTATTACACGAGCACGTGTAAACATCATTATATAACCAAATTCTTGTAAAAATCCATACCTTTCGATAGCTTCATGGTCATTTAGATTAGGCATTCCTGGTTTAGCTGTTCCAGTTTTTCGATTGCGACGACGACCTACAAATATGTTTATAAAAATTAGTTTACATGAAAATTATGGACTAATTATACTTACGCTCGCGAACTTTTTTCTTATATTCCGGGTCATTACGACGCTTCTTGTCAAAATATATGCAATACCCAATAAACAAGGTTCCAGCTACCCCAGCTGCAATCCCAATTGCAGTTTTATTCATAGCAATAATCTACAGTGACTATGCTAAGTGTTTTATAATATATTTTATTTGCTTTTTTCGATTAGTGTATCTTTCCGTTTGACAATATGACGAAAAATCGATAACTTTGATATTACTATTTCAACTTAAGTTTTCAAAGCCTTTGGAACAATGGAATATGAAAAATTCCAGGTAGCCCAGTTGCAATCCCAATTTCAGAAATTTATAGCAATAATCAACAGTGACTGTGCTTCAATAATAATAATATCGATAACTTAAGTAACTTGATCCCAAAGACCCAAAGGAACAGTGGAATATTAACAGAGCAGGGAAAACCATCGATACAATCACTGACATTATTGATTGTTTTTTATCGATGGCACAATTGATAGTATCGATTATAATTTACCGATGCCACCATTGCTATTATCAAAAGTTTTCTTGCTTTTCACAGATGGCATCGAAATTGTCGATTGTTTTGTAATTGATGGAAATACTAGCTACAATCGATGAACTCCCAACTCTAGTAAAATATGCGGGTCATTTTATAAGTTTTAATGAAGGTTTTTGTGGGTGCACTTGGAATGAAAAGTGTTTTCTTTTTCATATTTTTTTGAGTGTGTGAAGTCTGACTTGCAAAACCATTAAAATTGTTTATTATCTATCTGCATACTGTGTTGAATGGCAACCCCGAATTATCATAGCTGTCAGAACTAAATTGGAGATTTGTAGCACTACTTTAGGCGGTAACAAGGTAAGTTTAGTTGGATATGTTTTCTTATTGCATTTTCCTTATTATTTTTTATACCCTGTACCCATAGAATATTGAAGTCGCTAAAATGTAAGAAACAGGCAAAGGGAAAATTTTCCGACCCCATAAAGTATACATATGTATATGTATGTATATTCTAGTTGAGTATCAATAGCCGAGTCGATTGAGACATGTCCGTCCGTATGAACACCTACATAGATCGCAGAGACTATAAGAGCTAGCTAGCAATTTTTTTGTAGATCTGTCTAGTGTGTACGCAGGTCAAGATTGTTTCAAATTTCTGCCACGCCCACATTGTTATTTGGCACACTTAATAAGATAACCAATACGTACCAGCTGGCCAAATTTAGCGGATTTAAGGACAATAATTATCGAAGATATAGGCATTTCCGTTTTGTACTGAAACGCCCAGTGCAAAATGGGCTGTTTTGTTGTAAATTGATGGGGATTTCGATCGTTTTTGGTCTTTATGAAGTACGCCTACTTGGTACAGAGTACCAAGGGAAGGGACGATCGAGTACTCATGGAATTTTTCCCTTCCGTTTGATGTCACATTTATTAACAAGAAGTTTGACTTCAATGCTTGAATGCTTCTGCTTTAAAAAGAAAAATCTCAAATAATATAATTTTTTTCATTTTCCTAATTTAATTTGTTAAATATTACAATGGAAAGTCAATGTAAGGACATTGATGATTATTTGCGCAATCTAAGCCTGGATACGAAATTGCAGCATGCAGGCGCGGGCTCACTTCCGTCTACAGGACCGCGGTTTTTGGGACAAGACGTTAAGCTATGCATCCCTGAAGAACAGAAACCCGGGAAATTTGTCAGCAAGAAGAATGAGAAAGAAAAGAAGGAAGAGCAGACAAAGGTGAAAAACGAATCAGCGTACCAGGTGTAACCATCTCACTTCTATTTTTTCGAATTTCAGGACATTCCAAGGTTCAGAGCTGATGGATATCACATGTCGGCAGAATACCAGAAGAAAGTTGGACTCCAAATGGAAGCTCTCAAGGAGCGGCAGCTGATACTCATCAAGAGACACTTGGGAGTAAAACCTGAAGTAAAATTGGATTACCAAAAATTGGAATTGGAGAGCCAACAACGAGAGCAAAAATTAGCTTTGGAAGATTTGAAACGTTGCTATCAGCGTTTTAATCCAAGATATAGAAATATTAGCAATATATTATTATCACTGGACAAGAACATACTGGGGAAGAGATTTGGAACTTCTTCTCGACAATTCCAGGTATTGGGACAGAAATTTAATCAATTCATTGACCAAACTTATAATGTGCAGGCGCAATATATGTCTGAAGAGTTGGAAGGAAGTTTAAATAAAGATTTTACTGAATATTTAAATCGTAATCAGGACCAAGTTAAATTAGGAGAGGAAAAGAAACAGCAAGAACTAATGAAAGACATGGAAAAAGAAGTGAAACAGTTCGAAATTAAAATGAAGAAAATCAAGGGCCAAGAAAATGTTCCTGCAGAAATTTTTTTTCATCCCACATGTTGTATAATGAAATTATTGCCCTTTATACACATAACTATAAATTGTGAAGCCTCTAGAAACGAATGAAGAGCTGAAACAATATCGCGCCATTTGCCAATGGGCTATTAATACATCCATTAATGCTACCTCGACCCTTAATCCATATTATTTACGGAACAAATTTCTGAATATTTACAATTTCTTTAATGGTCAGGCGGTAACAAGAATGAATCAAGAATCCCGTGACTATTGCCTTCTGCTGTTAGCTAAGAAATTTGTGATATGTCCATATCAAGTAATTCCCAAGCGGGAAAGCTGAAATTGTCACATTTTTAGAAACATTTGCCAGATTTTGGTAAAATCTTTTTAGCCTTTATGTACAAAAAGTCGACATTTCTGGTGCCATATGTCATACCACAGAAACCGGATCAAAATACAGAGGACTATCTAAAAAGCATTGGCTATCGCCTATCCGATTAAAATGAACTGGAGAATGCCCAATTTTGTCTGCCACATCGTTGAAGGATATGCTTCATTCTCTGGGTTACGATCTTTATCAAACCTATGGCAAACAGTTTATAAAACACTTGATCTACATAGACATAAATTATATACCAAAATTAGCTGCCTATGGTGAAGGTGGACCTAAGGCAAGGCTGGATATGCTAATGTCCAAATTTCTACGGAATAAATCAATCCCCCAGGTTGCGGGAGTTCCTCCTAAAAATTTTTGGTAATGTTAATTATTTCTGTTCACTGCATTTGCAGTTGATTAAATCATTCCAACTTGAAAGTAAAAAAAACTTCTATGAGGCAGACACCAGGTCATTTTGCACGTGTTTATGTTTTTTCTTTTTTTCACCAGAGGTCTTCCAACTAAGTAACCTATCAATGATCATTCCCAGATTTATATTGTGGGAAAGCAAGACCTTAGAATACCAATGGATAATGCAAATATTTACTAATTTGCTAATCAATTGTACTTAAAAGTTGAATGTTAACATTCCGTATTTCCCACAACACATAGTCAAACTGTAAATGTTTATATATGTATATGCATACATATATGTATGTATATGTATATGCAGTGAGTATTTCACCACATTGCAATATCAAAATTTTAGATTAGTCAGACTACACACAATCAGAATACGATGCCGACATCGAAATACCCTGTAACACTAACAATTCTAATTAGTTTAATTGAAGACCAAGAGAGTGCTCCAAACAATACTTAACTTGGGCTGTGATAAGATTTGAGATCACCAATATACCCCACAGACATTCGAATGCTGGGTATGCCTGAAAGATAATTCTTCCAATGGTTATTAGCTTACAGTGCGCACGCTGGTATAGATTGCTTCTATTGATTTTTTGAGTTAGCAAGAATTTGATCGACTATGTGGCCTCCTGCAGAATTTCCTAAACTTGGTGATGTATCCTATAAATTGCTAATGGAATGCATACCTGAGACAAATGTAGATATAGAGAAATTTAAAAAAAAATCTGAAGAGTTTCCTATTACCTTCGGTACAGATACTTGTCGGGTGAAATCACAACCGGTTTCACGTCATCCAAACATATGCAAACAGATTGCCTCAGCCTATCCGGTAATACATGAACGTACATTAATGCTATATCTAAATTTCCTAGAGCACAAGAAAATCTTTGGTACCGCAAAGGAGCAAAGTCTATACAAGAATCTTAGTTTAACTGGCCTTGTGCAACGTTTGCTGGAGAAACGTTGTACATTTTTTTTGGGTCCTGCTGACAGTTATGGTCTACTTAATGGAGACAATGGCTATGGTGGTTTCGAGAGCGTTGGCACGGAATTGGAGAAGGAACCATTGATCCTTGAGAATGTTCTCAGTTATGATGAAATCAAATTATCGGCTCTGCTCTCTACATCGACGCACACAGAGTTCATTAACGATGGACGACGTAGAAATGTCGGTATTGTGGAGCAGGATAAAAGTAAAATAGAAAGAGAAGGCGTTGTAATTGGATTGATTGGATCACGCTTTCAACGCAAAAATAGAATGGAGTGGGAGGATATACTTATTACACGCGAACAGAATATAGCAGCTAATGGATATGGCTTGATAGAGACTGGTACACGCTCGGCGGACTATCGCCGCATTTGGCGTGAGTTCTATGGGGAGGCCAAGGATTTCCTTTACGATGAAGTCACCGTTGATGGCAAACGATTCACATATACAGAATTCAAAAAAGCTAAATTTGATACTTTTGTAATGAAAAAGCGATTTGGGATTAATTTTGATACACTACTTTTGGAGGCACAGGACAGAGCTAAGCAAATGGATAAATCTGCCTATATACATCTGGTGGGCTTTGGCCTTGGTGTCTGGATGATTGAAGATAACCAGGAGAAAATATTTTTTAAGGCCTTTGAGGAACGCCTGCTGGCTCTGGGAGATCAGCTCAGTCATGTTAGCGTTGTGCACTTTTCATGGTTCGATCTGAAGAAAGTTGGTTGCCTATACGATGGCGCTTTTATAAAATTTAAAGGACACCCCCAAGGTGGTATTAAGATATGCATCTCGCAGCGTAATCCAGCTGATAAACTTAAGGATAACTTGCTACCTGTTGTGTCCTATGCCTGGGATTCTAATGCATTGCCAGGGAATGAGTTTTGGACCAGAACACTACACACTAGTAGTGATCCGGCAGCTGCATGCTCTACTCTTATAACGGAGTTGTTAAATCCTCACATTAATGTTGACTACTTGAATGGATCGAATTTGCATATAGCCTCCCTAAAATATGGTCTTATCCATATTGCTGAATATGCCCAAAAAATTGCTAACAGATCTATCTAATAATAAAAATAAAACATATTTATATACATATGCAAAAAAATAAAATTTAATTTATCTTTCAATAAATCATTTTGATCATACTAATATATACTACAACTAGCTTCGATAATTGTATTAATCGGGTCATATGACAGATGTCAAAGATGTTTTGGAACTTGCTTGAATGATAATGATCAAAAATATATTTACACATATATAATAGGGTTGCATTAAACATTTGTTATCTACGGTTTTTAATACTCTTACTTATTTATTGTGAGATATTTCACCGCATAAACTGAGCTAATTAATACATATGTATAAATGTATATGGTATGTATGTATATAGTAATAAAAACCACTACACCTGCATCATACAGAATTTAATAATATATAATACAAGCATATTAGTATACATATGTATTTGTATACAGACAAATATTCATATTGTGTTTATAAGAATATAAATATGTATGCATACATATATACGAACACATTTTAATATATGGGGAATTATGTATGAAAATTTGTACCCGTACCCTTGGAAATTATTAGCGTTTCTATATATTAATTAATATATTTATACATATGTATGTATATTAACGTTTTATTTAATTGCTTTTTGTTGATTTTTCAATGAATATTGTTTTATTGGGTCGCAAATATCAGTGAGTACATTTGGACAACTAATTTTACTTAGTCAAAGACAGTCGCCACAAACTTTCGCCTGTATGTATGTATAAATGTTCATGTTCGTATAACAAATAAAAATTTTCAGTTCGTATAAATTTTAAATCGAAACTTTTCTTCCCACAGTCGGGGGTAGGTGCTTAATTTAGGCTTGGATTGGATTAAGGTTATCCCTCTCTTGTTATTGGTTGGGGTTAGGATTTGGTTTAGGTTTTCAGGTTGTGTCGCAATTTGTATGTTGTTGATTAGAGAACTCGCGTTTGCTGACGACACAAAGATCATTTCGGTCTGATAATTTCGTTTTACTTTTTCTACTTAAAGCGAGAGTTATGTATACAGTTGCGGGGGTCAGAGATTTTGTTTTGTTTGTTTCTTTTTTCGTTTTTTAATGGCTCACCAGGATGCGTCGATTAGTAATAATTAGGGGTATTCAATATGAGTTATGTATGTATGTATGTGTGTGTGTATATATGTAACTAACAATTGAAAGTGTGTTCTGGTCGTTCCTTAATTATTATCATCATCAACATTATTAATCGCCAACAACATACAGTCATAATGGCGATTGATCGATTCTTAAGCATTAGAAAGAACCAGGAAACAGACTCCTAAAAGCTAACTAAATATATATATATATATATATATATGGACTACAATTAAACATGACTAAAAAACTAGTTGTGGGTATTGGGAGGAGGATGGTGCGGGCGCTGGACACAGGGCTCTTTTTCAAATGGCTACCGTAGCGAGGACTACAGTAATGTCATCTGGCTTGCCACCACGTGCCTGGATATTATTCCGACGTGCGCTCAATGCAAAGGGCGAAAGGAATTCAGAGTTAAGCGACAAAGTCCTAGCCATCAGGGCCAATGTGTTGGCTGTCATTTGCAGCTTAACTGAATCACGTTCGCCCTCAACTTCGCGCAGAACCTGCAGCATCAAGGCCTCCGGTACATTGTCAAAAACGCCATCGGTGGCAATTAGAATCACATCACCATCCTCGACGGGAAAGCTCATGGTGTCCGCAGATTCGGGGCTATCGCTAAGCACGTTTGGTCCGTGACCAGGTGGCGGTAGCGACAATTGGAAGGGTGTATTAAAATAGTGCTGCTGCTCCTCCGACTTGTGCACAATTTCGCCCTGACGCACCACGATGAAACCACTATCACCTATATTTGCTGTATGCACCGTTCTCGTCTCTCGGTTGAGAATAAGGACACAAGCCGTGCTACTGCCAAGTATGGGCTTCTTTTGCTCCATCAGTTCGCAGTAACTGTATGCCAGCAGGTTGACAGGTCTTTGCGGATTGAAATGACTGCAGTGGACCAATCGCTCGCAGGTACGCATCAGGAAGCTGGAGAACTCACCGGGATCAATTCCATAACTTCGCCAACCCCCTACTCCGTCAGCCACGCCCATCACATCAGCTTGCTCCGTAGAGGCCTTGAACCAGGAATCTTCGCCATACTTGCCAGGCTTGTACTTGTGGCGGAGATTGTCCTTGGCAAAGCCGCACACTACAGAGACAAAATGTGGCCGCGGTGTGGGTGCGGGGGAAGATGATGATTTAACAGCACCATGACCCGTCCTGTTGGTGGCCGTTTCCAATAATGTGCTAAAACTGCTACGCAGTGCCCGAGATATCACGCGCGATGTCCAATTCAGTGAATGCATTTCAAAACTCGTGGTCTTCTCCTTCCTGCACGCCTTGCCCTGCCTTCGCCGTCCGACGCCTTTGCCTCAAAACTCGTGCGCTTCTTGGTCGTCGTCTTGTAGTCGGAGTTTGTCTTCCTCTTTTTCATGCATATAGATATCGATTTTACCAGTGTATTCCTGTTCGCGAGCCCGGAGCATGAGTATGGGGATTGCCTTTACATCTACTACTAACAATTTATATGCCAAAACATTCAACAAAATAATTTACAAATTACGTTCCAATAAAAGTGTTATGTGATTCTGATACTGACTTTTTCGCTAGAGATGTGGTAAACATCGATGCCAATATCGATGAATCGATGTTTTAGTATGTTAGCCAACCATCGATAATTGACGACTATCGATGTTTTCTTTCAATGAAATTTCCTTCTCCGTTTAAAAAATGGACTATGACCATTTCCGGTTCCATTAAATCTATAGTGGCTAATTATATATATATTTAAAGTACCCCGATTTATTCTAAAGTTAAGAGGAGTGGTATGTTCAATATACACCACTTTGTCAAGCAACCTCCACATGGTATAGGATCTGGGAGACTGTATTCTACCTTTCGTGAAAAAAATATTTATTGGATTAACTCAGTTGTTTCTATATAACAAAACCTAGATATTGTTGATAGTTTCTAAATTAAACGAAGACAAAAACTTGTTTGTATTTAAATAAGTTTAATTTATTGTAACGGAAATTTTTGAATTTACCAATACGCGAGATGATATTCAGAAACAGCATGCCAAAGATTCATTTATGTTCCCATATCTATTGCCAAACCAATCAAATTTAAATATCAAGTACTTTTTAATTTAGTTCTCTTCTACGTTTCGCCATCTTAATCCGATGAAAAGTGCGCCCAACTGCCAGAATTGGGAATTTTCAGTGTAATTAATTTGTTTTGCTTGAATATTTATTTGGAATTTGCATTTTGATTAAACTAAGACCGGCAGCCACCACGGAGACGGAGCACCAAATGCAGTGTGGACTCTTTCTGAATGTTATAATCGGATAGGGTACGTCCATCTTCCAATTGCTTTCCGGCAAAGATCAGACGCTGTTGGTCTGGGGGGATTCCCTCCTTATCTTGAATCTTGGCCTTTACATTCTCAATGGTATCGGAGGCTTCTACTTCCAGGGTGATGGTCTTTCCTGTCAGGGTCTTCACGAAGATTTGCATACCGCCGCGGAGACGGAGCACCAAATGCAGAGTGGACTCCTTCTGAATGTTATAATCGGATAGGGTACGTCCATCTTCCAATTGCTTTCCAGCAAAAATCAAACGCTGCTGGTCTGGGGGGATTCCCTCCTTGTCTTGGATTTTGGCCTTAACATTCTCAATTGTATCGGAGGCTTCCACTTCCAGGGTGATGGTCTTTCCTGTCAGGGTCTTCACGAAGATTTGCATACCGCCACGGAGACGGAGCACCAAATGCAGAGTGGACTCCTTCTGAATGTTATAATCGGATAGGGTACGTCCATCTTCCAATTGCTTTCCAGCAAAGATCAAACGCTGCTGGTCTGGGGGGATTCCCTCCTTGTCTTGGATCTTGGCCTTAACATTCTCAATTGTATCGGAGGCTTCCACTTCCAGGGTGATGGTCTTTCCTGTCAGGGTCTTCACGAAGATTTGCATACCGCCACGGAGACGGAGCACCAAATGCAGAGTGGACTCCTTCTGAATGTTATAATCGGATAGGGTACGTCCATCCTCCAATTGCTTTCCAGCAAAGATCAAACGCTGCTGGTCTGGGGGGATTCCCTCCTTGTCTTGGATCTTGGCCTTAACATTCTCAATCGTATCGGAGGCTTCTACTTCCAGAGTGATGGTCTTTCCGGTCAAGGTCTTAACAAAGATTTGCATACCGCCACGGAGACGGAGCACCAAATGCAGAGTGGACTCCTTCTGAATGTTATAATCGGATAGGGTACGTCCATCTTCCAATTGCTTTCCAGCAAAGATCAAACGCTGCTGGTCTGGGGGGATTCCCTCCTTGTCTTGGATCTTGGCCTTAACATTCTCAATCGTATCGGAGGCTTCTACTTCCAGAGTGATGGTCTTTCCGGTCAAGGTCTTAACAAAGATTTGCATACCGCCACGGAGACGGAGCACCAAATGCAGAGTGGACTCCTTCTGAATGTTATAATCGGATAGGGTACGTCCATCTTCCAATTGCTTTCCAGCAAAGATCAAACGCTGCTGGTCTGGGGGGATTCCCTCCTTGTCTTGGATCTTGGCCTTAACATTCTCAATTGTATCGGAGGCTTCCACTTCCAGGGTGATGGTCTTTCCTGTCAGGGTCTTCACGAAGATTTGCATACCGCCACGGAGACGGAGCACCAAATGCAGAGTGGACTCCTTCTGAATGTTATAATCGGATAGGGTACGTCCATCCTCCAATTGCTTTCCAGCAAAGATCAAACGCTGCTGGTCTGGGGGGATTCCCTCCTTGTCTTGGATCTTGGCCTTAACATTCTCAATCGTATCGGAGGCTTCTACTTCCAGAGTGATGGTCTTTCCGGTCAAGGTCTTAACAAAGATTTGCATACCTCCACGGAGACGGAGCACCAAATGCAGAGTGGACTCCTTCTGAATGTTATAATCGGATAGGGTACGTCCATCTTCCAATTGCTTTCCAGCAAAGATCAAACGCTGCTGGTCTGGGGGGATTCCCTCCTTGTCTTGGATCTTGGCCTTAACATTCTCAATGGTATCGGAGGCTTCTACTTCCAGAGTGATGGTCTTTCCTGTCAGGGTCTTCACGAAGATTTGCATACCGCCACGGAGACGGAGCACCAAATGCAGAGTGGACTCCTTCTGAATGTTATAATCGGATAGGGTACGTCCATCTTCCAATTGCTTTCCAGCAAAGATCAGACGCTGTTGGTCTGGGGGGATTCCCTCCTTGTCTTGGATCTTGGCCTTAACATTCTCAATGGTATCGGAGGCTTCTACTTCCAGAGTGATGGTCTTTCCTGTCAGGGTCTTAACAAAGATTTGCATACCGCCACGGAGACGGAGCACCAAATGCAGAGTGGACTCCTTCTGAATGTTATAATCGGATAGGGTACGTCCATCTTCCAATTGCTTTCCAGCAAAGATCAAACGCTGCTGGTCTGGGGGGATTCCCTCCTTGTCTTGGATCTTGGCCTTCACATTCTCAATTGTATCAGAGGCTTCTACTTCCAAAGTAATGGTCTTTCCAGTTAGGGTCTTTACAAAGATCTGCATTTTGATATATTCTGCAAATATAAAATAAAAAATATTTACATATATTACTTTTTTCACTACAGTTAGGATATATGTATAATAATGACGCAGTAAACGAAATGTCTACGCATGCTTAGATCACTAACAGGGCAAACGGACTCGTACATATGTGTCATGTATGTATGTATAAATGAAATGATAATGAATTCACCCTTGAAAATGTAAACCCAATGCAATAACGATACAAGGGTAGTAGAATAATGGATTTAGGTAACACGCTTGGATACTTTAGCTACAGGCGAAAGCAAAATTCTACCCCATACGAAGACAGAAAATTATCAAACAAAGAAAAGTAAGAAACCTATGGTGGGGGTCAACGGCAACCATTTTGAAACCTTTGTTCCGCTTGCATTGTCATCGCGTGTCTTTGTGTGTGTGTGTGTGTATACCTTCTAGAATTTTCAACGACGTCATAGTTGAATTTCATAATATCTGCACACAAAATACAAGCAAAATCTATTTTCGACATAAATTATTTACGTTAAATAGTTGGAAAACCCAATCGAATCAATAAGAAAACTAAATGCGTGTTAGGAAAATTAGCTTATATAAAACCATCAGTTGACCTTATTGCGTTTTACCACTACGACTACAACTTAATTTATGACAAGTGCACTTTTGGACACTCACCTTAATTTCACAACTTATTAAATTAAGGGTATTTATTTTCCTTGAACTTTTGAAAATATATTTTTTTAATGTATTCACTTTAAAGTAATCTTTTCCTTTGTGATGCAAACCTGTTCCTCGTTTAAAAATTTGTTCTGCTTTGTGGAGAAAACTGAAGCGACCTTTATATAGGCTTGCAGTTGCCACCTGGTTTCCACTAAATGCGTATTTTCGAGTCTG
Organism: Drosophila emarginata; assembly: GCA_037075365.1. Taxonomy (NCBI): domain Eukaryota; kingdom Metazoa; phylum Arthropoda; class Insecta; order Diptera; family Drosophilidae; genus Drosophila; species Drosophila emarginata. The sequence goes on from JBAMCD010000120.1 coordinate 5,682,630, forward strand.
TTAAAATACTGGGAGCGTAACAGTTATATTTTCGAGTCTGTTAATATACTGGGAGTTTTATGAGCAACTTTTCGGAGCAATCTTACCCGGTTAATTTAGTTTTTAACCGATAAACAACTGCTTTAAAACGGCAATTAAATGGAGTATTAATTTAATTAGAAATAGGTTAACAATATATATTTTAAAAAATTATGTTTCTTTTGCATTTGGAACGCTTGATTTAAGTCTAAAGCTATTTGTTGTTGTACATTGAGGCAATGGCCGGATCTTCGGTCTCATAGATGATAAGAACATCACGAAATTTGTCTAGCAACTGCAATAATTGTGAGCGTCGCAAATTTTCAAAATACATAATCTCTTCAAGATGATGCTCACTTTTAAAGTAGCCCATCTGATATAGCTTGACCAGAAGCGATAAATCATCTACATTAAGAGAAGCTGGAATCCGACGTATGGCTGCCTGATCGGCATCAGTAAAGACTAGCAATAGCTCCTTAAGCTTCTGCTCATCCTCTATAGAATCGAGACTATCGCAATTATCGGTACTTAGTGAGGCTGTCATGCTAAAGTTGGACTTGTGGCTAGATGACGGGTGCACCACAATGTTATCCGATGCAGATGCGAGCGACGAATGATTCTCAGAAATGGTTCGCCGTTGGCCAATAGTATGACCAACTGAAGGTACAGGTAACGGTTGACTAGACACACTAAAGACAGAGCCACCTTGTACATTATCTTCAATTTGATCGTCCGTTTCATCCGGATCGCTCTGTCTTTGAGCGGCACATGAAGCCGAGTCGGCAAACTCATCATCATCATCGTTTGGCATAAATTGCACATAAGTGTGTAATTGCATAAGCAAATGGTGCTGCAGCATCCATAATACCATTTGGGCAAGTATGCCTTGTCTGGCCGGCTGCTGCAGAGGTGTGGTTAAATGACCAATAGACGTGGGCAGCGAGAAATCGGAGATGACCTCGAATAGAGACATGCCGGCAAAGCGAGCTGAGAATTTCTCCACCAGATGTGATTTGGTATGGAGCGGGGCATCTGGTGCAATCACATATACGTTTGTCTCGCACAACGGATAAATAATGGTAGCCTTAGCCCAATAAACCAGATGCGACACCAATTTGTATACGTGCTCGATACTGAGATCTGCATTTGAGGCCATGCTCTGAAGACTGATCAATGGATTGTATGCATCCACCAGTTGCCACAGCATGCGTGCACCCGTAGGTGGTACGCAATCGAGCAGCTCGGCAAAATCCACCAACAAAAGCATTCCATGATACGGCTTGAGAGCCCTTAGGCAACGGGCAATTGTCTCTGGGTCCACCATGCTGCCTTTCTTGTGCAACTGATGAGCTTTCGCCGGCAAGCAAAAGCAGAGGGTGAGATTGTGATTCAGGGAAGTGCTCAACATGCCCGTTGTGCAGAGGTCATGGAAGATAGATTTAAGGGCTTGAGCCAAGCTGCATCGCTCAGCAATCAGTTCGAATGTTTGCTCCAGCGGCTGTTGTTCCTGCGATTGCTCATCATGAGTTCGTGCCATTTGTCCCGTCTGCTCGGTAAGATATCCACTACGTTGCTCCTCAAACTTTAAAGCTAGGCCCAGACGTTTACTTAGCTCATGGTAGCATTTAACGATGGAATAGCTGGCTTGGGCATGCAGCGCGAAGACAATGTTGATCAGCATTTGCTGTTTTTTAGCGGCGGTAGAGCACGAAGCAACGCCCACGCCACCGGTTGTTGATGATGTTGCTGATGGCGCAGGGTTAGGGGTAGCTGCCGAGGCATTGCTGGGACGCTGCTCTTTATGAGGTATCAATGTAGGATGGCTAACAAACCGCACATCATTAAGCTTTAGCTCAAATTTCTGATTGCACAACTGAGGCTTCACAGCAAACAAAGCGGATAGAACCTCATCAGCAAACCCTTGAAGCTGGCCCTGTCCCTGATGACCTGTCTGTTGTCCGGAAGGTTGGCTTGTCGCTCCATTGTTCACGTTGACGTTGCTGCTGCTGGTTGCGCTTGCCGTTGTCTGCAGCAAATCGTCCGTATGGACCACAGCAAAGGGATTGCGTTTCCTACACTTGCGTTGCTCCTCGGTGGCCACTTCTGTTTGGCCGAGAGTCTGGTATGGATAGCGATAAAGTAGGCGATCACCCTTGCTATCAAAGTAAACCAGAATGACGGCCAATGGATTTACGTTATTTTCCATTGCAACGGAAGCAGAAAATGTTAAAATATTTAGAAAGAAAAAAACGAAATCTCTTATCTGCGCAATGTAGTGTTGCCATACCGGGCAAAATTTAATTTTAGCTGGTGTAGACGTTTAGCTTTCAAATTCCTATCCGAATTCCAAAAAAGGCCACTATATCTCATGGATCCTACACTAATCTTGGTACTGTTTAATGAGTAAATTAATACTTTCAGACAAAACTCACCTCTGCAGATGCTACAATTATATTTTCAGCTTGAATAATATTTTATATTCCGTTCATTCGAACTGCGGCCGTTTCGAGTTTGACCGGCTGAATGCTTTTAATCATTTACATTTCGAATTTTGAAAGAAAATTAAAAGCGCGCTAAACAAACAAATTTGTTTAAATTTTTGGTTTTATGCCGTCTTGCTTTAGCTTTATAAAACAGCTAATAAGAATGAACATTTATTGAGAACCTATTTTGGAAATTTTTACTCACCAGTGCACTCAGAAACACGTTAAAAAGAATAGTTGCCCTTATTTCTTTTGCCGTATTTTCACTTTTATTGTTTTTTGAACTGCACAACAATATTTTAAATTCCGTGTAGAAATAAAAAATTATTTACACTTTTCAGACAAGACCGCTTAGACGTACAGAGTTCGACTGGCTGACTAAAAATAATTCGAGTAGAAACATACTCCCAAAACATTGACAGTAAGATCAACGCAATGTGATTGCCTTGAAATCTTATATATGAAATCAGGGATAATCAGGTGCATTTTAAGAAGCACCAAAATAAACAAGGTGTTTTTCCAAATCGTTAAAAAAAATTGTTTACAAAAATCGATGTTTCATCTGTTGGCCGAAAAGAATTTAATTTCTTTTCAATTCAACTTACCAATAATAAAAAGGCGCTCTAAAAAAAAAAATGCAATTGATATAAAACTTTAGTTGGAACTAATATTTGGCTACTGTTTTCCGCTTCGGATTTTAAAAAACTATTTTTGCGCTTTGATTTGTAGGTAAATATTTACATTGACTTCTTGCGCTCAATACAGCCTTAAGGGTAGTGAATGTGGTGTCAATCGAAAGGAAAGAATCACAGAGAAACACCTCGGGGGCTTTGACGATTTATTGCTTAGTTTTTGCACAATTAAGAAAATAAAAATGACTTTTTAATTGAAAAAATATCGTTTTATAGCTAAATCTGGTGGTTTGTCGCTAAAAGAAGTGTTACAAAATTAAGAATAAGTGTTGAGAGATTTCTAAATAAAGTGCTGCCAGAAAACATATTATATTGACAGCTGACTGTGAATCGTTTAAAATTCAAAAACATTCATAGGAATTTAACTAAAGGAACTTTATTTTTACCAACTCTCCTTAATAGTGCATCTATACCTATACATCTATACAGAGAAGTGAAAAGAAATTTATTTTGCAGATCACAGTGGCCAAATAAAAAAATTCGGGATACAATCGTCAAAAAATTAATAAATCGGATAAAATTTTTTTCTCTCGAATTTCGAATGTTTTAATGCAGTTATTTTTAAATTCAAAATTTTTAAATTCAAAAAAAAAAAATTTATTTTGAAAAAAAAATTTTTAAATACGAAAAAAAAAAATTTAATTTGAAAAAAAAAAATTTTTTAATTTGAAAAAAAAAATTTAGAAATCAAAAAAAGAAATTTTAATTTTTTTATTTTTTTTTTTTTATTTTTTTTTTAAATTTTATTTTTTAAGTGGCAATAATTTGGTCATCTTTTTGCCGAATTCAAAAGCAATTACCCCGTTGTAATCACAACTTAGCGTAGGGAAAAACTGCATTAAAACATTCGAAATTCGAGAGAAAAAAATTCTATCCGATTTTTTAATTTTTTGACGATGCTACCCCTTTCATAATTTTCAAAAATCGGGTCGAAACTCGTTTTTTCAATTTTTTAAGGTTTTAATGCCAATTTAAAGGCACGATTTTAATGCCAGTTAAAAATTGCTATTCTAGGAAACAAAAAAAGATATAGTTTATAGAAATCGACTTTAATTTGACTTAATTAGAGATTTGCAAAGTTAAGGTGCGATCAAAAGAAAATATCAAAATTTTTGTAAAAAAATTTCAAAATTTTTGTAAAAAAATTTGGAAAATTTTTAAATTCAAAAAAAAAAAAAATTTAATTTGAAAAAAAGAAATTTTAAATTTGAAAAAAATTTAGAAATCAAAAAAAGAAATTTTAATTTTTTTTTTTTTTTTTTGATTTTTTTTTGAAATTTTATTTTTCAAATGGCAATAATTTGGTCATCTTTTTGCCGAATTCAAAAGCAATTACGCCGTTTTAATCGCAACTTAGCGTAGGGAAAAACTGCATTAAAACATTGGAAATACGAGAGAAAAAAATTCTATCCGATTTTTTAATTTTTTGACGATGCTACCCCTTTCATAATTTTCAAAAATCGGGTCGAAACTCGTTTTTTCAATTTTTTAAGGTTTTAATGCCAATTTAAAGGCACGATTTTAATGCCAGCTAAAAATTGCTATTCTAAGAAACAAAAAAAGATATAGTTTATAAAAATCGGCTTTAATTTGACTTAATTAGAGATTTGCAAAGTTGAGGTGCAATCAAAAAAAAATTGCAAAATTTTTGTAAAAAAATTTGGAAAATTTTTAAATTCAAAAAAAAAAAAAAAATTTAATTTGAAAAAAAAAATTTTAAATTTGAAAAAGAAATTTAGAAATCAAAAAAAGAAATTTTAATTTTTTTATTTTTTTTTGGAAATTTTATTTTTCAAATGGCAATAATTTGGTCATCTTTTTGCCGAATTCAAAAGCAATTACGCTGTTTTAATCGCAACTTAGCGTAGGGAAAAACTGCATTAAAACATTCGAAATTCGAGAGAAAAAAATTCTATCCGATTTTTTAATTTTTTGACGATGCTACCCCTTTCATAATTTTCAAAAATCATGTCGAAACTCGTTTTTTCAATTTTTTAAGGTTTTAATGCCAATTTAAAGGCACGATTTTAATGCCAGCTAAAAATTGCTATTCTAAGAAACAAAAAAAGATATAGTTTATAAAAATCGGCTTTAATTTGACTTAATTAGAGATTTGCAAAGTTGAGGTGCGATCAAAAAAAAATTTCAAAATTTTTGTAAAAAAATTTGGAAAATTTTTAAATTCAAAAAAAAAAAAAATTTAATTTGAAAGAAAAAATTTTAAATTTGAAAAAAAAATTTAGAAATCAAAAAAAGAAATTTTAATTTTTTTATTTTTTTTTTTTTGATTTTCTTTTGAAATTTTATTTTTCAAATGGCAATAATTTGGTCATCTTTTTGCCGAATTCAAAAGCAATTACGCCGTTGTAATCGCAACTTAGCGTAGGGAAAAACTGCATTAAAACATTCGAAATTCGAGAGAAAAAAATTCTATCCGATTTTTTAATTTTTTGACGATGCTACCCCTTTCATAATTTTCAAAAATCGGGTCGAAACTCGTTTTTTCAATTTTTTAAGGTTTTAATGCCAATTTAAAGGCACGATTTTAATGCCAGCTAAAAATTGCTATTCTAAGAAACAAAAAAAGATATAGTTTATAAAAATCGGCTTTAATTTGACTTAATTAGAGATTTGCAAAGTTGAGGTGCGATCAAAAAAAAATTGCAAAATTTTTGTAAAAAAAATTGCAAAATTTTTGTAAAAAAATTTGGAAAATTTTTAAATTCAAAAAAAAAAAAAATTTAATTTGAAAAAAAAAATTTTAAATTTGAAAAAAAAATTTAGAAATCAAAAAAAGAAATTTTAATTTTTTTATTTTTTTTTTTTTGATTTTTTTTTGAAATTTTATTTTTTGAAATGGCAATAATTTGGTCATCTTTTTGCCGAATTCAAAAGCAATTACGCCGTTGTAATCGCAACTTAGCGTAGGGAAAAACTGCATTAAAACATTCGAAATTCGAGAGAAAAAAATTCTATCCGATTTTTTAATTTTTTGACGATGCTACCCCTTTCATAATTTTCAAAAATCGGGTCGAAACTCGTTTTTTCAATTTTTTAAGGTTTTAATGCCAATTTAAAGGCACGATTTTAATGCCAGCTAAAAATTGCTATTCTAAGAAACAAAAAAAGATATAGTTTATAAAAATCGGCTTTAATTTGACTTAATTAGAGATTTGCAAAGTTGAGGTGCGATCAAAAAAAAATTGCAAAATTTTTGTAAAAAAATTTGGAAAATTTTTGTAAAAAAATTTGGAAAATTTTTAAATTCAAAAAAAAAAAAAATTTAATTTGAAAAAAAAATTTTAAATTTGAAAAAAAAATTTAGAAATCAAAAAAAGAAATTTTAATTTTTTTATTTTTTTTTTTTTGATTTTTTTTTGAAATTTTATTTTTCAAATGGCAATAATTTGGTCATCTTTTTGCCGAATTCAAAAGCAATTACGCCGTTGTAATCGCAACTTAGCGTAGGGAAAAACTGCATTAAAACATTCGAAATTCGAGAGAAAAAAATTCTATCCGATTTTTTAATTTTTTGACGATGCTACCCCTTTCATAATTTTCAAAAATCGGGTCGAAACTCGTTTTTTCAATTTTTTAAGGTTTTAATGCCAATTTAAAGGCACGATTTTAATGCCAGCTAAAAATTGCTATTCTAAGAAACAAAAAAAGATATAGTTTATAAAAATCGGCTTTAATTTGACTTAATTAGAGATTTGCAAAGTTGAGGTGCGATCAAAAAAAAATTGCAAAATTTTTGTAAAAAATTTTAGAAAATTTTTAAATTCAAAAAAAAAAAAAAATTTAATTTGAAAAAAAAAATTTTAAATTTGAAAAAAAATTTAGAAATCAAAAAAAGAAATTTTAATTTTTTTATTTTTTTTTTTTGATTTTTTTTTTGAAATTTTATTTTTCAAATGGCAATAATTTGGTCATCTTTTTGCCGAATTCAAAAGCAATTACGCCGTTGTAATCGCAACTTAGCGTAGGGAAAAACTGCATTAAAACATTCGAAATTCGAGAGAAAAAAATTCTATCCGATTTTTTAATTTTTTGACGATGCTACCCCTTTCATAATTTTCAAAAATCGGGTCGAAACTCGTTTTTTCAATTTTTTAAGGTTTTAATGCCAATTTAAAGGCACGATTTTAATGCCAGCTAAAAATTGCTATTCTAAGAAACAAAAAAAGATATAGTTTATAAAAATCGGCTTTAATTTGACTTAATTAGAGATTTGCAAAGTTGAGGTGCGATCAAAAAAAAATTGCAAAATTTTTGTAAAAAAATTTGGAAAATTTTTAAATTCAAAAAAAAAAAAAAAATTTTTGTAAAAAAATTTGGAAAATTTTTAAATTCAAGAAAAAAAAAAAAATTTTAATTTGAAAAAAAGAAAATTTTAAATTTCGAAAAAAATTTAAAAATCAAAAAAAAAAATTTTAATTTTTTTTTTTTTTTTTGATTTTTTTTTTAAATTTTATTTTTCAAATGGCAATAATTTGGTCATCTTTTTGCCGAATTCAAAAGCAATTACGCCGTTGTAATCGCAACTTAGCGTAGGGAAAAACTGCATTAAAACATTCGAAATTCGAGAGAAAAAAATTCTATCCGATTTTTTAATTTTTTGACGATGCTACCCCTTTCATAATTTTCAAAAATCGGGTCGAAACTCGTTTTTTCAATTTTTTAAGGTTTTAATGCCAATTTAAAGGCACGATTTTAATGCCAGCTAAAAATTGCTATTCTAAGAAACAAAAAAAGATATAGTTTATAAAAATCGGCTTTAATTTGACTTAATTAGAGATTTGCAAAGTTGAGGTGCGATCAAAAAAAAATTGCAAAATTTTTGTAAAAAAATTTGGAAAATTTTTAAATTCAAAAAAAAAAAAAATTTAATTTGAAAAAAAAAATTTTAAATTTGAAAAAAAATTTAGAAATCAAAAAAAGAAATTTTAATTTTTTTATTTTTTTTTTTTTTGATTTTTTTTTGAAATTTTATTTTTCAAATGGCAATAATTTGGTCATCTTTTTGCCGAATTCAAAAGCAATTACGCCGTTGTAATCGCAACTTAGCGTAGGGAAAAACTGCATTAAAACATTCGAAATTCGAGAGAAAAAAATTCTATCCGATTTTTTAATTTTTTGACGATGCTACCCCTTTCATAATTTTCAAAAATCGGGTCGAAACTCGTTTTTTCAATTTTTTAAGGTTTTAATGCCAATTTAAAGGCACGATTTTAATGCCAGCTAAAAATTGCTATTCTAAGAAACAAAAAAAGATATAGTTTATAAAAATCGGCTTTAATTTGACTTAATTAGAGATTTGCAAAGTTGAGGTGCGATCAAAAAAAAATTGCAAAATTTTTGTAAAAAAATTTGGAAAATTTTTAAATTCAAAAAAAAAAAAAATTTAATTTGAAAAAAAAAATTTTAAATTTGAAAAAAAAATTTAGAAATCAAAAAAAGAAATTTTAATTTTTTTATTTTTTTTTTTTGATTTTTTTTTTAAATTTTAATTTTCAAATGGCAATAATTTGGTCATCTTTTTGCCGAATTCAAAAGCAATTACGCCGTTGTAATCGCAACTTAGCGTAGGGAAAAACTGCATTAAAACATTCGAAATTCGAGAGAAAAAAATTCTATCCGATTTTTTAATTTTTTGACGATGCTACCCCTTTCATAATTTTCAAAAATCGGGTCGAAACTCGTTTTTTCAATTTTTTAAGGTTTTAATGCCAATTTAAAGGCACGATTTTAATGCCAGCTAAAAATTGCTATTCTAAGAAACAAAAAAAGATATAGTTTATAAAAATCGGCTTTAATTTGACTTAATTAGAGATTTGCAAAGTTGAGGTGCGATCAAAAAAAAATTGCAAAATTTTTGTAAAAAAATTTGGAAAATTTTTAAATTCAAAAAAAAAAAAAAATTTAATTTGAAAAAAAAAATTTTAAATTTGAAAAAAAATTTAGAAATCAAAAAAAGAAATTTTAATTTTTTTATTTTTTTTTTTTTTTGAAATTTTATTTTTCAAATGGCAATAATTTGGTCATCTTTTTGCCGAATTCAAAAGCAATTACGCCGTTGTAATCGCAACTTAGCGTAGGGAAAAACTGCATTAAAACATTCGAAATTCGAGAGAAAAAAATTCTATCCGATTTTTTAATTTCAAAAATCGGGTCGAAACTCGTTTTTTCAATTTTTTAAGGTTTTAATGCCAATTTAAAGGCACGATTTTAATGCCAGCTAAAAATTGCTATTCTAAGAAACAAAAAAAGATATAGTTTTTAAAAATCGGCTTTAATTTGACTTAATTAGAGATTTGCAAAGTTGAGGTGCGATCAAAAAAAAATTGCAAAATTTTTGTAAAAAAATTTGGAAAATTTTTAAATTCAAAAAAAAAAAAAATTTAATTTGAAAAAAAAAATTTTAAATTTGAAAAAAAAATTTAGAAATCAAAAAAAGAAATTTTAATTTTTTTATTTTTTTTTTTTTGATTTTTTTTTTAAATTTTAATTTTCAAATGGCAATAATTTGGTCATCTTTTTGCCGAATTCAAAAGCAATTACGCCGTTGTAATCGCAACTTAGCGTAGGGAAAAACTGCATTAAAACATTCGAAATTCGAGAGAAAAAAATTCTATCCGATTTTTTAATTTTTTGACGATGCTACCCCTTTCATAATTTTCAAAAATCGGGTCGAAACTCGTTTTTTCAATTTTTTAAGGTTTTAATGCCAATTTAAAGGCACGATTTTAATGCCAGCTAAAAATTGCTATTCTAAGAAACAAAAAAAGATATAGTTTATAAAAATCGGCTTTAATTTGACTTAATTAGAGATTTGCAAAGTTGAGGTGCGATCAAAAAAAAATTGCAAAATTTTTGTAAAAAAATTTGGAAAATTTTTAAATTCAAAAAAAAAAAAAATTTAATTTGAAAAAAAAAATTTTAAATTTGAAAAAAAAATTTAGAAATCAAAAAAAGAAATTTTAATTTTTTTATTTTTTTTTTTTGATTTTTTTTTTAAATTTTAATTTTCAAATGGCAATAATTTGGTCATCTTTTTGCCGAATTCAAAAGCAATTACGCCGTTGTAATCGCAACTTAGCGTAGGGAAAAACTGCATTAAAACATTCGAAATTCGAGAGAAAAAAATTCTATCCGATTTTTTAATTTTTTGACGATGCTACCCCTTTCATAATTTTCAAAAATCGGGTCGAAACTCGTTTTTTCAATTTTTTAAGGTTTTAATGCCAATTTAAAGGCACGATTTTAATGCCAGCTAAAAATTGCTATTCTAAGAAACAAAAAAAGATATAGTTTATAAAAATCGGCTTTAATTTGACTTAATTAGAGATTTGCAAAGTTGAGGTGCGATCAAAAAAAAATTGCAAAATTTTTGTAAAAAAATTTGGAAAATTTTTAAATTCAAAAAAAAAAAAAATTTAATTTGAAAAAAAAAATTTTAAATTTGAAAAAAAATTTAGAAATCAAAAAAAGAAATTTTAATTTTTTTATTTTTTTTTTTTGATTTTTTTTTTGAAATTTTATTTTTCAAATGGCAATAATTTGGTCATCTTTTTGCCGAATTCAAAAGCAATTACGCCGTTGTAATCGCAACTTAGCGTAGGGAAAAACTGCATTAAAACATTCGAAATTCGAGAGAAAAAAATTCTATCCGATTTTTTAATTTTTTGACGAATTTTCAAAAATCGGGTCGAAACTCGTTTTTTCAATTTTTTAAGGTTTTAATGCCAATTTAAAGGCACGATTTTAATGCCAGCTAAAAATTGCTATTCTAAGAAACAAAAAAAGATATAGTTTATAAAAATCGGCTTTAATTTGACTTAATTAGAGATTTGCAAAGTTGAGGTGCGATCAAAAAAAAATTGCAAAATTTTTGTAAAAAAATTTGGAAAATTTTTAAATTCAAAAAAAAAAAAAATTTAATTTGAAAAAAAAAATTTTAAATTTGAAAAAAAAATTTAGAAATCAAAAAAAGAAATTTTAATTTTTTTATTTTTTTTTTTTGATTTTTTTTTTGAAATTTTATTTTTCAAATGGCAATAATTTGGTCATCTTTTTGCCGAATTCAAAAGCAATTACGCCGTTGTAATCGCAACTTAGCGTAGGGAAAAACTGCATTAAAACATTCGAAATTCGAGAGAAAAAAATTCTATCCGATTTTTTAATTTTTTGACGATGCTACCCCTTTCATAATTTTCAAAAATCGGGTCGAAACTCGTTTTTTCAATTTTTTAAGGTTTTAATGCCAATTTAAAGGCACGATTTTAATGCCAGCTAAAAATTGCTATTCTAAGAAACAAAAAAAGATATAGTTTATAAAAATCGGCTTTAATTTGACTTAATTAGAGATTTGCAAAGTTGAGGTGCGATCAAAAAAAAATTGCAAAATTTTTGTAAAAAAATTTGGAAAATTTTTAAATTCAAAAAAAAAAAAAATTTTATTTGAAAAAAAAAATTTTAAATTTGAAAAAAAAATTTAGAAATCAAAAAAAGAAATTTTAATTTTTTTATTTTTTTTTTTTTGATTTTTTTTTTTAAATTTTAATTTTCAAATGGCAATAATTTGGTCATCTTTTTGCCGAATTCAAAAGCAATTACGCCGTTGTAATCGCAACTTAGCGTAGGGAAAAACTGCATTAAAACATTCGAAATTCGAGAGAAAAAAATTCTATCCGATTTTTTAATTTTTTGACGATGCTACCCCTTTCATAATTTTCAAAAATCGGGTCGAAACTCGTTTTTTCAATTTTTTAAGGTTTTAATGCCAATTTAAAGGCACGATTTTAATGCCAGCTAAAAATTGCTATTCTAAGAAACAAAAAAAGATATAGTTTATAAAAATCGGCTTTAATTTGACTTAATTAGAGATTTGCAAAGTTGAGGTGCGATCAAAAAAAAATTGCAAAATTTTTGTAAAAAAATTTGGAAAATTTTTAAATTCAAAAAAAAAAAAAATTTAATTTGAAAAAAAAAATTTTAAATTTGAAAAAAAATTTAGAAATCAAAAAAAGAAATTTTAATTTTTTTATTTTTTTTTTTTTGATTTTTTTTTTAAATTTTAATTTTCAAATGGCAATAATTTGGTCATCTTTTTGCCGAATTCAAAAGCAATTACGCCGTTGTAATCGCAACTTAGCGTAGGGAAAAACTGCATTAAAACATTCGAAATTCGAGAGAAAAAAATTCTATCCGATTTTTTAATTTTTTGACGATGCTACCCCTTTCATAATTTTCAAAAATCGGGTCGAAACTCGTTTTTTCAATTTTTTAAGGTTTTAATGCCAATTTAAAGGCACGATTTTAATGCCAGCTAAAAATTGCTATTCTAAGAAACAAAAAAAGATATAGTTTATAAAAATCGGCTTTAATTTGACTTAATTAGAGATTTGCAAAGTTGAGGTGCGATCAAAAAAAAATTGCAAAATTTTTGTAAAAAAATTTAGAAAATTTTTAAATTCAAAAAAAAAAAAAATTTAATTTGAAAAAAAAAATTTTAAATTTGAAAAAAAATTTAGAAATCAAAAAAAGAAATTTTAATTTTTTTATTTTTTTTTTTAATTTTTTTTTTTGAAATTTTATTTTTCAAATGGCAATAATTTGGTCATCTTTTTGCCGAATTCAAAAGCAATTACGCCGTTGTAATCGCAACTTAGCGTAGGGAAAAACTGCATTAAAACATTCGAAATTCGAGAGAAAAAAATTCTATCCGATTTTTTAATTTCAAAAATCGGGTCGAAACTCGTTTTTTCAATTTTTTAAGGTTTTAATGCCAATTTAAAGGCACGATTTTAATGCCAGCTAAAAATTGCTATTCTAAGAAACAAAAAAAGATATAGTTTTTAAAAATCGGCTTTAATTTGACTTAATTAGAGATTTGCAAAGTTGAGGTGCGATCAAAAAAAAATTGCAAAATTTTTGTAAAAAAATTTAGAAAATTTTTAAATTCAAAAAAAAAAAAAAATTTAATTTGAAAAAAAATTTAGAAATCAAAAAAAGAAATTTTTATTTTTTTATTTTTTTTTTTTGATTTTTTTTTGAAATTTTATTTTTTAAATGGCAATAATTTGGTCATCTTTTTGCCGAATTCAAAAGCAATTACGCCGTTGTAATCGCAACTTAGCGTAGGGAAAAACTGCATTAAAACATTCGAAATTCGAGAGAAAAAAATTCTATCCGATTTTTTAATTTTTTGACGATGCTACCCCTTTCATAATTTTCAAAAATCGGGTCGAAACTCGTTTTTTCAATTTTTTAAGGTTTTAATGCCAATTTAAAGGCACGATTTTAATGCCAGCTAAAAATTGCTATTCTAAGAAACAAAAAAAGATATAGTTTATAAAAATCGGCTTTAATTTGACTTAATTAGAGATTTGCAAAGTTGAGGTGCGATCAAAAAAAAATTGCAAAATTTTTGTAAAAAAATTTGGAAAATTTTTAAATTCAAAAAAAAAAAAAATTTAATTTGAAAAAAAAAATTTTAAATTTGAAAAAAAAATTTAGAAATCAAAAAAAGAAATTTTAATTTTTTTATTTTTTTTTTTGATTTTTTTTTTGAAATTTTATTTTTCAAATGGCAATAATTTGGTCATCTTTTTGCCGAATTCAAAAGCAATTACGCCGTTGTAATCGCAACTTAGCGTAGGGAAAAACTGCATTAAAACATTCGAAATTCGAGAGAAAAAAATTCTATCCGATTTTTTAATTTTTTGACGATGCTACCCCTTTCATAATTTTCAAAAATCGGGTCGAAACTCGTTTTTTCAATTTTTTAAGGTTTTAATGCCAATTTAAAGGCACGATTTTAATGCCAGCTAAAAATTGCTATTCTAAGAAACAAAAAAAGATATAGTTTATAAAAATCGGCTTTAATTTGACTTAATTAGAGATTTGCAAAGTTGAGGTGCGATCAAAAAAAAATTGCAAAATTTTTGTAAAAAAATTTGGAAAATTTTTAAATTCAAAAAAAAAAAAAAATTTAATTTGAAAAAAAAAATTTTAAATTTGAAAAAAAATTTAGAAATCAAAAAAAGAAATTTTAATTTTTTTATTTTTTTTTTTGATTTTTTTTTGAAATTTTATTTTTCAAATGGCAATAATTTGGTCATCTTTTTGCCGAATTCAAAAGCAATTACGCCGTTGTAATCGCAACTTAGCGTAGGGAAAAACTGCATTAAAACATTCGAAATTCGAGAGAAAAAAATTCTATCCGATTTTTTAATTTTTTGACGATGCTACCCCTTTCATAATTTTCAAAAATCGGGTCGAAACTCGTTTTTTCAATTTTTTAAGGTTTTAATGCCAATTTAAAGGCACGATTTTAATGCCAGCTAAAAATTGCTATTCTAAGAAACAAAAAAAGATATAGTTTATAAAAATCGGCTTTAATTTGACTTAATTAGAGATTTGCAAAGTTGAGGTGCGATCAAAAAAAAATTGCAAAATTTTTGTAAAAAATTTCAAAAATTTTTAAATTAAAAAAAAAAAAATTTTAAATTTGAAAAAAAAAAAATTTAAATTTGAAAAAAAATTTAGAAATCAAAAAAAGAAATTTTAATTTTTTTATTTTTTTTTTTGATTTTTTTTTTAAATTTTATTTTTCAAATGGCAATAATTTGGTCATCTTTTTGCCGAATTCAAAAGCAATTACGCCGTTGTAATCGCAACTTAGCGTAGGGAAAAACTGCATTAAAACATTCGAAATTCGAGAGAAAAAAATTCTATCCGATTTTTTAATTTTTTGACGATGCTACCCCTTTCATAATTTTCAAAAATCGGGTCGAAACTCGTTTTTTCAATTTTTTAAGGTTTTAATGCCAATTTAAAGGTACGATTTTAATGCCAGCTAAAAATTGCTATTGTAAGAAACAAAAAAAGATATAGTTTTTAAAAATCGGCTTTAATTTGACTTAATTAGAGATTTGCAAAGTTGAGGTGCGATCAAAAAAAAATTGCAAAATTTTTGTAAAAAAATTTGGAAAATTTTTAAATTCAAAAAAAAAAAAAAATTTAATTTGAAAAAAAAATTTTAAATTTGAAAAAAAATTTAGAAATCAAAAAAAGAAATTTTAATTTTTTTATTTTTTTTTTTGATTTTTTTTTGAAATTTTATTTTTCAAATGGCAATAATTTGGTCATCTTTTTGCCGAATTCAAAAGCAATTACGCCGTTGTAATCGCAACTTAGCGTAGGGAAAAACTGCATTAAAACATTCGAAATTCGAGAGAAAAAAATTCTATCCGATTTTTTAATTTTTTGACGATGCTACCCCTTTCATAATTTTCAAAAATCGGGTCGAAACTCGTTTTTTCAATTTTTTAAGGTTTTAATGCCAATTTAAAGGCACGATTTTAATGCCAGCTAAAAATTGCTATTGTAAGAAACAAAAAAAGATATAGTTTATAAAAATCGGCTTTAATTTGACTTAATTAGAGATTTGCAAAGTTGAGGTGCGATCAAAAAAAAATTGCAAAATTTTTGTAAAAAAATTTGGAAAATTTTTAAATTCAAAAAAAAAAAAAAATTTAATTTGAAAAAAAAAATTTTAAATTTGAAAAAAAAATTTAGAAATCAAAAAAAGAAATTTTAATTTTTTTATTTTTTTTTTTTGATTTTTTTTTTGAAATTTTATTTTTCAAATGGCAATAATTTGGTCATCTTTTTGCCGAATTCAAAAGCAATTACGCCGTTGTAATCGCAACTTAGCGTAGGGAAAAACTGCATTAAAACATTCGAAATTCGAGAGAAAAAAATTCTATCCGATTTTTTAATTTTTTGACGATGCTACCCCTTTCATAATTTTCAAAAATCGGGTCGAAACTCGTTTTTTCAATTTTTTAAGGTTTTAATGCCAATTTAAAGGCACGATTTTAATGCCAGCTAAAAATTGCTATTCTAAGAAACAAAAAAAGATATAGTTTATAAAAATCGGCTTTAATTTGACTTAATTAGAGATTTGCAAAGTTGAGGTGCGATCAAAAAAAAATTGCAAAATTTTTGTAAAAAAATTTGGAAAATTTTTAAATTCAAAAAAAAAAAAAAATTTAATTTGAAAAAAAAAATTTTAAATTTGAAAAAAAATTTAGAAATCAAAAAAAGAAATTTTAATTTTTTTATTTTTTTTTTTTGATTTTTTTTTTGAAATTTTATTTTTCAAATGGCAATAATTTGGTCATCTTTTTGCCGAATTCAAAAGCAATTACGCCGTTGTAATCGCAACTTAGCGTAGGGAAAAACTGCATTAAAACATTCGAAATTCGAGAGAAAAAAATTCTATCCGATTTTTTAATTTTTTGACGATGCTACCCCTTTCATAATTTTCAAAAATCGGGTCGAAACTCGTTTTTTCAATTTTTTAAGGTTTTAATGCCAATTTAAAGGTACGATTTTAATGCCAGCTAAAAATTGCTATTGTAAGAAACAAAGAAAGATATAGTTTATAAAAATCGGCTTTAATTTGACTTAATTAGAGATTTGCAAAGTTGAGGTGCGATCAAAAAAAAATTGCAAAATTTTTGTAAAAAAATTTGGAAAATTTTTAAATTCAAAAAAAAAAAAAAATTTAATTTGAAAAAAAAAATTTTAAATTTGAAAAAAAATTTAGAAATCAAAAAAAGAAATTTTAATTTTTTTATTTTTTTTTTTTGATTTTTTTTTTGAAATTTTATTTTTCAAATGGCAATAATTTGGTCATCTTTTTGCCGAATTCAAAAGCAATTACGCCGTTGTAATCGCAACTTAGCGTAGGGAAAAACTGCATTAAAACATTCGAAATTCGAGAGAAAAAAATTCTATCCGATTTTTTAATTTTTTGACGATGCTACCCCTTTCATAATTTTCAAAAATCGGGTCGAAACTCGTTTTTTCAATTTTTTAAGGTTTTAATGCCAATTTAAAGGTACGATTTTAATGCCAGCTAAAAATTGCTATTGTAAGAAACAAAAAAAGATATAGTTTTTAAAAATCGGCTTTAATTTGACTTAATTAGAGATTTGCAAAGTTGAGGTGCGATCAAAAAAAAATTGCAAAATTTTTGTAAAAAAATTTGGAAAATTTTTAAATTCAAAAAAAAAAAAAAATTTAATTTGAAAAAAAAAATTTTAAATTTGAAAAAAAATTTAGAAATCAAAAAAAGAAATTTTAATTTTTTTATTTTTTTTTTTGATTTTTTTTTTGAAATTTTATTTTTCAAATGGCAATAATTTGGTCATCTTTTTGCCGAATTCAAAAGCAATTACGCCGTTGTAATCGCAACTTAGCGTAGGGAAAAACTGCATTAAAACATTCGAAATTCGAGAGAAAAAAATTCTATCCGATTTTTTAATTTTTTGACGATGCTACCCCTTTCATAATTTTCAAAAATCGGGTCGAAACTAGTTTTTTCAATTTTTTAAGGTTTTAATGCCAATTTAAAGGTACGATTTTAATGCCAGCTAAAAATTGCTATTGTAAGAAACAAAAAAAGATATAGTTTTTAAAAATCGGCTTTAATTTGACTTAATTAGAGATTTGCAAAGTTGAGGTGCGATCAAAAAAAAATTGCAAAATTTTTGTAAAAAAATTTGGAAAATTTTTAAATTCAAAAAAAAAAAAAAATTTAATTTGAAAAAAAAAATTTTAAATTTGAAAAAAAATTTAGAAATCAAAAAAAGAAATTTTAATTTTTTTATTTTTTTTTTTTGATTTTTTTTTTGAAATTTTATTTTTCAAATGGCAATAATTTGGTCATCTTTTTGCCGAATTCAAAAGCAATTACGCCGTTGTAATCGCAACTTAGCGTAGGGAAAAACTGCATTAAAACATTCGAAATTCGAGAGAAAAAAATTCTATCCGATTTTTTAATTTTTTGACGATGCTACCCCTTTCATAATTTTCAAAAATCGGGTCGAAACTCGTTTTTTCAATTTTTTAAGGTTTTAATGCCAATTTAAAGGTACGATTTTAATGCCAGCTAAAAATTGCTATTGTAAGAAACAAAAAAAGATATAGTTTATAAAAATCGGCTTTAATTTGACTTAATTAGAGATTTGCAAAGTTGAGGTGCGATCAAAAAAAAATTGCAAAATTTTTGTAAAAAAATTTGGAAAATTTTTAAATTCAAAAAAAAAAAAAAATTTAATTTGAAAAAAAAAATTTTAAATTTGAAAAAAAATTTAGAAATCAAAAAAAGAAATTTTAATTTTTTTATTTTTTTTTTTTGATTTTTTTTTTGAAATTTTATTTTTCAAATGGCAATAATTTGGTCATCTTTTTGCCGAATTCAAAAGCAATTACGCCGTTGTAATCGCAACTTAGCGTAGGGAAAAACTGCATTAAAACATTCGAAATTCGAGAGAAAAAAATTCTATCCGATTTTTTAATTTTTTGACGATGCTACCCCTTTCATAATTTTCAAAAATCGGGTCGAAACTAGTTTTTTCAATTTTTTAAGGTTTTAATGCCAATTTAAAGGTACGATTTTAATGCCAGCTAAAAATTGCTATTGTAAGAAACAAAAAAAGATATAGTTTTTAAAAATCGGCTTTAATTTGACTTAATTAGAGATTTGCAAAGTTGAGGTGCGATCAAAAAAAAATTGCAAAATTTTTGTAAAAAAATTTGGAAAATTTTTAAATTCAAAAAAAAAAAAAAATTTAATTTGAAAAAAAAAATTTTAAATTTGAAAAAAAATTTAGAAATCAAAAAAAGAAATTTTAATTTTTTTATTTTTTTTTTTGATTTTTTTTTTGAAATTTTATTTTTCAAATGGCAATAATTTGGTCATCTTTTTGCCGAATTCAAAAGCAATTACGCCGTTGTAATCGCAACTTAGCGTAGGGAAAAACTGCATTAAAACATTCGAAATTCGAGAGAAAAAAATTCTATCCGATTTTTTAATTTTTTGACGATGCTACCCCTTTCATAATTTTCAAAAATCGGGTCGAAACTAGTTTTTTCAATTTTTTAAGGTTTTAATGCCAATTTAAAGGTACGATTTTAATGCCAGCTAAAAATTGCTATTGTAAGAAACAAAGAAAGATATAGTTTATAAAAATCGGCTTTAATTTGACTTAATTAGAGATTTGCAAAGTTGAGGTGCGATCAAAAAAAAATTGCAAAATTTTTGTAAAAAAATTTGAAAAATTTTTAAATTCAAAAAAAAAAAAAAATTTAATTTGAAAAAAAAAATTTTAAATTTGAAAAAAAATTTAGAAATCAAAAAAAGAAATTTTAATTTTTTTATTTTTTTTTTTTAATTTTTTTTTTGAAATTTTATTTTTCAAATGGCAATAATTTGGTCATCTTTTTGCCGAATTCAAAAGCAATTACGCCGTTGTAATCGCAACTTAGCGTAGGGAAAAACTGCATTAAAACATTCGAAATTCGAGAGAAAAAAATTCTATCCGATTTTTTAATTTTTTGACGATGCTACCCCTTTCATAATTTTCAAAAATCGGGTCGAAACTAGTTTTTTCAATTTTTTAAGGTTTTAATGCCAATTTAAAGGTACGATTTTAATGCCAGCTAAAAATTGCTATTGTAAGAAACAAAAAAAGATATAGTTTTTAAAAATCGGCTTTAATTTGACTTAATTAGAGATTTGCAAAGTTGAGGTGCGATCAAAAAAAAATTGCAAAATTTTTGTAAAAAAATTTGGAAAATTTTTAAATTCAAAAAAAAAAAAAAATTTAATTTGAAAAAAAAAATTTTAAATTTGAAAAAAAATTTAGAAATCAAAAAAAGAAATTTTAATTTTTTTATTTTTTTTTTTTGATTTTTTTTTTGAAATTTTATTTTTCAAATGGCAATAATTTGGTCATCTTTTTGCCGAATTCAAAAGCAATTACGCCGTTGTAATCGCAACTTAGCGTAGGGAAAAACTGCATTAAAACATTCGAAATTCGAGAGAAAAAAATTCTATCCGATTTTTTAATTTTTTGACGATGCTACCCCTTTCATAATTTTCAAAAATCGGGTCGAAACTAGTTTTTTCAATTTTTTAAGGTTTTAATGCCAATTTAAAGGTACGATTTTAATGCCAGCTAAAAATTGCTATTGTAAGAAACAAAAAAAGATATAGTTTTTAAAAATCGGCTTTAATTTGACTTAATTAGAGATTTGCAAAGTTGAGGTGCGATCAAAAAAAAATTGCAAAATTTTTGTAAAAAAATTTGGAAAATTTTTAAATTCAAAAAAAAAAAAAAATTTAATTTGAAAAAAAAAATTTTAAATTTGAAAAAAAATTTAGAAATCAAAAAAAGAAATTTTAATTTTTTTATTTTTTTTTTTTGATTTTTTTTTTGAAATTTTATTTTTCAAATGGCAATAATTTGGTCATCTTTTTGCCGAATTCAAAAGCAATTACGCCGTTGTAATCGCAACTTAGCGTAGGGAAAAACTGCATTAAAACATTCGAAATTCGAGAGAAAAAAATTCTATCCGATTTTTTAATTTTTTGACGATGCTACCCCTTTCATAATTTTCAAAAATCGGGTCGAAACTAGTTTTTTCAATTTTTTAAGGTTTTAATGCCAATTTAAAGGTACGATTTTAATGCCAGCTAAAAATTGCTATTGTAAGAAACAAAAAAAGATATAGTTTATAAAAATCGGCTTTAATTTGACTTAATTAGAGATTTGCAAAGTTGAGGTGCGATCAAAAAAAAATTGCAAAATTTTTGTAAAAAAATTTGGAAAATTTTTAAATTCAAAAAAAAAAAAAAATTTAATTTGAAAAAAAAAATTTTAAATTTGAAAAAAAATTTAGAAATCAAAAAAAGAAATTTTAATTTTTTTATTTTTTTTTTTTGATTTTTTTTTTGAAATTTTATTTTTCAAATGGCAATAATTTGGTCATCTTTTTGCCGAATTCAAAAGCAATTACGCCGTTGTAATCGCAACTTAGCGTAGGGAAAAACTGCATTAAAACATTCGAAATTCGAGAGAAAAAAATTCTATCCGATTTTTTAATTTTTTGACGATGCTACCCCTTTCATAATTTTCAAAAATCGGGTCGAAACTAGTTTTTTCAATTTTTTAAGGTTTTAATGCCAATTTAAAGGTACGATTTTAATGCCAGCTAAAAATTGCTATTGTAAGAAACAAAAAAAGATATAGTTTTTAAAAATCGGCTTTAATTTGACTTAATTAGAGATTTGCAAAGTTGAGGTGCGATCAAAAAAAAATTGCAAAATTTTTGTAAAAAAATTTGGAAAATTTTTAAATTCAAAAAAAAAAAAAAATTTAATTTGAAAAAAAAAATTTTAAATTTGAAAAAAAATTTAGAAATCAAAAAAAGAAATTTTAATTTTTTTATTTTTTTTTTTTGATTTTTTTTTTGAAATTTTATTTTTCAAATGGCAATAATTTGGTCATCTTTTTGCCGAATTCAAAAGCAATTACGCCGTTGTAATCGCAACTTAGCGTAGGGAAAAACTGCATTAAAACATTCGAAATTCGAGAGAAAAAAATTCTATCCGATTTTTTAATTTTTTGACGATGCTACCCCTTTCATAATTTTCAAAAATCGGGTCGAAACTAGTTTTTTCAATTTTTTAAGGTTTTAATGCCAATTTAAAGGTACGATTTTAATGCCAGCTAAAAATTGCTATTGTAAGAAACAAAGAAAGATATAGTTTATAAAAATCGGCTTTAATTTGACTTAATTAGAGATTTGCAAAGTTGAGGTGCGATCAAAAAAAAATTGCAAAATTTTTGTAAAAAAATTTGGAAAATTTTTAAATTCAAAAAAAAAAAAAAATTTAATTTGAAAAAAAAAATTTTAAATTTGAAAAAAAATTTAGAAATCAAAAAAAGAAATTTTAATTTTTTTATTTTTTTTTTTTGATTTTTTTTTTGAAATTTTATTTTTCAAATGGCAATAATTTGGTCATCTTTTTGCCGAATTCAAAAGCAATTACGCCGTTGTAATCGCAACTTAGCGTAGGGAAAAACTGCATTAAAACATTCGAAATTCGAGAGAAAAAAATTCTATCCGATTTTTTAATTTTTTGACGATGCTACCCCTTTCATAATTTTCAAAAATCGGGTCGAAACTAGTTTTTTCAATTTTTTAAGGTTTTAATGCCAATTTAAAGGTACGATTTTAATGCCAGCTAAAAATTGCTATTGTAAGAAACAAAAAAAGATATAGTTTATAAAAATCGGCTTTAATTTGACTTAATTAGAGATTTGCAAAGTTGAGGTGCGATCAAAAAAAAATTGCAAAATTTTTGTAAAAAAATTTGGAAAATTTTTAAATTCAAAAAAAAAAAAAAATTTAATTTGAAAAAAAAAATTTTAAATTTGAAAAAAAATTTAGAAATCAAAAAAAGAAATTTTAATTTTTTTATTTTTTTTTTTTGATTTTTTTTTTGAAATTTTATTTTTCAAATGGCAATAATTTGGTCATCTTTTTGCCGAATTCAAAAGCAATTACGCCGTTGTAATCGCAACTTAGCGTAGGGAAAAACTGCATTAAAACATTCGAAATTCGAGAGAAAAAAATTCTATCCGATTTTTTAATTTTTTGACGATGCTACCCCTTTCATAATTTTCAAAAATCGGGTCGAAACTAGTTTTTTCAATTTTTTAAGGTTTTAATGCCAATTTAAAGGTACGATTTTAATGCCAGCTAAAAATTGCTATTGTAAGAAACAAAAAAAGATATAGTTTATAAAAATCGGCTTTAATTTGACTTAATTAGAGATTTGCAAAGTTGAGGTGCGATCAAAAAAAAATTGCAAAATTTTTGTAAAAAAATTTGGAAAATTTTTAAATTCAAAAAAAAAAAAAAATTTAATTTGAAAAAAAAAATTTTAAATTTGAAAAAAAATTTAGAAATCAAAAAAAGAAATTTTAATTTTTTTATTTTTTTTTTTTGATTTTTTTTTTGAAATTTTATTTTTCAAATGGCAATAATTTGGTCATCTTTTTGCCGAATTCAAAAGCAATTACGCCGTTGTAATCGCAACTTAGCGTAGGGAAAAACTGCATTAAAACATTCGAAATTCGAGAGAAAAAAATTCTATCCGATTTTTTAATTTTTTGACGATGCTACCCCTTTCATAATTTTCAAAAATCGGGTCGAAACTAGTTTTTTCAATTTTTTAAGGTTTTAATGCCAATTTAAAGGTACGATTTTAATGCCAGCTAAAAATTGCTATTGTAAGAAACAAAAAAAGATATAGTTTTTAAAAATCGGCTTTAATTTGACTTAATTAGAGATTTGCAAAGTTGAGGTGCGATCAAAAAAAAATTGCAAAATTTTTGTAAAAAAATTTGGAAAATTTTTAAATTCAAAAAAAAAAAAAAATTTAATTTGAAAAAAAAATTTTAAATTTGAAAAAAAATTTAGAAATCAAAAAAAGAAATTTTAATTTTTTTATTTTTTTTTTTGATTTTTTTTTTGAAATTTTATTTTTCAAATGGCAATAATTTGGTCATCTTTTTGCCGAATTCAAAAGCAATTACGCCGTTGTAATCGCAACTTAGCGTAGGGAAAAACTGCATTAAAACATTCGAAATTCGAGAGAAAAAAATTCTATCCGATTTTTTAATTTTTTGACGATGCTACCCCTTTCATAATTTTCAAAAATCGGGTCGAAACTAGTTTTTTCAATTTTTTAAGGTTTTAATGCCAATTTAAAGGTACGATTTTAATGCCAGCTAAAAATTGCTATTGTAAGAAACAAAAAAAGATATAGTTTATAAAAATCGGCTTTAATTTGACTTAATTAGAGATTTGCAAAGTTGAGGTGCGATCAAAAAAAAATTGCAAAATTTTTGTAAAAAAATTTGGAAAATTTTTAAATTCAAAAAAAAAAAAAAATTTAATTTGAAAAAAAAAATTTTAAATTTGAAAAAAAATTTAGAAATCAAAAAAAGAAATTTTAATTTTTTTATTTTTTTTTTTTTGATTTTTTTTTTGAAATTTTATTTTTCAAATGGCAATAATTTGGTCATCTTTTTGCCGAATTCAAAAGCAATTACGCCGTTGTAATCGCAACTTAGCGTAGGGAAAAACTGCATTAAAACATTCGAAATTCGAGAGAAAAAAATTCTATCCGATTTTTTAATTTTTTGACGATGCTACCCCTTTCATAATTTTCAAAAATCGGGTCGAAACTAGTTTTTTCAATTTTTTAAGGTTTTAATGCCAATTTAAAGGTACGATTTTAATGCCAGCTAAAAATTGCTATTGTAAGAAACAAAAAAAGATATAGTTTATAAAAATCGGCTTTAATTTGACTTAATTAGAGATTTGCAAAGTTGAGGTGCGATCAAAAAAAAATTGCAAAATTTTTGTAAAAAAATTTGGAAAATTTTTAAATTCAAAAAAAAAAAAAAATTTAATTTGAAAAAAAAAATTTTAAATTTGAAAAAAAATTTAGAAATCAAAAAAAGAAATTTTAATTTTTTTATTTTTTTTTTTTGATTTTTTTTTTGAAATTTTATTTTTCAAATGGCAATAATTTGGTCATCTTTTTGCCGAATTCAAAAGCAATTACGCCGTTGTAATCGCAACTTAGCGTAGGGAAAAACTGCATTAAAACATTCGAAATTCGAGAGAAAAAAATTCTATCCGATTTTTTAATTTTTTGACGATGCTACCCCTTTCATAATTTTCAAAAATCGGGTCGAAACTAGTTTTTTCAATTTTTTAAGGTTTTAATGCCAATTTAAAGGTACGATTTTAATGCCAGCTAAAAATTGCTATTGTAAGAAACAAAAAAAGATATAGTTTATAAAAATCGGCTTTAATTTGACTTAATTAGAGATTTGCAAAGTTGAGGTGCGATCAAAAAAAAATTGCAAAATTTTTGTAAAAAAATTTGGAAAATTTTTAAATTCAAAAAAAAAAAAAAATTTAATTTGAAAAAAAAAATTTTAAATTTGAAAAAAAATTTAGAAATCAAAAAAAGAAATTTTAATTTTTTTATTTTTTTTTTTTGATTTTTTTTTTGAAATTTTATTTTTCAAATGGCAATAATTTGGTCATCTTTTTGCCGAATTCAAAAGCAATTACGCCGTTGTAATCGCAACTTAGCGTAGGGAAAAACTGCATTAAAACATTCGAAATTCGAGAGAAAAAAATTCTATCCGATTTTTTAATTTTTTGACGATGCTACCCCTTTCATAATTTTCAAAAATCGGGTCGAAACTCGTTTTTTCAATTTTTTAAGGTTTTAATGCCAATTTAAAGGTACGATTTTAATGCCAGCTAAAAATTGCTATTGTAAGAAACAAAAAAAGATATAGTTTATAAAAATCGGCTTTAATTTGACTTAATTAGAGATTTGCAAAGTTGAGGTGCGATCAAAAAAAAATTGCAAAATTTTTGTAAAAAAATTTGGAAAATTTTTAAATTCAAAAAAAAAAAAAAATTTAATTTGAAAAAAAAAATTTTAAATTTGAAAAAAAATTTAGAAATCAAAAAAAGAAATTTTAATTTTTTTATTTTTTTTTTTGATTTTTTTTTTGAAATTTTATTTTTCAAATGGCAATAATTTGGTCATCTTTTTGCCGAATTCAAAAGCAATTACGCCGTTGTAATCGCAACTTAGCGTAGGGAAAAACTGCATTAAAACATTCGAAATTCGAGAGAAAAAAATTCTATCCGATTTTTTAATTTTTTGACGATGCTACCCCTTTCATAATTTTCAAAAATCGGGTCGAAACTAGTTTTTTCAATTTTTTAAGGTTTTAATGCCAATTTAAAGGTACGATTTTAATGCCAGCTAAAAATTGCTATTGTAAGAAACAAAAAAAGATATAGTTTTTAAAAATCGGCTTTAATTTGACTTAATTAGAGATTTGCAAAGTTGAGGTGCGATCAAAAAAAAATTGCAAAATTTTTGTAAAAAAATTTGGAAAATTTTTAAATTCAAAAAAAAAAAAAAATTTAATTTGAAAAAAAAAATTTTAAATTTGAAAAAAAATTTAGAAATCAAAAAAAGAAATTTTAATTTTTTTATTTTTTTTTTTTGATTTTTTTTTGAAATTTTATTTTTCAAATGGCAATAATTTGGTCATCTTTTTGCCGAATTCAAAAGCAATTACGCCGTTGTAATCGCAACTTAGCGTAGGGAAAAACTGCATTAAAACATTCGAAATTCGAGAGAAAAAAATTCTATCCGATTTTTTAATTTTTTGACGATGCTACCCCTTTCATAATTTTCAAAAATCGGGTCGAAACTAGTTTTTTCAATTTTTTAAGGTTTTAATGCCAATTTAAAGGTACGATTTTAATGCCAGCTAAAAATTGCTATTGTAAGAAACAAAAAAAGATATAGTTTATAAAAATCGGCTTTAATTTGACTTAATTAGAGATTTGCAAAGTTGAGGTGCGATCAAAAAAAAATTGCAAAATTTTTGTAAAAAAATTTGGAAAATTTTTAAATTCAAAAAAAAAAAAAAATTTAATTTGAAAAAAAAAATTTTAAATTTGAAAAAAAATTTAGAAATCAAAAAAAGAAATTTTAATTTTTTTATTTTTTTTTTTTGATTTTTTTTTTGAAATTTTATTTTTCAAATGGCAATAATTTGGTCATCTTTTTGCCGAATTCAAAAGCAATTACGCCGTTGTAATCGCAACTTAGCGTAGGGAAAAACTGCATTAAAACATTCGAAATTCGAGAGAAAAAAATTCTATCCGATTTTTTAATTTTTTGACGATGCTACCCCTTTCATAATTTTCAAAAATCGGGTCGAAACTAGTTTTTTCAATTTTTTAAGGTTTTAATGCCAATTTAAAGGTACGATTTTAATGCCAGCTAAAAATTGCTATTGTAAGAAACAAAAAAAGATATAGTTTATAAAAATCGGCTTTAATTTGACTTAATTAGAGATTTGCAAAGTTGAGGTGCGATCAAAAAAAAATTGCAAAATTTTTGTAAAAAAATTTGGAAAATTTTTAAATTCAAAAAAAAAAAAAAATTTAATTTGAAAAAAAAAATTTTAAATTTGAAAAAAAATTTAGAAATCAAAAAAAGAAATTTTAATTTTTTTATTTTTTTTTTTTGATTTTTTTTTTGAAATTTTATTTTTCAAATGGCAATAATTTGGTCATCTTTTTGCCGAATTCAAAAGCAATTACGCCGTTGTAATCGCAACTTAGCGTAGGGAAAAACTGCATTAAAACATTCGAAATTCGAGAGAAAAAAATTCTATCCGATTTTTTAATTTTTTGACGATGCTACCCCTTTCATAATTTTCAAAAATCGGGTCGAAACTCGTTTTTTCAATTTTTTAAGGTTTTAATGCCAATTTAAAGGTACGATTTTAATGCCAGCTAAAAATTGCTATTGTAAGAAACAAAAAAAGATATAGTTTATAAAAATCGGCTTTAATTTGACTTAATTAGAGATTTGCAAAGTTGAGGTGCGATCAAAAAAAAATTGCAAAATTTTTGTAAAAAAATTTGGAAAATTTTTAAATTCAAAAAAAAAAAAAAATTTAATTTGAAAAAAAAAATTTTAAATTTGAAAAAAAATTTAGAAATCAAAAAAAGAAATTTTAATTTTTTTATTTTTTTTTTTTTGATTTTTTTTTTGAAATTTTATTTTTCAAATGGCAATAATTTGGTCATCTTTTTGCCGAATTCAAAAGCAATTACGCCGTTGTAATCGCAACTTAGCGTAGGGAAAAACTGCATTAAAACATTCGAAATTCGAGAGAAAAAAATTCTATCCGATTTTTTAATTTTTTGACGATGCTACCCCTTTCATAATTTTCAAAAATCGGGTCGAAACTAGTTTTTTCAATTTTTTAAGGTTTTAATGCCAATTTAAAGGTACGATTTTAATGCCAGCTAAAAATTGCTATTGTAAGAAACAAAAAAAGATATAGTTTATAAAAATCGGCTTTAATTTGACTTAATTAGAGATTTGCAAAGTTGAGGTGCGATCAAAAAAAAATTGCAAAATTTTTGTAAAAAAATTTGGAAAATTTTTAAATTCAAAAAAAAAAAAAAATTTAATTTGAAAAAAAAAATTTTAAATTTGAAAAAAAATTTAGAAATCAAAAAAAGAAATTTTAATTTTTTTATTTTTTTTTTTGATTTTTTTTTTGAAATTTTATTTTTCAAATGGCAATAATTTGGTCATCTTTTTGCCGAATTCAAAAGCAATTACGCCGTTGTAATCGCAACTTAGCGTAGGGAAAAACTGCATTAAAACATTCGAAATTCGAGAGAAAAAAATTCTATCCGATTTTTTAATTTTTTGACGATGCTACCCCTTTCATAATTTTCAAAAATCGGGTCGAAACTAGTTTTTTCAATTTTTTAAGGTTTTAATGCCAATTTAAAGGTACGATTTTAATGCCAGCTAAAAATTGCTATTGTAAGAAACAAAAAAAGATATAGTTTATAAAAATCGGCTTTAATTTGACTTAATTAGAGATTTGCAAAGTTGAGGTGCGATCAAAAAAAAATTGCAAAATTTTTGTAAAAAAATTTGGAAAATTTTTAAATTCAAAAAAAAAAAAAAATTTAATTTGAAAAAAAAAATTTTAAATTTGAAAAAAAATTTAGAAATCAAAAAAAGAAATTTTAATTTTTTTATTTTTTTTTTTTGATTTTTTTTTTGAAATTTTATTTTTCAAATGGCAATAATTTGGTCATCTTTTTGCCGAATTCAAAAGCAATTACGCCGTTGTAATCGCAACTTAGCGTAGGGAAAAACTGCATTAAAACATTCGAAATTCGAGAGAAAAAAATTCTATCCGATTTTTTAATTTTTTGACGATGCTACCCCTTTCATAATTTTCAAAAATCGGGTCGAAACTAGTTTTTTCAATTTTTTAAGGTTTTAATGCCAATTTAAAGGTACGATTTTAATGCCAGCTAAAAATTGCTATTGTAAGAAACAAAGAAAGATATAGTTTATAAAAATCGGCTTTAATTTGACTTAATTAGAGATTTGCAAAGTTGAGGTGCGATCAAAAAAAAATTGCAAAATTTTTGTAAAAAAATTTGGAAAATTTTTAAATTCAAAAAAAAAAAAAAATTTAATTTGAAAAAAAAAATTTTAAATTTGAAAAAAAATTTAGAAATCAAAAAAAGAAATTTTAATTTTTTTATTTTTTTTTTTTGATTTTTTTTTTGAAATTTTATTTTTCAAATGGCAATAATTTGGTCATCTTTTTGCCGAATTCAAAAGCAATTACGCCGTTGTAATCGCAACTTAGCGTAGGGAAAAACTGCATTAAAACATTCGAAATTCGAGAGAAAAAAATTCTATCCGATTTTTTAATTTTTTGACGATGCTACCCCTTTCATAATTTTCAAAAATCGGGTCGAAACTAGTTTTTTCAATTTTTTAAGGTTTTAATGCCAATTTAAAGGTACGATTTTAATGCCAGCTAAAAATTGCTATTGTAAGAAACAAAAAAAGATATAGTTTATAAAAATCGGCTTTAATTTGACTTAATTAGAGATTTGCAAAGTTGAGGTGCGATCAAAAAAAAATTGCAAAATTTTTGTAAAAAAATTTGGAAAATTTTTAAATTCAAAAAAAAAAAAAAAATTTAATTTGAAAAAAAAAATTTTAAATTTGAAAAAAAATTTAGAAATCAAAAAAAGAAATTTTAATTTTTTTATTTTTTTTTTTGATTTTTTTTTTGAAATTTTATTTTTCAAATGGCAATAATTTGGTCATCTTTTTGCCGAATTCAAAAGCAATTACGCCGTTGTAATCGCAACTTAGCGTAGGGAAAAACTGCATTAAAACATTCGAAATTCGAGAGAAAAAAATTCTATCCGATTTTTTAATTTTTTGACGATGCTACCCCTTTCATAATTTTCAAAAATCGGGTCGAAACTAGTTTTTTCAATTTTTTAAGGTTTTAATGCCAATTTAAAGGTACGATTTTAATGCCAGCTAAAAATTGCTATTGTAAGAAACAAAAAAAGATATAGTTTATAAAAATCGGCTTTAATTTGACTTAATTAGAGATTTGCAAAGTTGAGGTGCGATCAAAAAAAAATTGCAAAATTTTTGTAAAAAAATTTGGAAAATTTTTAAATTCAAAAAAAAAAAAAAATTTAATTTGAAAAAAAAATTTTAAATTTGAAAAAAAATTTAGAAATCAAAAAAAGAAATTTTAATTTTTTTATTTTTTTTTTTTGATTTTTTTTTTGAAATTTTATTTTTCAAATGGCAATAATTTGGTCATCTTTTTGCCGAATTCAAAAGCAATTACGCCGTTGTAATCGCAACTTAGCGTAGGGAAAAACTGCATTAAAACATTCGAAATTCGAGAGAAAAAAATTCTATCCGATTTTTTAATTTTTTGACGATGCTACCCCTTTCATAATTTTCAAAAATCGGGTCGAAACTAGTTTTTTCAATTTTTTAAGGTTTTAATGCCAATTTAAAGGTACGATTTTAATGCCAGCTAAAAATTGCTATTGTAAGAAACAAAAAAAGATATAGTTTATAAAAATCGGCTTTAATTTGACTTAATTAGAGATTTGCAAAGTTGAGGTGCGATCAAAAAAAAATTGCAAAATTTTTGTAAAAAAATTTGGAAAATTTTTAAATTCAAAAAAAAAAAAAATTTAATTTGAAAAAAAAAATTTTAAATTTGAAAAAAAATTTAGAAATCAAAAAAAGAAATTTTAATTTTTTTATTTTTTTTTTTTGATTTTTTTTTTGAAATTTTATTTTTCAAATGGCAATAATTTGGTCATCTTTTTGCCGAATTCAAAAGCAATTACGCCGTTGTAATCGCAACTTAGCGTAGGGAAAAACTGCATTAAAACATTCGAAATTCGAGAGAAAAAAATTCTATCCGATTTTTTAATTTTTTGACGATGCTACCCCTTTCATAATTTTCAAAAATCGGGTCGAAACTAGTTTTTTCAATTTTTTAAGGTTTTAATGCCAATTTAAAGGTACGATTTTAATGCCAGCTAAAAATTGCTATTGTAAGAAACAAAAAAAGATATAGTTTATAAAAATCGGCTTTAATTTGACTTAATTAGAGATTTGCAAAGTTGAGGTGCGATCAAAAAAAAATTGCAAAATTTTTGTAAAAAAATTTGGAAAATTTTTAAATTCAAAAAAAAAAAAAAATTTAATTTGAAAAAAAAAATTTTAAATTTGAAAAAAAATTTAGAAATCAAAAAAAGAAATTTTAATTTTTTTATTTTTTTTTTTTGATTTTTTTTTTGAAATTTTATTTTTCAAATGGCAATAATTTGGTCATCTTTTTGCCGAATTCAAAAGCAATTACGCCGTTGTAATCGCAACTTAGCGTAGGGAAAAACTGCATTAAAACATTCGAAATTCGAGAGAAAAAAATTCTATCCGATTTTTTAATTTTTTGACGATGCTACCCCTTTCATAATTTTCAAAAATCGGGTCGAAACTAGTTTTTTCAATTTTTTAAGGTTTTAATGCCAATTTAAAGGTACGATTTTAATGCCAGCTAAAAATTGCTATTGTAAGAAACAAAAAAAGATATAGTTTTTAAAAATCGGCTTTAATTTGACTTAATTAGAGATTTGCAAAGTTGAGGTGCGATCAAAAAAAAATTGCAAAATTTTTGTAAAAAAATTTGGAAAATTTTTAAATTCAAAAAAAAAAAAAAATTTAATTTGAAAAAAAAATTTTAAATTTGAAAAAAAATTTAGAAATCAAAAAAAGAAATTTTAATTTTTTTATTTTTTTTTTTTGATTTTTTTTTTGAAATTTTATTTTTCAAATGGCAATAATTTGGTCATCTTTTTGCCGAATTCAAAAGCAATTACGCCGTTGTAATCGCAACTTAGCGTAGGGAAAAACTGCATTAAAACATTCGAAATTCGAGAGAAAAAAATTCTATCCGATTTTTTAATTTTTTGACGATGCTACCCCTTTCATAATTTTCAAAAATCGGGTCGAAACTCGTTTTTTCAATTTTTTAAGGTTTTAATGCCAATTTAAAGGTACGATTTTAATGCCAGCTAAAAATTGCTATTGTAAGAAACAAAAAAAGATATAGTTTATAAAAATCGGCTTTAATTTGACTTAATTAGAGATTTGCAAAGTTGAGGTGCGATCAAAAAAAAATTGCAAAATTTTTGTAAAAAAATTTGGAAAATTTTTAAATTCAAAAAAAAAAAAAAATTTAATTTGAAAAAAAAAATTTTAAATTTGAAAAAAAATTTAGAAATCAAAAAAAGAAATTTTAATTTTTTTATTTTTTTTTTTTGATTTTTTTTTTGAAATTTTATTTTTCAAATGGCAATAATTTGGTCATCTTTTTGCCGAATTCAAAAGCAATTACGCCGTTGTAATCGCAACTTAGCGTAGGGAAAAACTGCATTAAAACATTCGAAATTCGAGAGAAAAAAATTCTATCCGATTTTTTAATTTTTTGACGATGCTACCCCTTTCATAATTTTCAAAAATCGGGTCGAAACTAGTTTTTTCAATTTTTTAAGGTTTTAATGCCAATTTAAAGGTACGATTTTAATGCCAGCTAAAAATTGCTATTGTAAGAAACAAAAAAAGATATAGTTTTTAAAAATCGGCTTTAATTTGACTTAATTAGAGATTTGCAAAGTTGAGGTGCGATCAAAAAAAAATTGCAAAATTTTTGTAAAAAAATTTGGAAAATTTTTAAATTCAAAAAAAAAAAAAAAATTTAATTTGAAAAAAAAAATTTTAAATTTGAAAAAAAATTTAGAAATCAAAAAAAGAAATTTTAATTTTTTTATTTTTTTTTTTGATTTTTTTTTTGAAATTTTATTTTTCAAATGGCAATAATTTGGTCATCTTTTTGCCGAATTCAAAAGCAATTACGCCGTTGTAATCGCAACTTAGCGTAGGGAAAAACTGCATTAAAACATTCGAAATTCGAGAGAAAAAAATTCTATCCGATTTTTTAATTTTTTGACGATGCTACCCCTTTCATAATTTTCAAAAATCGGGTCGAAACTAGTTTTTTCAATTTTTTAAGGTTTTAATGCCAATTTAAAGGTACGATTTTAATGCCAGCTAAAAATTGCTATTGTAAGAAACAAAGAAAGATATAGTTTATAAAAATCGGCTTTAATTTGACTTAATTAGAGATTTGCAAAGTTGAGGTGCGATCAAAAAAAAATTGCAAAATTTTTGTAAAAAAATTTGGAAAATTTTTAAATTCAAAAAAAAAAAAAAATTTAATTTGAAAAAAAAAATTTTAAATTTGAAAAAAAATTTAGAAATCAAAAAAAGAAATTTTAATTTTTTTATTTTTTTTTTTTGATTTTTTTTTTGAAATTTTATTTTTCAAATGGCAATAATTTGGTCATCTTTTTGCCGAATTCAAAAGCAATTACGCCGTTGTAATCGCAACTTAGCGTAGGGAAAAACTGCATTAAAACATTCGAAATTCGAGAGAAAAAAATTCTATCCGATTTTTTAATTTTTTGACGATGCTACCCCTTTCATAATTTTCAAAAATCGGGTCGAAACTAGTTTTTTCAATTTTTTAAGGTTTTAATGCCAATTTAAAGGTACGATTTTAATGCCAGCTAAAAATTGCTATTGTAAGAAACAAAAAAAGATATAGTTTATAAAAATCGGCTTTAATTTGACTTAATTAGAGATTTGCAAAGTTGAGGTGCGATCAAAAAAAAATTGCAAAATTTTTGTAAAAAAATTTGGAAAATTTTTAAATTCAAAAAAAAAAAAAAATTTAATTTGAAAAAAAAATTTTAAATTTGAAAAAAAATTTAGAAATCAAAAAAAGAAATTTTAATTTTTTTATTTTTTTTTTTTGATTTTTTTTTTGAAATTTTATTTTTCAAATGGCAATAATTTGGTCATCTTTTTGCCGAATTCAAAAGCAATTACGCCGTTGTAATCGCAACTTAGCGTAGGGAAAAACTGCATTAAAACATTCGAAATTCGAGAGAAAAAAATTCTATCCGATTTTTTAATTTTTTGACGATGCTACCCCTTTCATAATTTTCAAAAATCGGGTCGAAACTAGTTTTTTCAATTTTTTAAGGTTTTAATGCCAATTTAAAGGTACGATTTTAATGCCAGCTAAAAATTGCTATTGTAAGAAACAAAAAAAGATATAGTTTTTAAAAATCGGCTTTAATTTGACTTAATTAGAGATTTGCAAAGTTGAGGTGCGATCAAAAAAAAATTGCAAAATTTTTGTAAAAAAATTTGGAAAATTTTTAAATTCAAAAAAAAAAAAAAATTTAATTTGAAAAAAAAAATTTTAAATTTGAAAAAAAATTTAGAAATCAAAAAAAGAAATTTTAATTTTTTTATTTTTTTTTTTTGATTTTTTTTTTGAAATTTTATTTTTCAAATGGCAATAATTTGGTCATCTTTTTGCCGAATTCAAAAGCAATTACGCCGTTGTAATCGCAACTTAGCGTAGGGAAAAACTGCATTAAAACATTCGAAATTCGAGAGAAAAAAATTCTATCCGATTTTTTAATTTTTTGACGATGCTACCCCTTTCATAATTTTCAAAAATCGGGTCGAAACTAGTTTTTTCAATTTTTTAAGGTTTTAATGCCAATTTAAAGGTACGATTTTAATGCCAGCTAAAAATTGCTATTGTAAGAAACAAAAAAAGATATAGTTTATAAAAATCGGCTTTAATTTGACTTAATTAGAGATTTGCAAAGTTGAGGTGCGATCAAAAAAAAATTGCAAAATTTTTGTAAAAAAATTTGGAAAATTTTTAAATTCAAAAAAAAAAAAAAATTTAATTTGAAAAAAAAAATTTTAAATTTGAAAAAAAATTTAGAAATCAAAAAAAGAAATTTTAATTTTTTTATTTTTTTTTTTTGATTTTTTTTTTGAAATTTTATTTTTCAAATGGCAATAATTTGGTCATCTTTTTGCCGAATTCAAAAGCAATTACGCCGTTGTAATCGCAACTTAGCGTAGGGAAAAACTGCATTAAAACATTCGAAATTCGAGAGAAAAAAATTCTATCCGATTTTTTAATTTTTTGACGATGCTACCCCTTTCATAATTTTCAAAAATCGGGTCGAAACTAGTTTTTTCAATTTTTTAAGGTTTTAATGCCAATTTAAAGGTACGATTTTAATGCCAGCTAAAAATTGCTATTGTAAGAAACAAAAAAAGATATAGTTTATAAAAATCGGCTTTAATTTGACTTAATTAGAGATTTGCAAAGTTGAGGTGCGATCAAAAAAAAATTGCAAAATTTTTGTAAAAAAATTTGGAAAATTTTTAAATTCAAAAAAAAAAAAAAATTTAATTTGAAAAAAAAAATTTTAAATTTGAAAAAAAATTTAGAAATCAAAAAAAGAAATTTTAATTTTTTTATTTTTTTTTTTTTGATTTTTTTTTTGAAATTTTATTTTTCAAATGGCAATAATTTGGTCATCTTTTTGCCGAATTCAAAAGCAATTACGCCGTTGTAATCGCAACTTAGCGTAGGGAAAAACTGCATTAAAACATTCGAAATTCGAGAGAAAAAAATTCTATCCGATTTTTTAATTTTTTGACGATGCTACCCCTTTCATAATTTTCAAAAATCGGGTCGAAACTCGTTTTTTCAATTTTTTAAGGTTTTAATGCCAATTTAAAGGTACGATTTTAATGCCAGCTAAAAATTGCTATTGTAAGAAACAAAAAAAGATATAGTTTATAAAAATCGGCTTTAATTTGACTTAATTAGAGATTTGCAAAGTTGAGGTGCGATCAAAAAAATT